>JARHVA010000553.1:4567500-4660000 GCA_037957365.1 Torreya grandis
TAAACATGCTTCTATAGTTATTAATATTAATGGTGATATTATTGAGACTATTGAGATATAACATTCCACTAGAAAAGGATACCCCTTGGCTCCCTCTCTATTTTTTATTACAATTGAATACCTATATTAATTATTGAGAAGTGTTATTGTTGGTCCCTCAATTAAAGGTCTCACATTGTATGATGATTATGAATTGATTGATGTCATATTTACTGATGATACCACCTTGTTCACTAAACTTGAGAAGGATAAATTGAATCAAGTTGATTTTAGGTTTAATATTTATTTCTATCCTTATATTTATAAATTAGGTTTTCATAAATAATTTATGATTAGATGGGAATATATGCCACTAGATTGGTTGTGTGAGTTTAGATTGGTGTGAAAAGAACCTAATCAAATGGTTATATATTTAGGTATCCCCTTTATCCTTAATCCATATTTAATAAATATGTAGGATTGGTTATTTTTTAAGATCAATAAAATAAATTATTAAATATAATGGACATATTATTTCACTTATATAAATAATCCAAGTGTGCCATAAAGTGCTTTCCTCATACAATATATATTATGCCTAGAGATTTATCTTGAATAAAACATCGATTAACCTCATACATAGGATCATTAGAGACTTTTTATAGTTTTATGTTAAGGTAAATAACAAAATAAATGTTTCTTGAAAGGTTTATTGTACTCCCAAAAAGCTAGGGGCCTCGAGCCAAAGGACTTGAGACTTCAAGGTATTACAACATACAACTTCTTGCTTTAATTAGGGGGTGTTCTACTTTTATTTGGTTATGTAAGGGTCTAAAGAGCTTCAATAATGTCTTCTCTTAAAATGGATGGGATTCATGTATAAAAACTAAGAGTAGGTTTAAAATTACTTCCTCTTAGAAAATTACCTACACCGTACTCTCTAAATATCTTCAGTCTATTAAATCTGTCTTTACCTTCGATGAGGAATAGTTTTAGGAAAACATTAAATAGATTAATGAACTGACTCTTAATGAGTTCACCACAAAGATATATAAAAATATTGATTTATCTATAATCCTATATCTTATCCTTAGACATATTTATAATGTATGTGATCCCATGTATATCTAGATTTTTAGATTTCAAGTGATTTGGGCTTCTTGACTTGAACCTAAGAAGTTGTGTTTTAGATAGTTGTTATTGTATAATAGTTAGCTTTTGGGTCTTTATTAAAAAACATTGATTCTTATAAAAACTTTTATTTATTATGTGGTGAATTGGAAATTATTGAGCATATTTTATTAAAATGCCCATTTTTTGATAATGTTTAGAGTTGTTTCATTGAAATTTTGTGTTGTTTGTTTCATTATGATATTTTGTGGGTCAATATTACTTTCGACTATGTTTTCTCTAAAAATAAAATTTGTTTATTTTTCTATAAGTTTTGGTTGGTCTTCTTTATTGAAAAATTATGGTTAATTTAAAATAAAATAAATTTGGAAGTTTTTCAAGGTAAGGTTAATATGCTTACTCACTTCAATGTATAAGTTGTCTTTAGAATTTTTTATTTGTAGATTTATTTACAACTCAAGATTCTACAGACATATCTTGATTTTTTAAAATAATGGCATGATGAAGATATACTTTAACTATTTTATGGATATTGGGGGTTTATCCAAGATTTACCCCACCTCTTGATTGGATACTTAGTTAAGACACAACTATTGAGGTCCAAGTGTTTAAATTTTAATGAGAGATCATGAAGGAAACTTATTCAAATCAAGCAGTTGATCCTATTCATGGTTAGGTTAGATCTTTGAATTTTGATAAAAATGGATAAAATATTGGTTAGCTACTAATAGAGATATGATTGTATCCTTATAGGAGAATAAATCTAAGGATATTTAAGAGCGTTCTAGTTATGGTGTGGTGGATTCTAAGATGATGGTTCCAAATTCTTTTTTGATTATAAATTATGTTCATGATATTGAGTTTCCTACTGAATTTTTTAGTGGGAATGACCTGACTACACATGGGAGTGGCTTGAACCTTGATTATGGGAAAATTATTGATAGATTTGTTAATTTCACTACATTAAGGCTTTCAAGGGTGTTTGAGAATGAGAATTTAAGTGACATTGAATATTTGGTTAATTTTGTGATGAAGTGTACTATGAAGGAACTATTGGAGAATATTGACCATTTTCTTCTACTTGTGAATTTTACTCACCAAGTACCTTTTAGGACTTGTGTATGGTGGCAGATCTATGAATAGTCTTTTGGATGATTATTTTGATTCTAACTAAGTTGTTGATTGGCTGTCCTAGTTTATTATTGTTCTTTGTTGGTTCCTTTTCTCCTATTTGTTTTTTTTTTGTTTCACTTCATTGGTGCAACATATATGTGTATTTTTTATATTTTATTAATTTTTCATGTATTTTACTACTTGTAATGATGTTATGAGGCCTTTTTGGCTAGTTACACTATGGTTTGATCCTTAGATACACACAATTATTTAAACATTCATGCAATAAAAAAAATAACAAAACCCTTATTTGGAGTGGGTTAGTTATGACTAGCATAGGTCATTATTCACTAGTGATTATGAGTTTAAATGGTGGAACTGACTAGTTTATAGATAGAATAAACTAAGTGTTTAGAGATGTATGTGCATTATATTTAACAAGTTTGAAATAAACAATGATATTAATATAGGTGTATAATAATATAACATAAGTGTTGACTCATAAAATACCATGTAAGTGTGAAATAATGAAATATTAAGACCTTATTTGAGTGCTCAATAAATTCATGTTGAATTTATGTCATACTTGTCATGATAAAATATTCAAGGCCATATTTTAGTATCTACAAGTGCCCTCCTTTTTATTCTATTAATGTAACTTATAGAGTAAAAGGATAAAATGTACATGAATGTGTATAACACACTTTACCTTTTCAAATACGGTTTCAAATGTATAACTTTGCTCCATGAAAACATGAATTAAAATGAATTAGTTAATGCCCATATATTAAATATAAAATATAAAATTGATAAATGAAATATTTCAAATAGATATGAATGAGTTCACCTATATGTGAGTAAATCATGTTGCCTTGTAACTTATTAGAGATGATGCTTCTTGTTTTGAGTATTGGATACTTATGTTTCCTTGTTAAATCACATGGATAATTAGGGTGATCATACCCAACATTGGTGTAACTATTTTGGATCCTAATTTGGGAAGGAGACATGCACAAACCCTTATAAACATAGGGGGAAATTCATAATGTACTAACCCAAAACAATATGTGATACAAAGAGAGAACAATCAGGTCGGGTTAGCTCAAATTAATCATTATATAGGTAAACTAGACAAGTATTATGCTAGGTTATCTAAGAAATCTAGTCAACCAATGCATATGGATTATAGGTTCAATTGTAATTTTTCACTGTAATTCAATAAATTTTGATCCAAGTAAAAAAAACTATGATCAAAAGTGAATGAATAATGTTCATGGCCCTATCATGAACATGGGTTTGATTATGTAACTTTTATCAATATAAAATAGAATACATAATTAAAAGAGAATGGACCATGTCCATTCCCCCATTATGTCAATAAATATGATAGGTGGAAGTGGAATAACAACCATTCCCATTCAATTATAAAATATGCCACTGTGTATATGCATGGACCAATATCATGCCCCATGAATATGAAAAATGTGTATGAAAAAATATCATGTCCCTGAATTAGGGCCATGCATCTATATTTATGATTTTGAGAACATGTATCTAAAATGTATGTGTATATGGAACCTATGCTTTATGTTATGATAAATTGTGTGCATATCACCATTCATATGCACCTAACTATGTATGAATATGTGCTTAAGTGGGTTTAAAATGAGTGAGTATGCATGACATATTACACTATAATATATATAAATATGAAAATATTTTTCATGTAACTAAACAAATTCAATTGTTGAACCATTTAAATCTTTGAAATCCTTGAAAATAATAATCTACTCTCATTTTTTGCTCATGGAGGTTTATGTCTCTATGATAAGCCCACTATAATATCTTATTATTTAGATTAGGGATGTATCTTTTAAGTCACTCATTTCAAAATAAGAGTTAATTAAATCATGTCATGTATAAATATAACCTCATGTAATATTATTTGATCCTAGGTAGACTATGCCATCATAGTCATGTATATATCAATCAATGCATGCATGAAATATATTGAATGTATGGTATGTAAGTTTCATTTCTAGATGAATGTATCAATGAAGCACATAGTAGTAGGGTCACTAAATAAGACTACATAGTAAAGTGTAGGATATAAATCATGGCACCATTCAATGTCATCAATCTTAACAAGCTCAAAAAAATTAATAGTTAGTGTCACATATAAGGCCAAGGGTTGTATATAAGGAACATACAATGTCACGAAAAAATACATAAGAATGTTTCATAAATCAAGGCCAAGGGATACACACAATAGTAAAACATAAATTATCCTATCATGTAAAAGTGTAACAACATCAATGGAGTGTAAAAAAATAAACTAGTCTACATCATTCATATGTATCAATGGCATATCATGTATCATTGTATACGAAATGAGTAATTATCAAGGCATGTGTAATAAATATATGTATCTCAAAATGGTAACAATTTCATATAGTTATATAACCTATAATATTTAAACTTATGGAATAGATGTCCCTAGTATCACAATGGACATTGGGAAGAGAGAAAACCAACATATGTATGTCCATGTGTCACTTTTATGTCCTACATAACACTCATATAGTATGAAATTTATGTTTATGTGAATAATATTACATAAAAATGTGATAAATAAAATATGTAAATAGTGTAATGTATCAATAATGTCATGCTCAGGTATTGATTTTAGATTTTCTAATTTTTTTTCTTATTTTTTAATTTTTAAAATATTATAAATCTAAAAAATCTTAAAAATGATCCAATTAATGAGAGTATCATGGAAAGTTATTTTAATAAATATTGGAAACTTTATCTTACATGGATGTGAAGTAATAACTTGATATGGATCAAAATATGATAGGGAATCATGATGTGTATCATATCTATCATGATCACTACTCATATCACTCGAGGTATGTGGGGATCACTATGAAATAATAGGGTGTATTGTTTCCAATGTTTATTTTGGAACATACTAAACTTACCATAGTTATAATTAAGTATTTATTGTATAATATGGTGGCATGTATTGTATTTGAGTAACTATCTACTATAAATGGTGTTGAATAACTAACTATATAGATCAATCTGGTGTATGTGTAATATTTTAATATTTATGTTATTAATAAATAGGTATATAATTTATATACATACATACATACACACACACACACACACACACACACACACACACACACACACACACACACACACACACACACACACACACACACACACACACACACACACACACACACACACACACACACACACACACACACACACACACACACACACACACACGCACACACACACACATATATATCTATGTGTGTGTGTGTGTGTGTGTGTGTGTGTGTGTGTCTGTGTGTGTCTGTGTGTGTGTGTGTGTGTGTGTGTGTGTGTGTGTGTGTGTGTGTGTGTGTGTGTGTGTGTGTGTGTGTGTGTGTGTGTGTGTGTGTGTGTGTGTGTGTGTGTGTGTGTGTGTGTGTGTGTATCATATATCTCTAAATAGTGATCCTAAATGGGTGTATAAAATAATAATGGTGGTGGTGAGGGTGGAGGATGAAATATCACTAGTTGTAGATGATACTCATATTGTACATCTATAATTATGATATTTTTTATTTTTATGTGGTTTACACATCAATGTACTATAGTGGTAACTACATGAAGTCTCTACATCTATGGGTGTCTTAAAAATATGTTAAAGATCTCACTACTCTTTAAAACTAGGAATGATGTGGCTAATATAGTTGATTATACTTGAAAAGGTAATAATATGCATCCCAAAATACTATGTCTCTATCCATATAATATTTTAATTTCTTTAATTGTATCTTATAAATATTTTTATGTGTATGCAAGATATTGGATAAGTCCCATCTTGAAAACAAGTGACAATCATAACACTATTAGAGACGATAAAAAAATAGGAAGATAATTAAATTGGAATCTATGATAGAAATATATAATAAAGAGAGAGAAGATAGGATGTTAAGGAGAACTAAAAAGTGGATGACACTGATATAGTGTCTACTAGTAGAGATACCAATATTAAAAATATTGATGTTATCACTCTAACAAAAATAGATGAGTTAGCATCAATACCACTAAAAGGCATGAAGTAAGTTATTGAAATAAATAAAATATAATTTTTATTTTGATACAAACCATAAAATTTTATGAATTATATGTGGTGGGGATTATCACAGTTATCCAAACTGATGGGAAATCCAAAACTATTCAAAACCCTAGGTAGATAAGAACAAATAATGGTGATAATAATAGATCATAATCGATAGACATAGAAGGTAGTAAGTGAAGATATATATATATATATATATATATATATATATATATATATATATATATATATATATATATATATATATAATACACTTTAAAAAAATTGAGAATATAGTTATATGGTAGAATGAAGAGCATATATTTTAACAATGGAAGTATAAGAGAATATAGTCAAGAAGAAACAATACATGAAGATAGATTAGAAGAACAAATAGATTTTGGAAGGAATACTAACCTTAGATAACAAGGTGATTTAAAATTAAATATTATTAATAATATTGGATAAATACAAGAGAATTAATAGGAATAATTTAGATTAAAGGAAGAATGATTAATTACTAGGGATACTAGGGAAGATGATATAATAGAGATATAAGAATATGAAGAGGATAGTATAAGTGAAACCCCCTTAAAATCCCAAATTGAAGGATGAACCATGAGGATATTAACCATTTATACCAAATTACATCCTTCACACCACTTCACATTAGATGTGAACATCCATATATTAGAAAATAAGAAGTATATATAGGAGAAGAAGCAGAAAATAGTTATAAAAGTTTTAATGAAGAGATATAAATTAGAAGATAATTTTTAGAGAATAGGGAAAATATTTTTGGAAAAAAATATTTTAAAATATAATTAGATATAAATAAATAATATAAAAACTATCTAGACCACAATAATATAATCAAATGAGAAGCTCAAGTAGTGCTTCCAAAATGGGCACGTCTAGTAGCTAGACTAGTAGTAGTGCTAACACATAATCTCACACCTAAAAGATGATACAAAATATAATTAAATTAATTTTTTTTATAAAATACACTAAGGATGGTTTAGAACACCTATTTGCACCAGATTCATGTTGGGTAAGCCAAAATGTCACATATTACTAGGTAAAATTGTTTGACTTTATTGGGACTCTAAGATATGATGCGTTAAAATGGTACACAAAAACCAATATAGGACATACTAATTCATGGTCTTATGTCCAAAAAAAATTAAATGGTGATTTAATTACATATACAAACCAAGTGAGAATGTAACAAAAATGAGATAATTAATATACAAATTAAAGTTAACTATGAAATAATATGACCAATGATTTAAAGTGATTGAAATAAAATTGGAGGAACTAATAAATGAGAAACAAAGAATTGTGTGTTTTATTTATAGATTAATACAATTTCTATAATATAACATGAATGTTAATATATTTATATAATTTTATATACATTAGATATGGCCTCACACTTGGAATATAAATCATAGAGAATCAAAATAAATATTATGATCATTAATAGAGGATGAACAATCACAACAATAAGAAATGATAGGACCAAAGTTCCCCAAAGCTCTGACACAACTTGTCAAATTTAAGAGCACACATGATTACCAATGTATAAGCAACTAAACATGCAGAATTATACTAGAAGAACAAACAACTATCAATGAGAAACAACATAGAATATGAGAGGCAACACACAATTGTATTCAACTCATTACAAAGGAAATTACAATAAAGAGATCACACTCTTCTTCCACCTCTGTGAGGCTTCCTCCTCAAGGGCTCCCAGTAATCTTCCCTCCAGAGTAATCTTCTCTCAATAGGTCACAACACACAACTAACACAAGCTATTGTTCACCTCATTGTACTTCTAGTACAATCGAGTATGAATCAGTACTCCAAGTAGATCTCACCATGATCTTGCTCCTTGATGTATTGCTATCACCTTGGATCTAGATCCCCCGATGATCTCCTTTCTGACCCTCACATATACACTCCCCTATAGACCAACCTAATCTTACTTATCACATGTAGATCTCCACCATGATCCTGCAACACCCTGCATATCAAACCTGATCTTACATACATGAAGAATCCTACTTAATTCTATCATGGGAAGAACTCTCCTAGTTCTACTACTTTACAATATAGCCCATGATTCTATTATATAGATCTCATGCATATAATAATTAGATAAGCAAATCAAAGACTTGAACTAGTCTTTAACATGCAAATAACCCATTCACTTAACTGACTGTTCATCAACAATAGTTATGGAACCGCATAGGTGACCGACATCAGTCCCTGTCTGACTAGAGCTGACTGACATCAGCCGACTGCTGCTGAGGTTAGTTTCCTTCTACACTATCCACTGATCAATGTCAGTGATCCTGCTAATGTTGGCAATTGCATACTCAGCATCCTCCTTCCTGTTTTCATTTAGGTGAAGCTTTTAGCTCCACACCCTAACAATCTCCCACTTGGAGATAAATAGTTGCACCTATACCTATACCAGTACTTTGTCTATTTTGCATCTTGGCTTGTATTCCTCTCCAAGCTCCCACTTGAAGACAACCCACCACATACCCTGTGGTGCTACACCTGTGTCTAAATTTCTCCATTCTTCTACCTTGCTATACTCCCACTCAATTTGAAACCCCTAAGAGTGACCTGTAATCAATAAACACTAACCAGATCTAAACCACCTATTAGTCAACCCAACCAAAAGCTCTGATACCATTTGATAGGACCAAAGTTCCCCAAAGCTCTGACATAACTTGTCAGATTTAAGAGCACACATGATTACCAATGTATAAGCAACTAAACATGCAAAATTATACCAAAATAACAAATAACTATCAATGAGAAACAACACAAAATATGAGAGGAAACACACAATTGAATTCAACTCATTACAAAGGAAATTAAAATATAGAGATCACACTCTTCTTCCACCTCTGTGAGGCTTCCTCCTCAAGAGCTCCCATTAATCTTCCCTTTAGAGTAATCTTCTCTCAATAGGTCATAACACACAACTAACACAAGCTGTTGTTCACCTCATTGTACTTCTAGTATAATCGAGTACAAACTGGTACTCCAAGTAGATCTCACCATGATCTCGCTCCTTGATGTATTGTTGTCACCTTAGATCTAGCTCCCCCATCGATCTCCTTTCTGACCCTCACATATACACTCCCCTACAGACCAACCTGATCTTACTTATCACATGTAAATATCCACCATGATCTTGCAACACCCTGCATATCAAACCTGATCTTACATACATGAAGAATCCTACTTGATTCCATCATGGGAAGAACTCTCCTAGTTCTACTACTTTATAATATATCCCATGAGTCTATTATATAGATCTCATGCATACAATAATTAGACAAGCATCTCAAAGACTCAAACTAGTCTTTAACATGCAAATAACCCATTCACTTAACTGACTGTTCATCAACAATAGTTCTGGAACCGCATAGGTGACCGACGTCAGTCCCTGTCTGACTAGAGCTGACTGACATCAGCCGACTACTGTTGAGGTTAGTTTCCTTCTACACTATCCACTGATCGATGTCAGTGATCCTACTAATGTTGGTGATTGCATACTCAGCATCTTCCTTCCTGTTTTCATTTAGGTGAAGCTTTTATCTCCACACCCTAACAATCTCCCACTTGGAGATAAATAGTTGCACCTATACCTATACCAGTACTTTGTCTATTCTGCATCCTGGCTTGTATTCCTCTCCAAGCTACCACTTGAAGACAACCCATCGCACACCCTATGGTGCTACACCTATGTCTGAATTTCTCCATTCTTCTGCCTTGCTATACTCCCACTCAATCTGAAACCCTTGAGAGTGACCTGTAATCAAAAAACACTAACCAGATCTGAACCACCTATTAGTCAACCCAACCAAAAGCTCTGATACCATTTGATAGGACCAAAGTTCCCTAAAGCTCTAACACAACTTGTTAGATTTAAGAGCACACATGATTACCAATGTATAAGCAACTAAACATGTAGAATTATACCAGAAGAACAAATAACTATCAATGAGAAACAACACAGAATATGAGAGGCAACACACAATTGTATTCAACTCATTACAATAAAGAGATCACACTCTTCTTCCACCTCTATGAGGCTTCCTCCTCAAGGGCTCCCAGTAATCTTCCCTTCAGAGTAATCTTCTCTCAATAGGTCACAACACATAACTAACACAATCTATTGTTCACCTCATTATACTTCCAGTACAATTGACTATGAACCAGTACTCCAAGTAGATCTCACCATGATCTTGCTCCTTGATGTATTACTATCACCTTGGATCTAGCTCCCCCACTGATCTCCTTTCTAACCCTCACATATACACTCCCCTGCAGACCAACCTGATCTTACTTATCACATGTAGATCTCCACCATGATCCTGTAACACCCTGCATATCAAACTTGATCTTACATACATGAAGAATCCTACTTGATTCTATCATGGGAAGAACTCTCCTAGTTCTACTAATTTATAATATAGCCCATGAGTCTATTATATAGATCTCATTCATAAAATAATTAGACAAGTGGCTCAAAGACTCAAACTAGTCTTTAACATGCAAACAACCCATTCACTTAACTGACTGTTTGTCAACAGCAATTTTAGAACCGCACAGGCGACCGACATCAGTCCCTATCTAACTGGAGCTGATCGATGTCAGCTGACTACTGCTGAGGTCAGTTTCCTTCTACACTGTCCATTAACCGACGTCGGTGATCTTGCCGACGTCGGTGACTGCATACTCATCATCCTCCTTCCTGTTTGCATTCGGGTGAAGCTTTTAGCTCCACTCCCTAACAAGAAATACATTCAATAGTAAAAACCCTCATTTTATTTCCTTTTAAGAAATATTTTAGGAGGTTTACCAATGTGAATCAATAGTACAATGGGTTTATCCACCCATTGTAGATAGTCCATTTTAATCACTTCCATGTCTAAAACTACAATCAAGATGACTTTTTATAATCACATGTAAATTTAACTAAGAATCATAAATTAATCTATTTTACCCACAAAACTTGTTTTTAAATTTTAAATCATAAAAACACATCCTTGATTGGGGAAATTCATTGTGTCACAACATTTAATTCAACATCAACATCCAAAATCAAATCAACCCTTTGCAATTGTTATTATAGGATAATTAAATGAATATTTGATTGACAAAAGAACATTGCAAAAGGTCACTATTATTATAATTATTGACTAATCCTACTTAATAAAGCGTAATATTACTCTATGTTAAATTCCATATATTTTTGGAATTATCATATTGTCCTAAATCAAAATTAAATTATTACCTCATATTGGTGACATCATATAGGTAAGTCAATGGAATAGAATGGAGTGTTGGAAAGCTAGATTATAACATAGTCACTAACACACAGTCTTACAGCTATTATAGTGTCTATTACACACTCCTATATTACATGGCGTTTGATGAATCTCTAATAGTACCAATCATTTCAATTTTCTTCCAAAATCTTTCCACACTCCAAAAATTTCTTAAGTGGTGTTTATTCCACACTCTATGTGTGTCATCATGAGTTTTAGGACTCCCTCTCCACAATGATATTAATATCGGATCAATGGCTCACATTTTATAATAAAGTATATAAATACAATAGCCTTTGGCCATTATAGACAATCTCTCTTGAACTAAAATTACTATGCATAAATCATACTAGAGATTCAATTCTTCATGCCATTTCCCAAGCCAAGCCAAGAGTGGACAAGGTGAAATGTTTCCCACATATTGATTTGACAGTTACATATAGCTCTAGATCTATAAGTTGATCATAATCCTCTTCAAACCAAAAATTAAGTCTCCAAGGAAGTTATAATAATGTATTTTGCTTTCTATTTGATTCCTCTCTTGTTCAACATTGCTCAATATTAGGGAATAGGCTTAAAATGTTACATTATTTAAGTTATTTTTTAGTTTATTTATTAAAAATGATCTAACCTTATTTATATTTCTGATCTACATTAAGGTAAGATTTATGGGAATCCTTCACACCCCAAAAACTAATTTAGCACTTCTAAATTGTCTTAATTGAAATAATTAATCTTGAAATTGGCTCAAATTCACCTTATTTTTCTTCCAAAATTTATAAAAATCTATCCATGTGAAAAAGTGGTTTCATAGTACATTTCATTATTGTCCCCCCCAAAAATAATTAGTTTCATTTAAATAGGTGGTTTCACCCTATTGATTTATATTTTTTCTATCATTTTTTAGGCCATCACAATTAGTGGTTTCAACCTTTTCTATGGTTTCACTAATTTATTTGGCACTTTCACCTTACCTTTCAATATTTTCATGTCTAGTAACATTTCTCTTTTTTCCTAATTTTTGGTGGTCTCTTCCTTTCAAGAAAATTTTCCATTTTATTCAGTGGTTTCATTTTAATTTTTGCTATTTTAGATTTTCAACATTTTTACTGATTTGTTTGATAATTTTACCCTACTAATCATTGGTTTTTCCAAGACTTGTTTATGGTCTATTTTAAATCCATGTTTCTCCCTAATAAATCATGTTTTAAACTTTGTAAAAAATATTAATACTCAAAATAAATGTATTTTTGACTTCCTTGCTAAATCGAAAGGCACATTTAAAGACTTCCAATTACTTTTACTCTAGGACATTAAGCAAAAGAGTGGATTTTAGATCTATAAATAAAATCATAATTATTTTTTCAAACATTTCAACTTGGACTTAAAAATAACACACAATTTCAATTTGGGATTTAAAACTTGTTTTTTTATAAGTCATTTGTTCCCTTACAATTGTCTTGTTTTGCTGATATGTTGTGTGGTTACTTCACATGTATGATCTCCCCTTGATAAGGTCACCTAGAAGTGTGAAGGTGACCACTTGTTTTATCTTGAGATATTCACCAAGTATGATACACACTTTCCATTAGTGGTATTCCTATGAATCATAATGGTGATACCTTTCTTTTTTATTTTAGGCTGTGTTATTGGGGTGTCCTTACCTTTTCATAGGTCTTTAAGGCATGAAAACTAGGATTTCATCACCCAAAATTTGTACCATATTTTTACATCTGATGGGGGATATAAATTATTTTTATGTTTCATTAAGTCCTATAGGAATTCCCCATAATGTTTTTTATGAAATAAATGGGTTAACTCCCAATGATAATCCATTAGACATCACCATTGATAAATCCATGGTCTCTTTGATAGGGGATGCATACCTGTATGAATAAATCAATGCCTGGATCTCTTATTTAATAGATTTTATCCCTTTAGAGTCCATATAAAAATCTAAGTAAAACTTTTAGTCCAAAGGAAATATAGTAACACTTCACTGAAATCTAAAAAAAGACGTGATCGTAAAGGAGCTAGACCCTCTCACAAATAACCCAATTTTAGATTACTTTGTAGAAGCCATTATTTCCATGAAAAATTCATTGATGCAAGAGTTAATATTTAAAAAACTTCTAATATTTACTTATATGTATAAAATTTTGAGAGAAATGTGGGACTAAAACACTACCAATAATTGTATTTAATTATTTAATTAATTTTTAAACATTTAATCCTCTCAAAGGAGATTATATTTAAGGATCAATTATTGTGATGCAATCTTATGTTAGTATTAAAATATCCTTGACATGCCTTATTGTTATGTCAAAAACCTATTTGTATTTAAAACAAACAAGAAGTCAAGTCCTAAAACTAATGTCCAAAACATTTTCATACTACACCTACATAAAGAGGCATTACTCTTTCCATTTTCCAAGTCAAAAATTACTCTTGTATATGTCTTGATGAACCTTATCCAAATATGTACCATTCTTGTACAAACCACACCATTAGACTATTAAATTTAAAATAAGTGTTAAGTTCAAAATCAAGTTCTAATACCCAATTTTAAATCAATTTCAAAAATAAGGTCTAATTTCTTGTCTAAACACCATCGTTATGCCATCCATTCAGTTCCAAACCTAATCCAAATTTAGATTTTAGTTCCAAATTTGAAAGTCAAACATGGTCAATTTTTAGTTCTAAAGTCAAAAGACAAACTCTTATTTTTATAAATTCAATGCCTAATTCAATTCTAGTCAGATTGTTTAAATATAATTTGGATCCAAATTTTACACAAATTCAAACAAATCCAGCATTCCATAGCATATTTGCTCAAAGCCTAAGGTCAGAATATTTATAAATTATCCAAATAGTCTACCAAATACATTCCAAGTTCACAATTATTAAACAATTAAGTGTATTTTCCACATTTACTAAGCATGGTTAAAAAATAAGTACAAGTTTAAATAAGATCAAGACCCAATAATTGAGCACTTATAACCCTAGTAAGACAAACATTTGAGAAACATTTGACATACCTAGACAAACTTGGTTCATATACACATATTACTAAATCATTTATGTAGACATACCTTTTATTAAATAATGAATCCTTTGATATTCACTATAATTCAACCAAGGCATGTTAATTTTAAAAGCGTCCCATCCTATTTTGATTAAAACTATGTTCTAAATTCAAATGACTTTAAGGTATACATGCTTATTCCAAGATGAAGATCATAAAACCAATAATTACAAAGTATAATAATAGTGGATCTATTTATAACCCCTCTTTCAATTATGAGGTTATTTATATTCCATATAGATATGACCATTATGTCAAAGAAGACGTGAATCAACAATAGCTCATAGATTTAGTATCCAATATTGACCAAGGACAAAATCAACAATACCTCCCAAGTGTCTCATCTACTATTGAACATGGACAAAATCAACAATACCTCCGAAGTGTCTCATCTACTATTGAACATGGACAAAATCAACAATACTTATCAATTTTAATTATTAATGTTTAACATCGATAAAACCAAACATACCCATTAAACATATCATCTAGTGTAAAATATACATAGGACCAATTTTCATGATGCCTCTTTGATAAAAAAGATAAACATCTTGTAAGGTTATTATAAATGGGTGCTAAATTTTCCACTAGATTTATCATAGATAATTTACACTATTTGGTTATAAATCATAAATAGACACCCCTTTAATTGTTTGATAATTAAACAAATTTAAACCATTATAATATCTTCTAGCCAAACTCTCACAACGTCTAACAAAGTAATAGGTTGGCTTGTTAACTCACCTTCAAAAAGATAATTTATCTCCTCCCAAATACAACATGATAGTTAGGTCTTGTCTAATTTAAATAAATACCTAACTACTCTCAATAATAAAAACCACTACTTATAAATCTAATTCCAACAACCAAATTGTAACTATAATTGGTAGCCCATTCAACATCGAACATCGATTCATTTCCTGGTAACACCTTATTTGTAGAATTATTTAACACATCTATACCTAAAAGTAATATGGTGGTTAATATTGATTCTAATTACCATGTGGATTATTCCCAATACTTGGTTGAAAATTCTCAACCAAATCATCCCAATCCACATCAAGTGTTATATAAATTCTAACAAAACATTACTCTAACTCACCACCAAATCCTTTCTTCCAGTGTTCCTCATATACTTGCAATAACTGATTACAAAAATTATTAAATCATAACATCAAATTTTTAATAATCCCCCACTTAAATCAGTATAAACCAATCATCCACCCCAATAGGTGATGACCAACTGCCCACCTTAACAAGTGGAAACTAATCCTTAATAGATGTTGTCTAACCAAAAATGCATTCTTACTAGTCAACCCCATACCACTTCTAATCTAAAATATTCCTATTAAATAAAAAAAAGGTAGTCCACCTAACAAATAGAAAATTACTTTTATAAAAAATATCTCTACAAGTTAACATCAGGTTCCACACCATACCCAACAATTCATGTTCAATCCTAAACAAATTAATCCTATATATAGGCCACAATTCCCTCCAAATCAACAACACACTCATGAAAAACAAGTGACCTATCAAAAATATAAATATTATCAACCAAATTTTCACCCTTTGGAAGGTATTTCAAGCCTTCCAAATTTTTAATAACATGGAAACACATCAAGGTTGTGGGTGACCTATTGGAGAAGTGAATCTCTAGGTTAAAGGGATACCTCCACTTAATAAATCACTGAGGGTCACAAAATACTCAACCCACTTGTTAGGAAAAGATAGATAAACCTAGTCTAATGGAGGTAATGCACAAAACTAGTTAGATGACTACCAACCAGATTACAATTCACTTAAAATATGAGACTAACCTACAACAAATACTACAAATTTACCTCTCTACATTAACATCTCTCATGAAGGTTGTGAAGAATGCTTGGGATAGGAAGACTAGTCAAGAGGTCATAGCATGACACTAATGAAATTATAACACAATAAACCTTCACACATATCTTAGATACTTTACAAGACCTATAAAAAAGATTTCAAACTGAACATTGATGCTAAATAAGGACAACATACTAAGGAAGTAAAGCTAATCGCTTGATAAGATCAACTAGTTAGGCACACATATTGAACCATTCAAAGGAAGAGGTAAAATCATAATTTTATCATTGATAAAAGGGTTTAAAATGGGTAGGGATTCACCATACCCAAGTGGAGGATACCAACATAGCCAAACAAGGCTCAATTTATAAATAAAGTGAGAGAAAAGAGGGAGAAGGGCGTAGGATAGAGAGAAAAAAAAGTGTTCAAAAGAGATTTTAAAAAAAGAGTTTAAAAATGTTTCAATAGGTATTATAATACATGTTTACTCTCTTAAAGATGCATTTCTACTCCAAGTGGAATGGTATTTTGTAACTTTGCTTGACACCTTGCCTTGCTCTTCAAAACTACCCTTTACCTTAGCTTATAAGATGACAAGTGGATTCATTGATGACCAAGTCATGTTTAAATAATATATTTCTCTTATATTGACACCTTTAATCTTATTATAATCTCCTAAAACTAACATCTCAGTGGTAATCATTAAGTAACTCCTTAGGTGTCTTAAAACCCCTTTAACTCAATAGGCCAATCTTGCTTACAAGTGTCAAAATATGTGTTTGTATTCTCCAATTAATTATATCTCCATGGAATGCATATACATAACATATTAGACATAAAAAAACTCATTTATAGTCATCAACCTCTCCTCATGACTCCATTTTGCATCAAAAGCTCTTATTTGGCCTCATTCCTTGTAACCCTAAAAATGTGTAAACCTCCTTATATATAAGAATGTATAGATGGTAATAGAATAATTAATGTAGTTTTTAGGAACCACTATACCCTTACATATCCATGATAAGTTTTAGGATCCAAATTTGAGTGGAAGTGTCCTTTTTAGCCCATTTTCTCTCCTTAATTAGTCCTCCTTGCCTAGAAAATAATTTTTGGCCTAAAATCACTCCCAAACATGTGAAAATTCCAAGAAGTTTTTTATTTAATTTACCCATTCCAATATCATGCTCCATGTCAATTTTTATCTCCCGAGACCCTGTATGGATGGGTCAACCATGAAATGGCCAAAATCCCTAGTCTAGGTGCTTCTGCAATCATAAGAGACATTTAGAGTGTTTGACAATATTTTTTCAGGTTATAGTGATTATAAATAGTTTTTTTATGCCTTAAAAATCAGTATTCAACTTTATCCATTGAAAGGATGTCTATTGAAGTACTTTCTAGGTTTGCATATAGGCCTCTTAGCTCGCAAACTAGTGTATTTTATGCTTTTTGACCCATTTGATCATACATGTTTTTATGATCATATAACATATGTTAATTAATTATATACCTATATTATTGGTTTATAAGCCACTCCCTACTCTCCACCTTCACAAAAAATCCTATAACTTTGTATTCTAAGTAATTATATACACGCCTATATGTGTAAATGCCAACCACTACCTTTTTTAGGTACTAATGAGAGATTTTAAAATTAAAAAGGTCATTTTTAGGATTAATAAATATATTTTAAATTATTTGGTATTTTATTTATCACATTGAGTCACCAGGAGGGGTTTAGGAGGGTTTTAGATATGTCAAGTTCTTAACAATAGTTCATAGAGGACAGGTCCTCTTTCTCCTTCCTAATACTACAAATTACAAGTGGGGGGAACCTTAAGACCTTAAATACCTCAAAACACCACTTATTACCATGAAAAATTTCATGATATATCTAAGTGAAAATGCTTTTCCTCTCAGGTTATAAATACACATTTTGTGACTGGCCTGTACTCGTAGCACTTGTTCATGGCTTGTAGGTCTTCAAATAAAATTTTTTTTCATGAAAATGGAGTATGAATATCACATATAATATTAAATTAAAATTAAATTAAATACATCAAATTTTAATGATTAATTTCCTTTAAATACCATGTAATCTATTTGTTTACGAGGAGGGTTTATTGACTACCCAAGCTTCTTGACCCTACAGGTCTATGTTATCTATTTTCTTCACTATATAAGGGTTAAAAGTTTCATATTATGATTATTTATAATCCCTAATCATCACCCCAAATATATTTATGTCTTACCCTACCTTCATAGACCATTTTATTCACCATTTAACACATTCAAGCTTGTGTGTTTGTGAGTTCTCAATCATGCCTAGGAAGATCTTTCTAAACTTTGACCTTGCCTTAAAATCTATTTAAGACCATAAAAATATCATAATATAATTATGGATTCATTTTCACATGGATTTTTTCTTCCAATAGATATCATCATTCAAACCAATTAGGCATTCCAACCTTGACTAGGCATACTTCTATGCACCAAACCAACTATGTATGTAGGTTAAAAAGTCATGTTCAGTTATCTCTTTATTGAATCTTCATTTTTGATTATAAATTTTTTAAATACATATTCCACTTTTTTTTCCACCTTACCTATAATCTAATGCTCATTTTATTCACTCTATATTCTTTTCAAGATTAAAACTAGCATACATTGCCTAGACTAACGTGTAGGTAGTCATGAAGGTTGACTATATTCTTTGGGTTTCAATAAAAATCATTGGGAATTCAAGAACCTTTGTCACTAAATTTATAACTATCTACATTATTTGTAAACTCTATCACCTTTTTAATGCCTTATACCTTCAAAATGACCATTGATGTGTTTCATAACCATCCAAGAGATGGCTATAGATGACTATAAGGAAAGAGTTTGAAATTTGAGTCTTGAACTTATCTTTATAATTCCATCATTAACAATTTTAAGGTAATCAAACTTCATGGAAGTTACCTTTCACTAATCTACAGGTTTCACGACCTTTTAATAACATTCTACAACTTTTCCTCTTACCTTCATACACATCTATGTGTATGAGTATTTGTCTATAGACTTAGTCATCTCAACTTTCTATTGAATTCAAAATGGTTTAGGTGTCTTGACTAGTTTATATCTCCTATCAAATTTATACTAATTAATGTTACCATATCTACTCTTCTTTGATAGTTGGCCTTTTATTTTGTTATCCAAAATGAGGACCACATGTTTAGAACTTGGAGTTCTGCCTTTTTCTTAGGTGACTGTAGAGACATATTATTTAGCCTTTGACACTTTTATTGTTATATAAAATCTTTTAATTTTATTGGCATCCTCTCAATAATCTATAGACCTCTTACTAGCTAGCATTTTGTTATCCCCATCTTCTCCATTTTATGTATATCTTGTGTACATAGTCAACTTATATGCAAGGCTTTTGAATGAGTGTTAGAGTTTATTCATTCATGTTTTTGATGATTCAAATGAAATTTTCAATGTAAAATGGATGTATATGATTCTATATCACATTTATCCATATCTTGAATAGCTCTACATAAAACTTAGAGCTAATTAATATTCACCTACATGTTTGCATATGTGTGGATGAATGAAATTGACTCAATCTTTATTAGAGAGTGTATATGATCCTAAAGCTCATTAAATTTAGATTGTAACTTTCACTAGTGTTATTCTCATGTTTTATCATTGATTTTCAATGCCAATTGGGCCAAACTTATCACTTAGACATGTAGAAGAAAGTTTATGATTGTACCATGCTTATACAACATGACATCTCTTAAAGAGATTATCTACCAATAAACTAATTATTAAGGAGGGAGCATATGAATCATTAGAGAGTGAGTATTTTCCATGAATGATGAATAACCTAATTTTTTTTGAGAGTGATAAAAATTCAAATAAACCAAAATATTCATAGCAAGGTGACATGTTCCACATGCTTTAGGTATTAGTTATTGTTATGAAGATACCCAATGAAGTTGAGTTTCTTGATGAAACCAACATTGAAAGGAGTAATTTATCATTTCAAAACATCCTACAAAACCATTCTCCTTTATCAAAATCTACAATGAAGAAACATGAGCAAAACCAAACCCTACTTGAATGAACAAGATATAGTGACCTCCTATCACTCTTAATAATTTTTCAAGAGGAGATGGTATGAATCTAAAAAATAATTAAATTTAATATTAATATGACCCCTAACATTTATCAAATTTTCATTCTCCAACTTTCTCTCTCTTGGCCTTACCATGCATTAGAATTTTTCCTTTCTTATCTTGTGAAGGCAGTGATGGAGAAGAGAGAGAGATTTATCTACATATGTTAGACCTAAAAATTGATCCCAATTATTATTTTGACTTATATAATCCCAAGAGACACCTTTTCAATGTTTTCATCTAAAAATGAGTTCTTGAAGTCTGTACGAGTGTATAAAACTTCCTCTTAACTATTGAAATCTAAGATTTTCACTTCTTTCTAACTTGATATCATATATGATAGTAATTCAACTAATCCAAGGACCTTGGAAAGAGTGTTAGTATGTTATCATTCACTTTTAGGCTTTGTTATATGTTGGAATTAACCAAAAATCACCTTTTTCTTCAATTTTTCTTACCTTAAATTTCTTAAAAGAACCTTAACCCTTATAAACATGCATGAAATATTTTAAAAAGGTGATTAAGGTATTAAATGACTTGAATAAGAAAATAAGGACCCTAAAATAACTATTAACCAAATCTGATTACTTCATGACATATTTAGACCACTATAAGACCAAAATAAGACATTACCTTAACTTCTCCAAATAAACCTTAAACTTTGCTAATAAGACCTTATAAAGACTATTTGAAGACCAATAAGGCATGGAAAGGACTATGAACAAGTTTATAAAGACATTAAAAGAATGTTTTTACCTTAAATAGTTGATACTTTAACTTTGGGGGTCAAAATTGGTCAATAATAACCTAAATCAATAGGTGGACATTCTTGATAGAACAAACTAGGTCAATCTAATGCACCCCTAAATATCCAAAAACCTATGTCCAATCCCTTTTACTACATTCCCACTTTTCAAGACTTAAAAGAGGTGAGAGATGTAGTATCTTCCATCCAAGTAGGAAAATATGGCAAAAAGTTCAAGTTAAATGACATATGCTCTTATCCCTTTGATATGAGTTATATGTAGAACCCATTTCTACATCATTTTAATATTCCCAAATTAAACAAATAAAAATGGAAAGCTGATCTAAATCAAAACTTGGAAAAATTATTCATTTCTTATCAATAATTTTCATACAATAGAATTTACTTTATTCACTTGTTTCCTCATAGTTTTGTTGGGCAAACTTTAGATTGGTTTCTCCATCTACCCAATAATTTTGTTCATAACTTTGATGGCTTATCTAAAAACTTTGTGTAACACTTTTCCTACTATCTAGAGTATAAAGTGACTATGGTTGATTTGTGGCATGCCAAACAAAGAGAGGGAGAATTTTTTACTAGTTACTTACAATGGTGGTGTGCATTGGCTATTAATTCCCATATAAACTCCTTGAAAAATAGTTGGTTGTAGTAATTACTAATAACCTACAATTATATATGAGTTATAATGTTTGACTCCATTGTGTCAACACATTTAAAGAGATTATAACTAAAGGACTAAAAATTGAGCAAGCCCATATTAATAAGGGTGTTATTAATTTTATTTTCAAAACCAAATTTAGAACAATATTTAGATCCCAACTTTGATGTTAGCTTAAGCAAGTACATCAAAAAATCCTAAACCATTAAAAATTAAAAAAATGTTGTAGGAGATGGGGTAATCAAATATAGACATGTGTAAATAGTGAAACCACCACATGCTCAAGTAACCCCACCTACTAAACCACTTACTTTATAATGGTAACTTCAAAGAAGAGGTCAATACCAAAATAGAGTTTTTAGTAATCTTGGAAAACCTATTCAAGTCATGTTTCAAAAGTTGGTTGTAGCTACATGATCATTTGTCCAGTTCTAAAACTATTTATAGAAGGCCATCCTTAAAATAATTGGTATAGGGAACATGAATTATGTGAATATAATCATGTTATAGGTCATTATATTCATATATGTGTGAAAATTCACCACTTCATCCAATATTTTTTATAAAATGGTGAAATAGAGTTGGACAATGTTACTGCAAAATCTAATCAAAATTTGGGCATCTACCAAAACCCTTTTCCGTATCATAACTATAATACCTAACATCAGAATCAATGTTATCCAACAATAAGAACTAGAATAAGCTTCCCAATAATCAAAATCAATGACAAAATCAACAACAAATTAATCTTAATCAAGATTAAGATACCTAGACTAACCAAGTCAACTATAATAATGTCCCATATGATTATGTCAATGTTATAGGTTACATAACTAGTGGGCATATCACCACTATTAAGATAAATCATATGAAAATAACCAACCATTTTATGATATCATATAGAAAATGATATCACCACTAACCAACCATCACCATCTATTTTAGGACCTCATCCCCTGTATGATAATAATTTCCATTTGGTTTGACTTGGTGTTAATGCTATCTAATGACTAAAAGTTACCATTCAAATCCTTGATTCTCCTTCATCTAATTGTCATAACCACACACAAGATTAGGATTTTTCTATCACAACTTGATGTTTAGAGGTTACCATCTAATGTCCCCCACCTTCTTCCTCTAATAAAACCATTAAAGGTTCTTTACATCAAAAACCTAAATTGATTATCTCTTATAATGATAATATATATGATATTTTTGAATAATCACAAAAGGCACTAATGCAAATTTCTATCCTAGATTTTTTGGGTTGATCAAATGTTTATAAAACATATTGAATGAGTTAAGGTCTCAAATGAAATTGTTCCTAACAAATTAAAAATTCTTGTGAGTCATTTAGCCCCTGGAAAATAACTTACCCTTGACCAAAATAATATGTCACCCCTTGGTTCACTTCATAATAACCCAATTTATGTAGAGGTAGTCATTTCTAGACATAGGATCAAGTGCATCCTCATAGACAATGGTTTAGGTTTGAATATTTTTACTTTGAATCTGGTTAAACATTTGGACTACACAACAATAAATTTTAAATTAGATGTTATTACCATCAAGACCTATGATAATGAGGAGAGATAATCAAAGGGAGAATTTTGCTTGCCTATTATCATTGGGCCTCTAGCCCACAATACTCTCTTCCATGTTTTTGATTTAGAATTGTCATAAAAATTACTCATAGGGCACCCTTACATACATGATGTATGTGTAGTACCTTCTAATATACATTAGTGCATCAAATTCCCTCACTAAATCTTGGAGGTAATTATACCTAGATACTTGCATCCATACCAATATTGTAAGCATATTGATATATAATACAAATTATACAATTATTGCCTTAGTGTAGAGCATGTCCCTAAAAAAAAAAAAGAGGTAGATATTCAACCTTCTAAGTCAAATTTTATGGATCCATGTATCCTTGAATTTCCCTTATTTAGACCACTTCCTTAAATATCCAACCATTTTACCATTACAGATAAAGGTCATGGTGAATACCAAATTAGCAATACATTTCATATAGCCAAATGACCTAAAACACCTAAATTACATGGCCAACCTAAGGTGAAGAGTATCAGAATAGAATGGCATAATAAAGATGAATCTCACTAGAAAGGACCTATTGTTTTTTTTAAACCACCATACAAGAACAATAAAAAATAAAATGTGATGATGATTCATGGTTGTGCAATGATGACTTTACTACTTGTTACAAAAGCAATAAATATATTATTCCCAACTAGATAATGGATAATCAATCTTATGTAGACAAAGGCCTAGGGTAAATCAACAAGTCTTATTTAGACACTATCTACTACCAAACACAAATGAACTTGAGGCACTGGATATAAAATGTCTTGGGGTGACCCCTCAGATCTTGAGAGTGGTACTGATTTACCATCTAAGAATGAATATGTTGATAGTGATGTATAATCCTATTATAATATCTATAATTATTTAGTTGATAACAACTTATTTAACCGCAATATAATATTTACCATTTCTTATGTTCCTTATAATTCCCCTCTTTTCCTTTATTGCTCCCAATTAATTGATTGGGACCAACAAGAGTCACATTTACCATTACATGAGTTCTAAAATTTAGAGGTAATTTATGAATTCTCAGGCCTTAGATAGGGTTTATCGACTGGTGATCATAAACATGAATTTTATATTACATTCAACCCTACCAACTATTTTAGAGACTAGGTGAACTTCTTTGGTCAAAAATAAAAATATAAAAATAAAAATGAAACATTGAGGTCCCAAAGTGAAAACATCTTTGTGGTGATTTCAGACCAGAGAAAAAGTAAAGAAAAAGATGAATCCAATGGTGAAAAATTATTTCAAGTGCCTTTAGATAGATAATTTCATCATATTTTTAATGAATCCTAGGGTGCCTCTAGTCTTAGAACCTCATGCCAATCTAGAATCAGTTCAAAAGACTAGAAAGTATTCAACCAATTGGTTCAAGATTTCTAACATGCTTTTGTTGAGTGGCCATTACTAGCCTTTAGGGATTCATATTATTCATAAATGGGTGAAATCAATGAGTCAATTTAGATACAAGAGGATAATGATCAATGAAAACCTTTTCCAAATATTCTATAATATGGTTCCACACTACTTACGGAGGACACCACAAAGATAAATATTGGAACATCGATCGATCCTAAAAGGATCAAGCTTGGAGCATCCCTTAATGAAGAGGAACATGATATTCTTATTTCCCTTATTTAAAATTTCATTGATATATTTTCTTGGTATTATGTATATTTGATTGGTTTGGATCCTTCTTTAGTTATAAATCACCTTGTTGTTCATCTAAATGCTAAGTCAATCAAGCAAAAGCTAATAAAAATGCATCCTTATATTTCCATCCTAGTAAAAAAGGAATTGAAAAAATTATTGGAGGCAAGATATATTTTCCCCATTAACTATTTATAACTGATTTCAAACATAATCCTGATTATCAAGAAGCCACGAGGAATCTGATTATGTATATATTTTAGACATCAATAAAACATTCCCAAAGAATGATTTTCCTTTACCAAATATTGATATGATTATAAATTCCATAGTAGGTTATGAAATTTCATATCTCATGGATGGATTCTTAGGGTATAAATAGATAAAAATCACCCAAAGACCAACCCAAAACAATCTTCACCACTTTGTGGGGGATGATCTATTATTTAGTGATGCCATTTGGCCTAAAAAACACTAGTGCTACATATCAATGTATAATTACTATAATTTTCCATGACATGATATTGTTGAAGACTATGTGGATGATATTCTAAGCAAATCTAAGATTAGAGAAAGACATACAAAAGTGTTACAAAGAATATTTTAAAGGATTCATGAGTACAAGGTGTATCTTAATCACATGGAGTACATTTTTAGTGTCACTTCTAGAAAATTACTAGGTTTCATTATCTCTCATAGGGGAATTGAAGTTGATCTAGCCAAGGTTAAGACCATTTTATAAATTCCTCCTCTTTATAATATGAAGTAACTCCATAGTTTTTGGGAAAAACTCAATGTATTCATCACTTAATTTAAAAATTAGAATAAATATGCCAACCATTTACTAAAATTTCAAAGGAATTAAATACATTTTCATAGAATTTTGACTATCAAATATTTTTTGAGCATTTGAAACAAATATTTGGCAAATCCACCTATCTTATCTCCAACAATGTCTAGGAAATCATTACTTATTTATATTTCAACAAAATAATATGCCTTGAGGGCACTCCTTACTCATCATGATGATCAAGAAAAATAAAGAGAAGTATATTATTTGATTCATATACTGGATACTTATGAACATAATTACAACTCAATTGAAAAATCCTACTTGGCAATGGCATTCATAACCTAAAAGTTATAACATTACATGCTCAACAACAAAACCAATCTTATTTCCAAAGTGGACCCACTCAAATATATACTATCCAAAATAGATTTAATTGGTCATATGGATAAATGGGTCATGCCCTTGAGTGAGTTTGAGATTGAATATGTGAATCATAAATAAATCAAGGGGAAAGTACTTGCTAATATACTTATTGAGGCACCCTAATTAGAAACCAATCCACTCACTTTTATGTTCCTTTATGAGTCAATATTTAATATAGACAAAACTTGTTCTAAATCATAACATTGGACACTTTACTTCAATGGATCTTATACATCCCTTATATCTAGAGCCATAATTCTATTTATAACACTGCAAGGAGACTTTATCTCCAAGGACTTCCACATTGGTTTCACCTATACCAATAATATAACATAATACTAAGCATTCAATGTAGGACTTCATCAAGTGATACAATGGAATATCAAGCAATTACATGCTCATGGGGATTCCTAGTTGATTATCAATCAGGTAATAGACTAATACTAGACCAAATATGACAAGCTCATTCCTCAAAAAATCATGGTGTACACTCTAAATTATAAATTTTAACATATCTAATTTTAGTAGATAACATGCTAGTATTATGCTTATAGATGTAATGGAAAAATTAACTCATTGATAAAAATCATTGATCATGTTCTAGATTATTAGTTCCTTATTGCACATATTTTGAAACTAACTCAATATTTTTTAACATATAAAATCATATGTCATATTTTTGGTCCCAACTCGCATTGGTCCCATGATTTATATTACTACCTCTATGATCAAATTCTCCCTACCAATATTTCCCACAACAAATAAACAAACTTTATTCACAATGACTTTGTTTATACCTTACTCAATGCTACAATCTATCTTAGGGGATATGATGGAACTCTAATTCATTTTTTAAATTTGAAAAAAAATATATTAATTCTTAAATAAATACATGAATGCATTTGTAGGAAATAAATAGTGTAATGATACTTGCCAAAAAAATCCTACGTATAGGAGATTATTGGCCCACTATGAAAGTAGATGCATTTGCATATGTAAATAAATGTGTAACTTATGATAAACATGCTAATATCATTCATGCTTTAGCATGATATTTTATAATAAAAACCATTGAGAGGGGGGTTTGAATCAATGTCCTAAAACAATCCTTTCTTTCCACCTAACATGAATAACCTTTCAAACCAATATAGTGATCAATTAAATCATAGAGAAGTAATCACATAAACATGAAGCAAGATATAAAAAAATGAACACAAGAGGTATGTTATAAACCCTCATGGGGGATAAAACCCATTAGAACACCACTTGGACTACAATCCTATAAGTAGTTAATCAAAATTTAGTGAGGCATCAACCCCACAAGGAACACCAACCCCTCATTAGTCAAGCACCAACTCAACTAGGCATTTAGTAATATCCAAATTGAAAAGAGGAACCCACCCCCTAAGTGACTCAAAAAAATCTCAAAAACTTCAATAACACTTATTAAATATCCAACCTACAAGGTAGCTCCCACTTCCTCTTGACTAAGCTCCAACTCAGCCAAGACAACTTGATTACCTCAAGAGACTTTGTTTCTCAACCAATAGATTGTGACCTCTTATTCATATCTATATATTATGTATCAAATGTCATACATTAGGAAACAATATATGATTAAAATATTATGGTATCTCAATCAAAAAAATATCACTCCTTTAACACTGTCAAACTACCTCTTCAAACAAGCAAATATGCCCTTCTACTTTGCTCAAACAACCCTCATATGGCTTGATTTGATCATATAACCTTGCTCATCACACTCAATTTTTTTTTATTATATTAATGAATAATAATATGATAAAATTTTATGGTCTAAATTACCTCATTTACCCCCTCAAGTTTCTCTTTTATTCACTTTCACACATACATGTTTTTCTTACTCAAATAGGCCTATTATGCCTTATATTTATACCAATCACTAGAACACTCACACTCTTGGTTGGAAAAGAAATTAATACATTAGGGTCAGATTTAAAATATGTATTATGAAATTTTAAACACTATAATTATTCATATTAATATAATTATTAGGTTTTTCAAACTCAATTACACCTCAATCTTCTTCTAGGCCTATTCGGAGACCTAATGCATTAGGTCTATCTTCTCCATAGAATAAATTAGAAAAATATTGCAAAAATAACCATTAAAAAATACTAAATTTTTTCATAAACTTTATTTTAAACCTAAAATTACCTCTTCCATTCTCAATAATTCACATATCCTTCGCTTACCTCATGAAATCTCCATTAGGTCATAAAGACCTATTAATCCTATTTACCCCAAAAACACTACTTGTAAAGATGAAGCTCAAAAAAAATATACAAAAAATTTAAATGAAAAATAAACATGTTTATTTAAAATTAATTACCTTAGGGTCATCATAAAATTCATTATACTCCATCACTTAGGCTCTAAAGACTCATAAACACATATACAAAAGGCACATTTTGTTCTGCTAGAAAGCTCCAAAACATAGTCAAGAACCTTTAACCATAAACATTTGAATATGAAATTTAAAACACTAAAAATTAATGTATAATATATTATTTAACATATAATACATCACCACATGCTTTTAATACTTCAAAACTGGTCAAAATGACATAAGAACGTAAAAATCACTAAGATATAGAAAACTACCTATATCTCCAAAAACACAATCATGAAGAATGTTATCTTTGGCTCTTGTAATATAAATTAAAAAAACATATAATTAAAATTAATATATCATATGTTACCTATAAAAAAACATAAAATATATATATCATTGGCTCTAGTGTCAACTATTAGTCTTGCAGACCAATTTGCCAACCTTCTCTTTCATAGTTCTTGCTGAGCTAGATAAGCCATTTTAGATTCTATATTACAACCTATTAAAGTGAACCTAAATATTAAATAAATAATGGATAGGTATTTAATTTAATGAAAAAAAACATAATATTAATTATATGCATCATATAAGTGCATATATCCTTTGACTCATCAATCTCACTTACTAACTCAGAACTGTCATTCTACCTTATGAGCCAGCCATGGTGAACATACATTCCAACACCTATGTATACATAATAAATAGGTATTTATGTATTATTATGATATTTATACATATTTATAAAATCTATAAACATAAATATTTATATTTTAAATGGAAAATATTAAAAAATTATACCAATCTCTAAACCTTACACCTTCACTGTCACCTCTTCACTAGACAAGTCATCTTATGAACAACATTGCAACATTTTATATGACCTAGAAGACATATAACCAAAATTTAAATTTTTTATAGGTATTTAAAAACAAAATAAATCAATTTTATCCACTACTAACCTACTAAAACATATCCCTAAACTCATTCTCACTCCTGCCTTATTTTTTCACTATATTCCTCACTAGGCTTTGTTAGTGATATGCCAACTTCCATGATCAGTTTAGCATATTTTAATTTTTTAAACTTATAAAAAATAATCATGGGAATTATAAATAAGTCTCAATATTAACTTCTATCCTTTTTTATTCTTTGAATTGGTCAACCATGCCTGTTATACCAAATTTATGAGAAACATAAGTTTTCCTATAGCTTCCACTCACTCATTTAAACACTAAATGCAACTTGGAGGTACCTATAATATTAATATAAATTATCCAATAATAAAAATATCCTTATAAACCCATTATGTGCATTCAAAAAAAATCTTCACCATCAAGTCACTATAATGGTTTTATGAGTGTTTTAGACCCATTTCCATTCTTAATGTTTCTTCATAAAAATATGCCCCTAAAACCAACTATTGATGTTTGGAAAAAAATTATATGACACTTTTAAATATATCCATAATATATTATCTTTCCATTTAATAGTCACACATGCCAACAAGTATCAAAAGTTCCTTCTTGGGTCTTCATCTCTCCATTCTACACACACAAGAGACCTTAAGACCTAATTTTCATGTTTTCTCCTTCAACTCAAGATCTAAAATTCATGAGAAATATTGAAAAAACATATCACACCTATGGTAAATCTTACATTATCTCTATCACCTTGGAAATTTAGTTTGACCCATCACTAAGCCACACTAGGTCTCTTTGCACATTAGGCCTTAAACTGTCAATCAAACTTAGACATTGGGCATACTTTAAAACCTTTTGCATTGATATTAACACCTCATCCTAATTTCATAAAACCTCACACCATTCTCAAACACTACCATATTTATTACAAGCCTTATTCTACTCACCTCATCATGCTACTAGGCTTGTGCTTTCTCACTAGGTCTTTTCATGTAAACACTAAGCCAAGAACTAACCTAGAAACCTCTTTTGAAAGCTTATATACCTTATACACATGTTAAATAGTTTTAAAAATATTATCACATGATCTACCACTAATTTTAAAAAATTCAATCTCATACACATCCATATCACCACCATCATGCCTCTATAAGACATATCCATGCTTAAGAACAAGTCCATTTAAAATACCTACTAGGCACCATACCAATTTTAGACCTTATTACCATTATATATGCACTCTAAGACTCATTATCATGATAAAACACCATTATACATTCTCTCATTCTTGTACTAACACAATAATGTGCCAATACAACATATAGAACTCAAAGACTACTAAACCATACTCAATATCATTATGAATACTCACCACACAACATCATAAGAACATCTCTAGGACATAAATGATACTTACAAATGTTTGACATAAAAGAAAACATGAATTACATAAACACAACAAAAGGAACATATCTCAACAATATCCCCCTTTTTCATTGATGGTAAACACTCTATCAAATTAAATCATTTTCATCTCTCCAAGTTGAATCTCCCCCAAACTGGTCTTTCTCCCAATCAAGTCTTTATCACCATTTGACATTAATGAAAAAGTGTCATCTCTAATAATAATACTTAGACTTAGACTTGGAACAATTCAAAACACACCTTTTTATCTCCAAATAATATTATTCTTCCTTTGATCAATCCAAACAGAAACTCAACTCACCTTAGGCTCACATATACTGAAGTAGATAACTTATTAATCACAAAAATAAAAATTTCCCCCTAAGACCATGCTCTCCTTTAAACTTTATCCAAACCATCATAGGCCTTCATACACATAAACATCACTCTTCTTGCATGAAATATGTTAACACCTAAAGGAGGAAATCCCTTTTTTGGCAAATCATCTTCTTAAAACCATCTTCAATTAGATATTATATAGACCTACACACATTAGACCTATTTGTAAATAATAACAATGTTTCAAATAATAATCTTATTTATCTACACACAAGCATATTAATTTTCCATATGTAATATCAAAAGATTCTTCATGAAAAAATCTATCCCTTTTATGTTTCACAAGCCATCATGGCTTAGACTAGCTTATAATAACTTAAATGTAACAAACCACCAGTTAGGTCTATGAGACCTCAATCTTTGTGGAATACCTATATCAAAAAATCATCAAAATATATAAAAACTATTATGGCATATCAGACCTCTAAGTAAGAGTACACTAATAAGTTTTGTACTTCACACACTTTGTGAAGGTCCTCATACATTATCCCTATGCATTACATGATCCTAATGTCACTTTGACATTCACTAAGATGACTCAACTCCACATGGTTCATTTCAAGACATTACATAGGATTTTCATTGAAATTCACTAGTATTTACAAGTTTATTCACTTCATGAATGATTTTATAGGTTATGGAGTCATGAAACCCTGATTATATTTTAGTCATGTCATTGATTCAAACACCTACATCATCACCGAAATTGACCTTGTCCACCATTGATCATGCCCATAAGGTATAAACATATTAATAATCATTTATACACTTAGATGCATCTTTATAATTTTCAAATACTGAATTGAACAAAGTGAACATATAAAAAGATACACCTTTGTTCTTATACTTGATATCCTCATAAGAGTACTCAAAAAATTCAAGCCAAACTCACTATGCATACAATAAACTTCACAATCTTGCATATTCAACCAACTTATATTATTAAGCCTAGTAAATACCTAAAGAATTTAGTCATATTCTCATCTCTATTCTCTTCTCTTTATTAGCTATGTATCATATGATCATGGCATCATCAACATTCTTAGGCCTCTAACATACCTCTACTCATATATGCCAACTTTATATACTTAGATCAGCTCCTATATATTTATGGTCAACTTATTCTTTGCTTTTAAACCTCTTTTTGATGTTTTATCATTGACACAAATCATATTTCATGTCTTAGATCACTTCATAGCATCTTCATAAAAACACAAGATCAAACATACTCTTTAGATAATTTATCATAATTGAATCTTATGGACAATACTTATACCAATAATAGAATTGGTCTTATAGACTAATTAAAAACTCTCATGAGCCTCTGTTTACTTACTTCACCAAGATACCTACACATACCTTCTTATAAGGACTAGAACAAGTTTTTTCAAGACACCTTGATGCCTTGACCTCATTCATCCATGTTATGACCTCAACATAACATTAATCAAGCATATTTTGACCTATACCTTTATTTCAACATGTCTTCAAAGTCCTTAGGTTTGATTTTTAACCTATCTTCAATATAATCCTTCTTCTTAGTTAATCTTACCAGTATTATCATGCAGTCCTCTATGCAAACCTTAATCATGACCTTCACAAGATTAGCCATATTTTGATTTTATGATTACCTTAAAGCTATAAATCCTCCTCCATAGGACCTTGATCTGATACTAATTATTGGAAGCATAACCACTAGGGGTGAATCATTTTCTTAAAAAAATCCTTTCTTTGCACTTAACATGAATAACCTTTGAAACTAATATAATCATCGATCAAAGCATAGATAAGAAATCACATAAACATGAAGTAAGATATGAACACATGAACACAATATATATATGGGAAACCATAATTGGGATAAAACCAACTAAAACACCACTCGTAATATAGTCCTATAAGTAATGAATCAAGATTTAGTGAGGCACCAACCCACAAGGAGCAATAACCCATCATTAATCAAGCACCAACTCAAATAGGCCTTTAGAAAGATTTAAATTACAATGAGGAACCCACCCCCTACATGAACAAACACCAAATAATCCACTTAAATAACACTTTTTCAATATCAAACATACAAATCAGCTCTCACTCCCTCTTGACTAAGCTCGAACTCAACTAAGACAACTTGATCACCTCATGCCATCTTATTGTTAAACCAATAGATTATGACATTTTCTTTAGTGTCTATATTATATATCCACTTTCATACATAATGAACACATCTATGATTTATATATAATGGTATCCAAATAAAAACAATATCACTCCTTCAACACTCTCAAATTTCTTCTTCAAACAAGCAAATCTGCCCTTCTACTTTGCTTGAATAACTCTCAATTGGCTTGACTTGGTCATATGACCTTGATCATCACAATAAGAATTTTTTAAGGATATTCATGAATAATTATCTTCTCCAATTTTAATTTTTAAATTACCACACTCTTCCCCTCAATATTCTATATTATTCACTTGCACACACACAAACACATGTTTTTCTTACTCAAATAGGTCTATTATGCCTTATACTTATACCAATCACTAGAACACTCACACTCTTTATTGGAAAAGACATTATTACATTAGGTTAAAAACCAAAATAAGTTTTATTACATATTAAACATTATAATTAATCATATTAATATCACTATTATGTTTTCCAAACTCATTTAGACCTCAATATTCTTCTAGGCCTACCTGGAGACCGAATGCATTCGGTCTATCATCTCCACAGAATAACTTGGACCACTATGGACAAGATATACCTCACCAAAGTCCTAAAACCTTTCATAAAACTAATTATAAACCTCAAATTACCTAATTCATGATCAATAACTCACACATCCTTTGATTACCTCATGAAAGATTCATTAGGCATTAAAGACCTATTAGGCCTAGTTACCCCAAAAACACTGTTTGAAAAGATAAAGCTCAAACAACCTATATAAAAAATTTAAAGGAAAAATAAACATATGGATTTAAAATTAATTACCTCAGGGTCATCATAAAAATTATTATACTCCATCACTTATGCTCCAAAGATTGATAAACACCTCTACAAAAGGCTCACTCTATTCTACTATAAAGCTCTAAAACATAGTCAAGAACCTTTGAACACCAACATTTGCATATGAAATTTAAAACACTCAAAATTAATGTATAACATATTATGGAACATATAATACATCACCACATTATTGGTATAATTATAAACTAGTTAAAATGACATAAGAAAATTAAAATCACTAACACTCAAAAAACTACCTGTAACTCCAAAAACACACTCATGAATAATGTTGTCTTTAGCTCTTGAAAGAAAAATTAAAAGAAATATAATGAACATTAATATTTAATATGTGACATATATAATATCATACAATATATATATCATTAGTTCTAGTGTCAACTAATAATCTTGTAAACCAATTTGCCAACCTTCTCTTTCATAGTTCTTGCTCAACAAGCTAAGTCATTTTGGATTCCATATTAAAACCTCTTAAAATGAATATAAATATTAAATAAATAATGTATTTTTATTTTATGTAATAAAAAACAACATCATATTCATTGGATACATCAGATAAGTGTAGATATCCTCCAACTCATCAATCTCACTTATTCAGAACGATCATTTTGCCTTGTGAACCAGTCATGGTGAACATGCATTCTAACACCTATGTATACAAAATAAAGAGGTAATAATTCATTATTATTATAATTATAAATATTTATAACATATAAAAACATAAATATATAGATTTAAAATGGCAAATATGAAATATATAGACTAATCTTTGAACCTTACAATTTACTGTCACGTCTTCACTAGATAGGTCATCTTATGAACAACATTTGAAACATTTTCAATAACATAAAATACATATAACCAATATTTAAATGTTTTATAGTTATTAAAAAAAAACCAAAATTAATTTTATTTATTACTAATCCAATAAAACATATCCCTAAACTCATTCTCACTCATATCTAGTTTTCTCAGTATCTTCCTCACTAGGCTTTTCTAGTGATAGGCCAACTTCCATGACCAGATTATAATATTTTAATTAAATAAAATAATTATAAATAATAAATGGAATGAGACATAAGTCTCAATATTCAACCTTAATCCATTTGTTTACTTTGACTTGGTCAACCCTGCATTCTATACCAAATTTCTAAGAAATAAAGGTTTTCCTATAGCTTCCACTCACTCATCTGAACACTTAATAGCACCTAGAGGTACCTAGAAGATTCATATAAATTACCTAATAATAAAACTATCCTTATCAACCCATTATAGGAACTCAAATAAAATATTCACCATTAGGTCACTTTAAGGGTTTTATACCAGTTTTCATTCTTAATAATTGTTCATAAAACTCTACCCCTGAAACAAAATCCTAATTCTTGGAAAAAATTGTTAGGACCCTTTTCCATTTCTCCCTAAGGGATAATTTTTCCATGTAATTTTCACACAAGACAATAATCATAAAAATTTCCTTCTTGAGTCTTCCTCTCTCTATTATTCACATAAGAGACCTCAAGACCTACTTTTCATATTGTCTCCTTCAACTCAATACCTAAAAATTCATGATCACTATTTAAAATATCTCGCACCTATTCAAAATCTTACATGATATCTATCACCTTGGAAATTGACTTTTACGCCTCACTAGGCCACACTATGTCTCTTTTCACATTAGGCCTTGAACTACTAAATAGACTTAGACCTTGAGCATACTTTAAAACATCTTGCATTTATATTAAAACCTCATAATAATGTTATAAAACCTCATAACATGCTCACAAATTTCCAAGATTCTTCTTACAAGCCTTAGACGACTCACCTAATCATGCAACCATGCATGTGACTTCTCACTAGGTGTATTCATGCAAACACTAAACCAAGAACTGGCATAAAAACCTCCTCTAAAATCTTATATACACTATAAACATGTTGACACAATTTCAAAAATATTCTCACATGATATACTACTTATTTTTACAAGTTTAATCTCATACACATCCATATCACCACCATCATTCCTCTACAAGACATATCCATGCTTAAGAACAAGTCCATTCAAATAGACCTACTAGGCACCATACCACATTGATACCTTCCTACCACTTTAGATGCACTCTAAGACTCATTATCATTACACACTATGATTATACACTCTCTCATTCCTATACTAACACAACAATGTGACAAGACCACATATAAAACTCAAATACTACTAAACCATACTCAATGTCATTATGAATACTCACCATGCAACATCACAAGAACATCTTTGGGACATCAAATACACTTAAAAACCTTTGACATAAATGACAACATTAATTCCATAAACACAACAAAAGTAACATACCTTAATTATTTCCCCCTTTGTCATTGATGTCAAACACTCTATCAAAGTAGATCATTCTCATCTCTCCAAGCTAAATGTCCCCCAAACTAGCCTTTATCCCAATAAATTCTTTCTCCACATTTAACATGAATGACAAAGGGTCATATATAATAATACTAATTATCATTGGACCTAGAGTAAATGAAAACACACCTTTTTCTCTCCAAACAATATTATTCTTCCTTTGGTCAATCCAAATAGAAACTCAACTCACATTAGGCTCATATCTGCTAAAGTAGATAACTTATTAATCATAGAGCTACAAATCTCTCCCTAAAACCATGTTATCCTTTAAATTTTACCCAAACCATCATAGGCCTTCATAAACATGAAAATCACTCTTATTTCATGAAATCTAGTAGCACCTAAATAATGAACTCCCTTTTTGTCAAATCATATTTTTGGAATCATCTTCAATTAGATCTTATAAAGACCTACACACACTAGGCCTGACTATAAACAATAGAATTATTCTAAAGAATAATCTTATTCATCTAAAAAAAACATATTCATTATCCATATGTCATATCAAAATATTCTTCATGCAATAGTCTATGTCATTTATGTTTCACAAGCCATCATGGCTCATACCAGCTCAAAATAACTTCCACATAATAAACTACTAGTTACATCTATGAGACCTCAAACTTTGTGACATACCTCTATCAAAAAATCATCAAACTTTATCAAGAATATTATGGCATTTTATACCTTTGAGTAATAGTACACTAATTATTTTTATACTTCACACACTTTTTCAAGGTCCTCATACATTTTACATATGTATTACATTATCCTAATGTCACTTTGACATTCACCAAGATCACTCAACTCTACATGGTTAATTTCAAGACATTTCATATGATTTTCTTTGAACTCCACTAGTATTTATAAGTTTATTCACTTCATGAAATATTTTATAGGTTATGGAGTCATGAAACCCTTATTATATGCCAATCATGTCATATGCTTCAAATACTTACATCATCACCCAAACTGACCTTGTCCACCATTGATCATGCCCATAAGGTACAAACATCTTCTTAGGTATTTATACACTTAGATGCATATTTAAAATTTGAAAATACTGAATTTAACAAAGTTAACATACAAAAAGTTCCCCTTTATTCTTATAATTGATACCATCATAAGTACACTAAAAAAATCAACCCAATATCATTATGCATATAGGAAACTTCAAAATCTTTCATAGTCAACCACCTTCTCTTATTAGGCCTAGTAAATACCTAAAGCATTCAATCATCTTCTCATCTTTATTTTATACCCTTCCTCAGCTATGTATCAACTAATCATAGACTCATAAAAATAATTAGGCCTCTAACATACCTCTTCTCATCTATTATATCTTCATAGACTCAACTCAATTCTTATATCTTGATGATCAACTTATTCTTCACTTATAAACCTCTTTGTGATGTTTCATCATTGATACATATCACATGATCATATGTCATGGAAAACAAGGTCAAACATACTCTTTAGATTGTCTTTAGTCCTTGAATCTTATGGAAAACATGTCTACCAATAATGACATTGGTCTTATAAACTAATCAATAACTCTCATGAGCCTTTGCTTACTTACTTCACCAAGATACCTACACATACCTTCTTACAAGGCCTAGAATAAGATTCTACAAGACACCTTGATGCCTTGGCCTAGTTCATCCATGTTATGACCTCAACATAACATTAATGAAGTAGATTTAGACCTATACCTTTCTTTCAACATGCCTTCAAATTCCTTAGGTTTTATTTTTATCTTGGATTCAATATAATCCTTCTTCTTCTTAGTCAATCTTACTAGTATTATCATGCAGTCATTTATGCAAACATTAATCATGACCTTCATATGCTAAGCCATCTTATGCTTTTAAGATCACCTTCAAGCTATCAAGCCTCATCCAAAGGACCTTTCTCTGATACCAATTATTGGAAGCATAACCATTGAGGGGGGGGTGAATTAATGTCCTAAAATAATCCTTTCTTTCTACTTAACATGAATAACCTTTAAAATTAATATAGTGATCAATCAAAGCATAGATAAGCAATCACATAAACATGAAGAAAGATATCAACACATGAACATAAGAGATATTTTAGAAACCCTCATGGGGATAAAACCCATTGAAAAAACACTTGGACTATAGTCCTATAAGTAATGAATCAATATTTAGTGAGGCACCAACTATTTTGAAGAAATTTTGCTTATGTTCTTTAGAGGAAAGAGAAAAGAAACTCGAGAAGGGTATGGGAGAAGAATCTGATATGTTGTACATGAATTACTCTAGATGGTTGTAGATACTCCCCTTTGGCTTGGGAGGAATGACCTATAGATAAAAAAACACTCAAAGAAGTGGTTGATTAGTTAGATAGTAGGATGGATTTCCTAGAAAGCTAGATCTAAGAATCATGAGATTCCTTGGAGGCTATCAATCCATGCTTTCAGACAATAAAGTTTAGTAATTAAAAGATAAATTACTTCCATAAATAACATATGATACTAAAGTGAAATATAAGAAGGTAAACTTGACTAATTATAGTAATAAATAGATTATAATTAATGTTAAATGGATTGGGTATTGTTTAGAAAATAGGGTAGGGTTTTATGATCAAGTGAGAGGTCAAAAATAGAGATTTGGTTAAGGTCTAGTGGGTGAAAATGGTTTTATATTGATTTATATAATAGTGATCATTGGTGGTTGGGTGTGAATATTAGTATTTAGAGTGATCATCAATGGTTGGGACATACCATCAATAGTTAAGGTGACCATTGATGGTTACTATGGATTTTGGTTTAGTTCAAGAAAATTGGTTTATGAGGTTGAATAATGGGAGTTTAGAAAGTGGGTTTGAGTTACGTTGGTTATGAAATATAAATAAAGTAATTAATTACTATAAATAAATACTTATCTTGTTGGTTGTTGATCTGAAGAAGAGTTAAGGGATCGATTGGTGAAGCTTGAATCAGTTTTGATAGAGTAATAATACTTGGTTATTGGCTAATGGATGGCAACACTTCAGATCTCTATCATACTTATTAATTCATTAGAAGAGTCACTTGCCAAATAAATTATGATACCAGAATATCTTGATAGTTTTTGGATCCCTTTTCACCTCTTACTCTTCTCTTCTTATAAGAAATTGGGAGAGGTAGAAGTGTAGGTTTAAGAAGAGGTTTAACTTATCTAAATTTAGTTTCAACATGCATTGATCTATGAATGGCTTAGGCAAGCTAATTATAAAAAATCAAGTTACAGTTAAAGTGGGTGTTTAATTTTCAAGTAGTGGAAACCTAACCATTAGTGGTCAGGCCTAACCATCAATAGATAGGGTGACCATTAGTTGTTGAGGGTAAAAGGTTAAGTTTGTTCAAGGTGGGTTAGTTAGTTAGCTAGTTAGCTAACATGAGTCAAGGTTACGGTCTAAGGGTTGTGGGATGGTTCCTGGTTGGTCTTGAGGTGGTCTAGGGGTGTTTAAAAATCTACAATTGTTGTATCTAATTTTCTAGTGTCTAAATTTTACCTCTTTTTATTATGTTTTTTTCATTAGCAAGCTGCAAAATAAAAATAGATTATGAGTTGAAGGTCTAGTTTCCTAGATCATGGGAGGAATTATTCCCCCTCAAATCAAAAATGGATGAGGTAAAATAGAATTGGGTGTAGGTTTGATAAGTGGGTAAGTTGGTAATGAAGTGGGTGGTAGGTTGGGCACTGAAGTACAAACATGCACACAAAGTGTGACTAATTGTAATATCCAAGATTATGTAATGAATAGGTTACCATGTTCGGTAAAATTAAGGTCAATATTATAAGGATAAGTGATAAGTAGACCATGTGACTATATGTGATGGTTGGGATACACTTTTAAACATAAGTCTCCTAGACAAGGTTAGTGTTTTCATGGATATCCAATGTAGGAAGTTAGCTCATGAAGACACAAGTTGGTTGGGTGTGTGAAAGGTAGCGTAATTTCAAAATGTTCAACTTAGTAATTTAGTTGGTGTAATCAAAAGGATACAAGGTAAGGTCATTGAAAAATATGTGATATTTGGGCCAAAATGGCTAGTGCCAAGGTTGAGATCATTTGTGGTCTAGGTTGGTGGAGAAAGGAATCTCTATTATTGGGAATTTGGATTGGTTTAATGAAAAATTTATTTGAAGGGCTGGTGTTTAGAGGATAAATCCTAAAAAAGGCTGACCATCGATGGTTAGGTTTGACCCTTAAGTTTGACCATGGATAGTCACCCTAACCATCAATGGCCACATTTCAACCGTAAAAGGGCTAAGACAAAATTGCCACCATGGGTCCTTTTCTATCATTGTGAATATTTACATGTGATGAGGAACTCCTAGCATTTTGTGAGAAAATAGTTATAGTTTATGAAGTGTAATTAGTTGAGCGAGGTGGATTTTTGACCTTGACTAAGTGTTGACCTGTCAAGGATGTAAAAATGATGTGGGAGAGTGAAATGATAATCATCTATAGTCCCTAGGGTTCTTCCTCAATTATGGTCAAGGAATGAGGTAGATAATGTTTTGAAATGGTAGACTAGCTTTTATTTGGTCAATTGGATTCATTTTTGAATTTTTTTAATGTGTTTGGTTATAGGTGAGGTGGGTATGTTATAAATAAGGGTTTTAGGTTTTGGGTTTGAATTGAAATTTAAATTGGTAGTTTGGAAATTAGAATAAAAAAGGTAGAGGAGGGTAAAATGTGTAGTTTTTAATGTTTTTTAGTAGTTGTGGAGGGGTAGTGTTAGGTTGGATCACCAGTGATCACATTATAATGACCATCAACAACCATGTTTGACCATCACTAGTCACTCTCAATTTTTAGTGGTTGATAAATTTCTATCATAGGTTATTATTTGGTGATTTTTGATAGTTGATTACCTAACCATCGATGGTAACCTTAACCATCACTGGTCAACAAGAGTTGGAAAAATTGTTAAAAATTTGTTGAATATTTAAAGGTGAAGGAGATAGAGTTTAGCTAATGTAATGTTTGAATGGTTGGGTAAAATTGAGGTCAAAGGTAATGTTTTATGTTTAATAGGTATTCGTGCAAGGTTAAGGTTGATAGTTTAATGTTAAGGTTTGGTTGTTGAGGCTAATGTTTGAGGGGTAGTGGGTTGAATGTTTGGTTAATAGTTATGATGGAAGGTTTATAGGTTTTTATACTTAAGGATAAGGAAATAAGATGAAGGTTAAGAATAAATTCATAATGATTTAAGGTTCATAGGTAATCATTGAGAATAGTTAAGGTCAATGTTTGGTAGATAATTTGGATGGTGTAGGTTCAAGATTAATTATTTACGATGTAGCTAAGATAGGTTAAGGGTTTTGATTTATACATAATCCATAGGTATAGGTCATAGTAGCCAAATATTATGATTTGAAGAGATTATCATAAGAGGTAGGTGTAAGAGGTTAAGTTTTTAGGAAAAAATAGTATAGAGAACTAAGTTTGTTTACTATCAAACTTTACTAGCATGGGAGAGGATTCAAATGAGGGACAAAGTGCCCCAAATTTTTGATGAGATTTAGAGAGGTATAATTGAGGATGATTGAGAGAATATGGAGGGCATGGGTCTTGGTGGTATGAGGTATTATCAACATGTACCTCAAGATGCAAATATGATAGTGGTACTCATGGAGAGATGGGATCCTGTCACTAATACCTTCTTACTACCTACAAGGGATATGATCATCTTACCTTGAGGACATCTATAGGATTGTGTACCTACCCATATAGGGGGAGACAATATACCATATTGAGAGGGATGATCAAGATGATTTTATATAGATCTTGTATGGAGATGATATGGATTTTATGAGGTATCACTTTGGAGGTTTCCATTACACACCACTATACCAAAGGGACATGGATGAGAGGAGGATTTTCATCATGATGATGATAGTGATGATGTGTTACAAATTTATTGATTCTAGTAGTTTGAGGTTCCCTTACTTATTGTTGTGGGTGCTCATGGAGATGTGGTTGGGTTGCATAGTGTTTGCATGGGCACTTGTGTTGCTTGTTTAGATTTACTAAGAGATGTGGGGATTCCATGCCCACAGGAGATACAAGATAAGTTTTGGGTTTAGTATAAATTATTAGGTGTATAAACACATCTGAGTGTTGAGGCCCATGGGGTTACCATGGGAGGTTTATTCTTAGATGGATTTCTAAGTTAGATAAATGTGGTGGAGGAGTGATTATGCCCGCTAAGGAGCTACTAGTGAGGATAGAGATAGATGATGTAGGTGTCATTGATGGGTATCATATATGGTACCATGCACTCTATGATTTGGTATATTTTTGGGGTGATGATGGTGGATATTAGGATATGGATGTTGACCTAGATAGTAGAGGTAGTTATTAGGCTCAGGTGCAGGGTGTTGGTGGCCTAGATATATAGGCATTGACAAATGAGAGGGACTAAGCATGAGTAGCTTTAGCCATAGTACAAACATCATTGGTGGTAGTACAAGCATCCTTGGGAGTAGTATAAGGTTAGGTGGAAACATTGATAAGGGAGATAAAATAGGCTAGGTCTCAACTAACCTTGGTGAAGTAGGAGAGAGACTCTCTTCAATAGGTAGGAGGTTGAGTAACAACAACTCCAAGACTAGCAAGAACTATCTCGATGCAGAGATATGTAGTGATTGTGGAGGATCTTTGATACTATGAGGCTTTGGTCTTTAGGTGTTTTCCATATGATCCCTGATGGGGTGAGTATAGGGTTTGGATTATTGGTAGTGTTATCATAGTGACACTAGGTCAATGGGCCACATCTATAGGCAAACATGTAGGTATAGGAGGGAATTTTTTTGAGGTAATGGTGTCTCAGGATCATAGATTTGTGATGAGACATTATATTTTAATATTTAGATTATTTTGATATTAGCCTATGAGTCAATGCCATGAGATGTATATTTGTTTTGAGAGACATGTATATTTTATATGCACTTATGATGATTACCTATGAGATATAGATGAGATCCTTTGTTCATGGTTTATGATTATGATGTTCATGTTGATCATTTATGATATTATGTTGAAGAGATGTTGATGTGGACTCACCTAGATAGGCATTTGATGATATATGTTTTTAATTTATATTCATAATGATGTTGGATATGGATATATGTTATTGATGTGGTTATGATGTGATGGTTATGGAGGACTATGATAATCCTGATATGATTGTGTGATGATAATGTGATGTGTTTTTGATGCTTAAGATGATGGTTAAGACATTATGAGTGTGGTATTATATGGATTTTGTTTTATGGATGTGATCATTTAATTTCATGTTTTGAGATGATTATGATTATGATATTGATATGATCATGGTTATGGTGATTAGTGGTGCTTAGCTGGACAAGTTTATGATGTGATTTTTATTATGGTTTATGAATATCTAGGATGATAGTGATGATTATGTTCATGCCCAATTTTAATGAGTATATGATTCTTCATTTAGATTTAGACATGTGGTGGATATGATATATATGATTATGGGGTTCTGATGATGATAGTTGATTTGTGACTATGGTAATTAATGTATGTTTTTTTTATGATGTGATGATCATATCATGTGGTGTGTTTATGATTATGGTCATTTTGATTGGATTAAAGTGAATTAAATAAGTTAAGTTAAATAAAAAACTAGATATGAGGGAGAGAAAAAAAGCCTAAGACAAACATTTATGTGAATATGTCAAGTAGTATGGGAAAATGAGAAGAAGGCTTGATGCTTATTCTTTGGCCAGGACTAAAAACAAATCAAAGTTGGATAGGCTTAAGAAACATAAGCCTTTATAATGATTCAAATTAGCATGTGTTAGTTAGTAAAAAAAGGTGTATTGATCACACAATGCCAAGTAAGCTCAAAATCCCTTGCCTATAGTGTGCAAAAAGGGGGGGGGGATGAAAATGGAACCTTCTTTAGAGATTAGTTTGCCTTTTTTGTAGGTCACTAAAGAGCAAATATAAAAAATTCCATGTCATATGATGTATAAACTGATTGATGTGTGAAGTCTACTTATGAGAGGTGATTACGGATTTCAAAATTACTTTTCTACTTTTTGATGTTTGATTATGGGTTATCTATTTTGATTTATTATTTTGGAAGGGTTGGGGAAGATGATCAATGTGGGAAGCTTATAAGAAGTTATTGTGATTTTACAAATGATTTAATTATCCATCCTTCAAGGGAGTGGTCTAAGTTGTGTGTGATTTGTTTAAGGATTTTGATAGCTATCCTTAAAGGGAGTAGTCCATCTTATATTGAGAAATTTTTATATGTTTGTGTAACTATCCTTCAAGGGAGTAGTCAAAAAATGCTAGAGTGACCCATATGGGTTGTTTTGATTTTTATATTGATTCTTGATTTTTATGTCATGGACTCTCTTAAATGGTCACTTTTTATGAAGGCAAAAACTAAAAATCCTGAGAAGGTTGATTAGGTGTAAAAGCAATTTAAGCAATTTTGACCATGAGAATCTATCCTAGAAAAGGGGTAGAAATTACCATGAGAATCATGCCATGGGTAGAGATGTGGTACCCATTATGAAACATTAGGATATGATTGTGATGGATAATCACATGATTCAACTTTAATCAGTTGTCCCTAAAATAAAGAGATGAATGCAGTTTAAACAAGGGATGACCTTAAGTTGGACAAAAGGTGAGTTTGATCCTATTTAATAAAAGAATGGATGTAGATGTGAGGCATTAAGGGGCTTAGGTTTTGGTTTTCATTCAACATAAGATAATTTGTAAGCTCCTAATCCATACTTATATGTTATGATATAAGGTTCAAGTTAATTGAAAGAAAACTTACCCTGCTTTCTTTTCTCCATATTGGTGACATGTTGATTTTATTTGAGGATGATGTCTCTAATATTGAATTCTCACAATTTAAGGTATTTATTATAAGCACAATTGATTTTTCTTGATAGATGTAAAGATGGGTGAGTGTTACTAAATGATGCTCATCAAATAGCTCAAGTTGGGATAAATGTTCATGATGATAATCACTCTCAGAGATAAGATCTTGTGAGGATATGTGAAGGGAATTTGGAGTTTGAGAGGAAAGATGTCCTTGGATCTAAAAACTAGAGAGAAGGGGTATCACCTGTAGGGGTTCAAATGCTAGTATGATATACCCATAAGGTGAAGGGGATGTGTAAATATCAACCATGACTAGATACATTAACCATTTTAGTTAGTATTTTGTTCAGAGTTTTGTTAGAGGATTTTACCTATCCATTTACTTGAGGATGATAGGGTGATGGGAAACATAGCTTGATATTGAATGTGTCAAAAAGACCTTAGACTTTTTTTTTGAAAGATTTACCGTTGTCAGTGATGATTTTGTGAGGAACATTAAAATGATAGATAATGTGATGGTTGATAAAGTTGACATTTTTTTTAGCTTTGGTTGCGACAAGAGGAATAACCTTGACCCATTTGGTAAAATATTCAATCATAGTGATGATTCTGTTAATATGAAGAGTGGGGGTTAATTTCACCAATAAGTTCTAGACCCCATTATGAGAAGGGCTAAAAATATGTGGATACATGAAGACTATGGCAAGGTGTGTGATGTAAATTGGCATTTTCTTGACACATAACATAATTTTTCACATAATCATAACAATATTGGTTAAGGGTGGGCAAATAATATCCAAGGCAAAGGATGTGTCTAGCAATAGCTAGTCCACTAAATTGTCCCCCATAGATCCCATCATGTGTTTCCTTGATAGCATGAGAGGCTTCATAACTACATAGGCAACAAAAGAGGAGACCATAAAAGCCACATTTATAAATGATTCCCCCTAGTATGGTATAATTTGAGGTTATCTAGATAAATGCTCATTAATAATTTCTAGAAAGACCAGAAGGAATGATGGCAAGGTTGAGATAGTCAAAGGTCTATTGATATAAAAGGTTGGGTTGGGTTTCCTTGACATTAAAGATGGTGGGGAAGTTTGATTTGACATAAGAGGGATTGATAAATCTATGGATGATGATAGATAGCATAGAGATATAGGGTATAAATGGGATATGAGAAGCAATGGAAGCCATCATATTGACAAAATTATTCATAGATCATGGAGTGGTTTGGATATGGTAATGTTTAAATGATGCTAAGAGTATGTTAGCTAATTATTTATACTATTTTAAAGGATCATTATTGCATTGGTATGAGCCATTGATTTGATTGACCATAAGTTGGGAGTCACTAAAGATGTTGATCATTTTGACTCCCAAGGCTAATACAATTTGAAGTCCTATTACTAAGGCTTCATACTCAGCCATATTATTGGTACATTCAAAATCTATATTGAAGGATAAAAGAAGAGGTTAACCATGAAGGGGAATAAGGATGATCCTAGCTCCCCCACCATGTTGACACTTTGATCCATTGAATAACATGGTTACTTGATAGGTTAAGTCTACCTAAGAGAGGGTCATGATGGGCTCATTGAAAAAATCAAGAGGAGGAGGTTAATAATCTACTAAGGGTACATCAACCAACTAGTCAATAATGGATTTCCCTTTAATTGACTCTACTAAAGAAACTCAAGTTTAAACTAAGCCAAAATCATGATCCAATTGACCATACATTAGTTATGGTATGGCTTGGAATGCATATAATTGAGTGGGTTGGTATTGGTTATGACATAGGTCTTGTGGTTGAGAAGGTAGTGGCAAAGTTTGGTGGCTATGAAGACCAAATCTAGGCAAAGTTTCTCAGTATGGTTGTACTGAGTCTCATACTCTACAAGCATGTGGCTAATGTATTAGAAAACATGATCTTTATGTTGTTCATATTGATGAGCAAGCATTGCCCCTAAGGAGTGGTGGATGGTGAAGATATAAAGGTAAAAAGGTTTATCTTATTTGGGAGGAATGAGGATAGGCAGAGAAAAAATTTACTCTTTAAGTGATTCAAATGCCTTTTGATAGTTATTATTCCACTTTAAAGATACATCCTTCTTTAGAAAGTAGTGAAAAGGTTAGTGCCAATTTGAGAGCTAAGAGATAAAGCAACGAATGGATTAGAGTTTCCCATGTAAGATGCAGATTTTCTTAAGGTGCGTAGGAGGAGGCATGTTTAGGATTGATTTGATTTTGGAAAGATTTAACTCAATTCCCCAAATGGAAATAATAAAACCAAGGAGATTTCATGATAAGACCCCAAAAATATACTTCTTGAGGTTAAGGCAGACATGGTAATAGATGAGTCACTCAAAGATAATCTTAAGAATAGCCAAATGGTCTTTACAACATTTGGATTTCCCTTGAAGGCCATCACCATAATATTTGACAATTTTATGGATAAGATCATGGAAGATGTAGGTCATGACATGTTGTTAGGTTTCACCAACATTCTTTAGTCCAAAGGGAATGATCATATAGTAGAAATTTCCACATGGGGTGATGAAGGAAGTTTTATGTTAATCTTTTGGGGCAATTAGGATCTAATTTTAACCTGAGAATCCATCCATCAGAGATAATATCTCATGGCTAGCTATAAGATCAACTAGCTGGTCAATGCTTGCTAGAGTAAAGTAATACTTCAAGAAAGCAAGGTTTAGATCACAAAAGTCTACATAAATGTGAAGTCCCCATGGGGATTTGGTGATAGGTATGATGTTGAAGACCCATTGGGGATAATCAATGGGTTAAATAAAATTGATGGATATGAGATGTCGAAGCTCTTCTTTGATGAGAAGGGCTATGCAACGGTACATTCATCAAATATTTTCCCTAATGGGATTAACATAATGGTTTATGACTATGTTTTGGGTCGTGATGGAAGGGTGAATTCTTGACATGTCATTATAATACCAACTAAATTATATGTTGTGATCTTATAAGAAGGAGGGGAAGTCCTGAAGCTCCTTAGAATTTAGCAATTCTCCAATTTTGATAATGCATGGGTTATTAGGGGTACCCAAGTTGATATCCACAGTGGATTTTTTCAACATGGTCAAAGTCTTAAGAGGAAGATATTTATGGATAAAATAATATTTTGCACCAAGATAGGTGAGAATGAAATCATCATCCTAACAATGAATGGTATTAATGGTAAGAGAGTCATCCCATATTATCTGAGGCTACATCAGGGGAATCGTTATCATGAACCCACCTTTTTGATAAGTTAGGGGTCTAAGGCTGATCATGTTGATGAAAAAAATTTAGGGGGGATGCCATTGGAATCCCTAGTTGTTGATGGTGGAGTGGATAGCGAGGATGGGATTTACTCATCAATGATGGTAGTGGGAGGTGGGTTGGTTTATTTTTTAGGTGGCATGAAACCGAGGACATGATTTTTGTGAGGTTTTTGGGTTTTAATTACAATCAACTCATGTGGTCTATGCTCATATTGACCTAGACCAAATTCCTTCCAATCACACCTATATATGTATGTTTGGTAAAATTATGGTTCATCTAGGTAGGAGAAACTAGAGGTGAAAGGTCAAGGTGAAAAAGAGGTGGTGAAAGTGTCAAGGGGTTTATCAAGTCCATCATATATAAAATTAGTTTGACAAGTTGAGTGTCTGAAAGGAATAATGGTTCCAATATTAGGGTCATAAGCAGGTTAGTGGTCAAGTTTATCATACTCATGTGGAGTAGGGAAAGCATCAAGGTTTAGAAAGAGATAATCCCCTAATGAAAGATGATGGAAGGTTAATTCCAAAGGGTTAATTATGGGGATTTGGGTAGAAGGGATGGAAGAACTAGTGGATGATTTGGTAGTAGAAGAAGATGGGGCTTTATCTTCTACAAATTAAGACTTATTAGATGGAGGAAGGACAATGTCATTGGTTTAATATGTCATGTTTCATGATGTAAAGGGACTGGAGTCAGCTTGTATGGTAAAAACTTGACCTTCATGCTCAAATTTTATGCACCAATGTAGGGTAGATAACACACAACCCATGGAGTGAATCCAAGGGCATCCTAGCAAAATGTTGTACTAAAACTCACTTTATAATATGTAGAATAGCTCAAGAAGTGTGTGGGGTCCTAGATAAATGTGAAAAACAATAGTTCCTAAAATCATGGCCATGGTATCATTGAATGATCAGAGTACTGCTAAGGTTTTTGACATAATGTTCTTGAGTAATTTGAATTGGTTACAGGCATGGGAGGAGATAATGTTTATACTAGCTCCCCCATCAATCATGACCCTCTTGATGTGGGTTTGGTTGATATACATAGTGATGAAGAGGGGAAAATCTAGGTCATCTAGATGGATGGAAGGTATTTTTGAATCCATGAAGGTAACAAGGTTGGAAATGTGAAGAGCTCTAACAAAGGCTGATAAAGGTTATGGGTCTTTCAATTAGACCTCTATGGATTGTAAAGCCTTTATAATTTTTTGGTGTTGATGGGGTGAGGTATTGATTAGTTCATTCAAACTCATCTTTACCAGTATTTGGTAAAGCTATTTTAGAACTATTTGTTGGATTGATTCAAAAGGATTGGATTGAGAGGGTCCCAAATTGGACACTTTGGGTTTGGTTAAAGGAAAAGGTGCTTGATATAGGCTAGGTGATTAGCTGGTAGAAGAGGGATATGTCCATGGAATGGACACATTTTCCTTTCCCTTATCCTTTGGGTGAGCCTATGATTATGTGACCACATAGATGGTATGGATTGGGGGGAATTTAGGTTAGATGATTGCTTGGGTTTCTCTTTATTCTGAAGTGAGAGTGGAGGAGTACGTAGGTGTTGGTCGATGGATGTTGGTTATTAAATCAGTGTTGAGTTTATAAGAGGCTCATCTAATAATAATTCATCCTCATGATATAGTTAATAGGCTATCACTTGGAGAGCTTTCTAATTCTTCATGTCATGCCTAATTTTCTTACGGTGTAAACAAACTAATCTATCATTTTACCAAGATGGTTTAGGACTATGTGGGTCAAATGGTCTGATAGGTTGTAAAGTTAAACAAGATTCTTCCAATAGACTTTGTAATATGGTTTATTAAGATTAGGGAAATGGTGGAAAAGGTATAGGTGTCTTGGTTTTGGGAGTTGAGGTGGAGGCCCTTTTAATAATGGGCTTGGTGGTAGATTTTTTAGGTAAATGAACATTCCTAGTAGGTGGTTTTAGTTTTGGTAGAGAGGTTGAGAGTTTGGGGTTAGAAGGTTTTAGGGTGGACATTTAGGAGATGAATGGTTTGTCTAGAGATGATTTTAAGGTAGGATGTATGTTCATGGGTGATTCGGTAAAAAGAGGTGTGGATGAAAGGTGTGATGGCATAACCAAAAGTGGTGGTTGGGTTGTGATTGGGATGGTTGGTTTCCCAATTAAGGTAGAGGGATGAAGCCCCAAAAGAGATGGAAAAGTGGAGAGGGGAGGTAGAGTTTTGGTTTTTGGGATTCTAGGTGGTTTCACCTTTTTTGTTGGCTTAGCTTGGGGTTTATTTGATAGGTTTAGTGACCTTAAATCTAACTTTACTGATGGGTGAGTAGTGTTATGAGTAGTAAGTATACCAAGGTTATTAGTGGGTTAGATTAGAATGGTACAAGGTGATTTAGTGACTTTGGGTGAGTTTATTTCTAGTGGTGTTGTTATAGTTTGGTCGATAGAGGTGTTTGATGTTTGGGTTATGGTGATAGTGAATTTGATAGTGGGAAGGGTAGGTTATTCTGATAAACAAGGCTTCTAATTGGTTCTATATGGGATTTTAAGCTATTTCCAAAAGGTGGCATGATCTAGGGTAGGGTTAAACATGACTTTTAATTTTTTAACCAGTATGGAGAAGGGTTATATACATGATTGAATCCCCTGATAATGGATTCAAAGGATAGACCCAATAGTTTAGGAGGAATGATTACCTCATCCTATTTTTGATTAAGAGGTTCTAATATCTTAGAAAGTAACTCTATGGTGGGAGATGTAAGCAAGGTGGTTTCTTCCTTAAGAGTGATCACTAAAAGAAGAGTGGATTTTTTTATGACTGAGGAAAATGATGAAGTGGTAATGGTTTCCTCCTCTAATGTGCATATCAAAGAGGAGGTTGGTGACTCCACTACCTTAATAAGTGGAGTCAGGAAAGAGGTGATCTAGTTAATGGTTTTCTCAATAGTGAGTGCACTAGGAACCATATTAATAGTATGAGACTCATGATTATGAGAGGATTATGCTTTGTTTTTGTTGTTAGAAAAAGGAACATGATTTGAAAATGGTTTTTTGAAGATGTTGAGTGATTGGTTTGGGGATGCATTGGGGTTATCCAACACAAGTTCCCCCTTGTCAATGAGAGTTTGGATAACATTATTTAAGGTGTTAAACCTACTAACATCATGTCCAATGACTCAGTGGAAGGTGCACAATTCATTATCCTTGTACCAACCTGATATGGGACAAGAGGAATTAAATTACTATGGAAGTTTGATTGGGGGAAGCTTTATGATATTGGCATTTAAAAATTTCTCCAAGACCAAAACATATGACTCTCCAAGTGGAGTAAATTATTTATGGGTGTTTCATTTTGGGTTCTTAGTGTTGTTTTGGGGTAATTGGAAGATTTATATTGGTTGACAATGGGTAGAGGGGTGGTCTTAAGGACAACTGCATTTGCAGTTCCTTTATTTTTAGAATTAGTGTTGGTTTGGTTGTTGGGTTTAGAGGAAGAAGCCTCATTTGATTTGAAGGTGGAATTATTGTTTCTCAATTTCAAATTCCCCTCATCAATGGCTCTATTTTATGGATTTTATGCCATGGTAAAAGCCTTATCAAAAGGTCTTAAAGATTTGAAAGGTAGAGGAGATATTTTTGGCACAAGGCTAGGCAAAAATTTCAAATAGCCTGGGTGTAGGTAAAGAGAAGGAGAGTTGGTTTATTAGACTTGTCAAATAGACCACAAAGTCAATAATGGATTAATCATCAAATTTTTGAATGGAGTAAATATTAGTGATGGAGACTTTCTTAAAGATGTTTATGGAAAAGTTATCTTGGAAAATATGAGGTAGTTGGGTAAAAGAAAAGAGAGAGTGTTTTGTAATATCACTATACCAATCTAGTGTTAGCCCTAATAGAGACATGGGGATGATATGAAGGAGAGAATTATCATAGGAAATCATATGACATGAATGCCTATATTTTATTAGGTTTTCTTGAGGGTCCTCCTTACTCTAAAATTTCAAGAACTTTAGAAGTTCCCGTTGAGGAGGATAGGGTCAAATGGGGATGGATGGGTGAATTGGTTCATTATAGATTTGGTCATATGAAAAAATATTATGAGATCCAAAAATGGATGACTCTAAAGTAGTCATTTTTTCCATTAAAATTTTGACAAGGTCAGTTTGGGGTTATGTACCTCCATAGTTATAAGGTAGGTTGTGTTGGGTTTGGGTGGTTGTAACATGTGTATAGTTGGTGAGGGGTTAAAAGGTTGCCACATGTTTTTATGTGTATATGGTTGGTTGGGATGATACCACATATGAATACATAGATATAGGTGGTTGGATGGAAGGTATAGGTACATACCCAATGGGTTATAAATGTGGCTCAAGTTTGGTACAATGGTCACCTATTGAGAGAATAATGTAGGTCAGGTAGAAGGTATGGTTGTGTTAGTAGATAGAGGGTGGGTTGTGAATTTGGTACTAATGGGTGGAATGGTATAAGGTATGGGAAGATCAAGATATAAAATGGAGTGGAGGTAGGTAGGTTGGAAATGGGAGGAATGGTGGTGGTACTAGTAGAGGGTACTCTTATAGTAAGGGAAGTATCAATGCACAAAAGCTGGGTTATTCATATACTAAGAGGGTTATTAGTTTGGGAAGAAGGTGTTTGGGTGTTACTTGGTTGATTGGGTTGGTTTTGGATGGTGGTATAGATGGGGTTATTTGTGAAGGATGATGCTTGCATGACTAAAGGTTAGGTGAAGATGGTGTAAATAAAAGTGTCACCCGTAAGGTGGGATGGCATGTCATAGGGCTATTTAATAGTTGCAACTAAAGTAGGGGTATGGTGGGATATGATTTTAAGGTAATGCTAGAGGGATATGGGGTTATTATCTATAAAGGTGGAAAAATCTGCATCACCTTAGACAATCATTCAAGGGATGGTAGGACTCCTAGCAGGATGAGGAGAAATCTTTGCATTTGAGATGTAATATATGGATGAGGGACAAGAGGAAGATGGATGATTAGGAGGTGGGTCTTTATTTTCTTGGTTTCTTAGTTGTTGCCTAGTTAAAACCATGTAGATAAGGAAAGGAGGAAGATACAAGCAATCTAATAAATAAAACAAAGTAAAGACAATAAAAAGTCAAGGAAATAAAACACATACTAAAGCACGTTAAATCCAAAGGTTCTTTTTAGTCTCTCTTGTGGCTTATGCCTTAAGTTTTGAAAATTGTGTGACTAAAATTAGCTTGTAGATAAGGTACTAAAAAATAAGTCTATGGTTGGTTTTAGGTTGTGTTTAGGCCCTCAAAGGCATCTATATTGGAAATTAATATATGGATTGATATTGGTGCCTACCCCCTCACTTCACACACCATAACAATAAGGGTGTTGGGTGCTTAGCCAAGATATATCAATTGTCAAAGATTATACTCAACTAGAGAGTTAATTTGGTTCTCCCCTTTGGTGATTAAATCCAATTAAGATGTCTAGGAAAGGTGACTTCTAGGTAATGAAATCCTGTTTGGGTCTTATGTCAATGTTTGATGCTTGATCAGATGTAAGTGGTTTAGTCTTGTGTATGTGAGAAGAGTGAAGATACGATTAATTTAATTTATTAATTAAGCTATGTGAGTTAAAATAAGAAAGAAAACAATGTATGGAGTCAATTTTAAGGCCAAAATGAAATTTTGATCTCATTGTATGAGCTGAAAGATAAGAAGAAGAAGAAGCACCTAGATGAAACTATGAACCCAAGAAAGGACTCAAGGATTCCATTAAGCATGGTAGAATGTTTCATATAAATTTTACTTATGTTTTTTAGAGGAAAGAGAAAAGAAACTTGAGAAGGGTATGGTATAATAACATAATATGTTATATGTGCATTGATCCATATGGTTGTTAATACTTCTATTTGTCTTGGGAGGAATGACCTGTAGATAATAAATCACTCAAAGAAATGGTTGATTAGTTATATAGTAAGGTGGATTTCCTAGCAAGATATATATAAGAAGCATGAGATTCCTTGGAGGCTATCAATCCATGATTTTAGACAATCAAGTTTGAAAATCAAAAGACAAAGTACTTGCATAAATAATAGAAGATACTAAAGTGTAATATAATAAGGTAGATTTGACTAATTATAGAAATAAATAGATTAATATTAATGTCAAATGGATCAGGTATAGTTAAAAAATTAGGTAAGGGTTATATGATAAAGGGAGAGGTTAGAAACTAAGATTTGGTTAAGGTCTGGAGGGTGAAAAAGGTTTGCTATTGATTTTTTTGATAATGACCATTGGCAATTAGGTGTGATGATCAGTGTTTAAGGTGACAATTAGTGGTTGAGATAGACCATTGATGGTTAGGGTGACCATCAATGGATAATATGAATTCTGGTTTAGTTCAAGAAAATTAGTTGATGAGGTTGTAGAATGAGAATCTGGAAAGTGGGTTCAGGATAGGTTAGTTGTGAAATAGAAAGAAAGTAACTAATTACTGGAAATAAATATGTATCTTACTAGTTTCTAATCCAAAAAAGAGTTAAGGTATCTATTGGTAAAGCTCAAAGTTATTTAGGTAGAGTAATGATACTTGGTTGTTGGTTGATATATGACAACACTTCAAATCTCTATCATACTTGTTGGTTCACTCATTCGTTGAAAGAGTGACTTGCCAAATAAATTTTGATAATAAAGATCTTAATAGTTTTTGGATCCCTTTTCACCTCCTAATCCTCTCTTATTATAATAAATTGGAGATATGGAAGTGTAGGTTCAATACGAGGTTTAAATTTATATCTAGATTTAGTTTTGACATGCATTGGTCCTTAAGAGGATGAGGCAAACTAATTATAAAAAATCAAGTTACAATTCAAGTGGGTGTTTAATGTTTAGGTGGTGAAAACCTAACCATTAATGGTCAAGAATAACCATCAATGGTTAAGGATCAAAGGTTAATTTTAGTCAAGGTGGGTTAGTTTTTTAGTTAGTCATCTAACACTTAGGGTTGTTATTGAAGGGTTATGGGATGGTTGTTGGTTGTAACTAAGGTACTATAGGGGTGTTTTAACATCTATAACTATTGTGTATGGTTTTATAGTGTTGACACCAACCCCATAAGGAGAACCAACCCCTAACTAGTCAAGCACCAAATCATCCACTTCAAGAACACTTTTTCAAGATCCAATCTATAAGGTATCTCCCACTCCATTATTATTAAGCTCCAACTCATCTAAGATAGCTTAATCACATCAAGACAACTTATTACTTAACAAATATATTGTGACCTCTTCTTCAATTCTCTATCTACTCTATCGACTATCATACATAGGAAAAAATATCATATAAACCTTGGATTGTCTCTCAATCAACACAAGATCACTCCTTATAACACTCTCAAATTGCCTCTTCAAACAAGTAAATCTTCCCTTCTACTTTGGTCAAATAACCCTCATATGGCTTGACTTGGTCATATGACATTTTTCATCACACTAAAAAATTATATAGGACATTTATTACTTATCCTATGATCCACATTACCTCCTTATTCCCCTAAATATGATATTTTATTTTCATAGACACACACATATGTTTTTCTTACCCAAATAGGCCTATTATGCCTTATACCAATTACTAGAACACTCACACTCTTGGTCAAAAAATACATTAATCCATTAGGTTCAGAATTTTAAAATGTATTATGATATGTTAAACACAATACATAACCAAATTTAAATCACTATTAGGTCATCCAAACTCATTTAGACCTCAATCTTCTTATAGGCCTACTTAGAGACCTAATGCATTAGGTCTATCTTCTCCACAGAACATCTTGGACCACTATGGCCTAGATATCCATCAAAAAAGTCCTAAATTTTTTAATTCACTTCATTGGAAACCTTAACTTATGTTATCCATTCTCAATAAGTCACACATCCTTTTCTTACCTCATGAAAGCTCCATTAGGCCTTAAAGACATATTATGCCTAGTTAACCCAAAAACACTATCTACAAAGATGAAGCTCAAATAAAATATATAAACACTTTCAAGGCACAATAAACATTTGGATATAGACTTCATGAACTTATTATAATCATTAAACTCATTATAATCCTTTCATAATGATTTTAAGACTCATAAACACCTCTACAAAAGGCTCACTTTGTCCTGCTAGAAAGCTTCAAAACACAATCAAGAACCTTTGACCACCAACATATTCATATTCACTTTCCAAAACTATATATGATTTTATAATATATTATGGAACATATAATACATAACCAAATTATTTTTATACTTCCAAACTAGTCAAAATGATATAGGAACATCAAACTCACTAACACATAAAATTGCCTGTAGCTCCAAAATAATAATCATGAAGAATGTTATCTTTAGATATTTTAAGAACACTTATAAGACATATAATACAAATTAATAGTTCCTATTTTACCTCTATAACATAATAAAATAGATATATCATTATTTTTAGTGTCAACTATTGGTCATAAAGACTAATTTGCCAACCTTCTCTTTCATAATGTTTGCTCAGCTAGATAAGCCATTTTGGCTTCCATATTACAACCTCTTAAAGTGAATATAAATATTAAATAAAGAATGTATAGTTAATTTATGTCCTAAAAAATAATATAATATTAATTATATGCATCAACTAAGTATATGTATCCTCCAACTCATTAATATCACTTACTCAAAATTGTCATTCTGCCTTGTCAACCAGTCATGGTGAACATGCATTCTAACACCTATGTATACACAATAAAGAGGTCATAATGAATTATTATTATAATTATACATATTATAACACCTAAAAATATAAATATATATAGTTAAAATTTAAAATATGAAATATATAGATCAATATCTAAACCTTACACCTTAATTGTCACCTCTTCACTAGACAGGTCATTTTGTGAACAAATTTTGAAATATTTTAAATGACCTAAAAGACATGTAAAAAATATGTAAATTTTTTATAGGTATTTAGAAAAGAACACAATCAATTTTATCCATTAATAATCCAATTCAGCATATTAATAAACTCATTCTCACTCCTGCCTAGTTTTCTCACTATCTTCCTCATTGGGCTTTTTTAGCAATAGGCCATGTCTAGTTTAGCATATTTTACTTATTTAACCTAATTAAAAATCATCATGAGAATGATACACAAGTATAAATATTCAACCTCCATCTATTTTTATTATTTTACTTGGTCAACCCTTCCTTCTATACCAATTTTTTGAGAGACAAGGGTTTTCTTGTAGCTTCCACTCACACATCTAAACACTCAATGCCACCTAGAGGTACCTATAAGTGTCATCTACATTCTCCAATAATCACAATAGACTTATCAATCAATTATGGGTACTCAAAAATAAAATATTCACCATGAAGTCACTATAAAGGTTTTAAACTAGTTTCCATTCTTAACATTTATTTATAATGTAGACACCTAAAACTGGCCACCAATGACCTTTAACCAAGATTTTCACCAATTTATATAAAAGGATCACAATTTGGCCTAAAACACTAAAATTTGTTGAAATATTTAAAAATTTCATATTCAAGTGCCGATTTTAGCCAAAGTATCACTAAATGGGACAAAGCATTCTATGAAGCATCTAACTTTGATCACATCATTTCGAGTCAAAATGACATTTTCACACCTAGCTACTCTAGATTGCTATTTTATACCAAATTCAATGCAAAAGATATGTGCCCTTGTTATTTTTTTTTAACAACATCCTAAATGGGACAATGGATCTAATTCATCTAAAATCACATCCTAATTCTAATCCAATCCAATTTTGAGCCAATAATATGACATTCTGATAAATTTGTACACCAATTGCCAAGATTTGCACCAAAGTTGACTAAACATGTTTAAAGCTAATTAGATTAAATTCAAATCATAAGTTAATTTTCCATGGATATTTTTGAATATTTTATTTTTAAATTTGATATTAAATATGTACATCATCAAATGATATCATTTCTTGGAAAGACATCCCTAGGCCATAAATGGATAAACTATCTCATCAAGCCATCCCATGCCTCATTAAGACCTTCCATGTCTCTTTAATTCCTCTCTATCCCAAATATTTATGAATGCATTTATTTATTTTTTCCTCCAAAATTGAATGGGTTCTTAGCCCCACATCCATCTTGAGATGGATAGTTCAGGTTCATTCTAGTCATTTTGAAAAATATATAAATAAGAGGCCTTGCCTATTAATTTTAAGCTATTTTAATCCAAGTTACAATTCCAAAATATATTCAAACCATGTATTGATGTATTTATATTATTCCAAAATATTTATCCAATGCTATCACAAGCCAAAGGTGTTAAGAGGATATGAAGGTGGACATACTCTATTGATGAAGATATCTTGAATCACAAGATGAACAAGCCAAAGAAGGAGCCATTTGGAAAAATCAAGGATTTAGTAATAAATTTGTATTTTATGGTCATATTTATCATTTATTTCCATTTATAGTTGTGTTATCAAATGGGTTTTCCTCACTAATCTCCCCCTAGTGACTAGGCTTAGAGGTGTTATGCTAGTTAGTGTTTTTTTTCATTTTGTTTTCATTTTGGAAATAAAAAGATACTAACCATCCTCTCTTGAGTCTAATTTATAGTATACATAATGGCATGAATATGTAAAATTACTAGTCAAATTTCATTTAACAAGGAGGTGTTATGCTTGCTGAGTAAAAAACATATTTTTCCTTACTCAAAAACATCATATTTTGCGTAGTTATGTTACCCATTTGAGTTTAGACCTTTTAAAAAAATTTGTTTAAGGACCTCATTCATAGTTTAAATTTTAAATTGGAATCTTTGAATTTTTAAAATTTTATGTGTTAAATTAGGTTTTCCACTTTTCCCTTGACTTGTTTTAACTTGAGTTTAATTCCCAATTTGGATTGAGGGCCATTTTCAGATGCAACATCATTACCATCATTTGGTAGGACTCAAGGCATCTTTCATATCACTCATGATTTGAGTCTTAGACCACACTTTGTATTACCCATTTTATTTTACCATTTATCTTGAGTCCATTTGATAACACACTTTTGCCTTAGATATTTTGTCACAACTTTGTTTATGAGTATCATTTGAGTTAAGGAGCATAGTGTTATGCTACCAAAATCATGTTTAAACCATTTTTATCTTAGAGTCTTGAAACAATAATTTACCACACATTTTGAGAATTTTTTCATGGTTACACTATGAAAATTATTTTCAAATTTGTTTCATATGCCTATTCTTATAGAGTCCAAAGTTTTTCTAAAGTTCTAACCATTTTTAGTTTTTGTTAAGAGCCTTTATCTAGCATAGTTACACCGTTTACCTTTGCCTATCTTTTTTTATCAAAAGAATCTAGTTTAAGCCTTTATTTGGTAGAAAATAAACTATCTCCAAGTTCCTTTTTGTTTCATACCTCATATTATATCTCCAAGTTCCTTTGTCAAATGCCTAGTTTCTGTTAGAAATGTTTCAAATTTATTAGATTAAATATCTCATCTTTTAAAGTCTATATTTTGATGCCATTTGGCCAAAAGTCCTAGCACATGATTTGTTTGAGCCTACATTTTTACATCATGTTTGGCTAAAATACCTAATTTTTTTTATTTTCTTAGATTATACCACTTTGAAACACTTTGACCTAGAATTTGGCATTTTGATTATTGGTCCTTTTACTTGACCTTTTTATGTGAGATATGTAACATTAGATGCTTAGTGTTATATTATTTTATCATAAGTCATTTCATTATCCTTTTTTGGATATACATATCCACCCTTTTGACCAAGTTTAAACCTCTTTTTAGACAACTCATTTTTAGAGTTTATAGAAATCTATTCCTTTTTATCACAAAGCATTCACTATGGATCCCAACCTATTTTCCTACACTCATAGTGGTCTCATGTACAATATAGGAGTTAGTAATATGGTTACACAAGAAGAGATGGTTCAAGACCCCTATGAAGACAATGTTTCTTATGATATGAATTCGTATCCATCTTATAATACTCAAGTAAGGGCATAAAACCAAGACCCATTCATACATTATTTGGTAAACACACATCCATACTCAGAGTAAGATCAAGAACAAATAGATTAGTATATAGATTTGGTTCTTATAATTGAATAACCAATTCCTAAACAATCGTACTATGTTACTAAACCATCCATATATTATCCTTATCTCTTTGAGCATCACTTGTTAGAAAACAAGGATGAAATTTTAGTTAGAGCTATAGAAGTAGGGGCCTAATTTTTAGTAAACTTACCCCATGAGAACTTATTAAGTCTAATAAGAATGCCCTGAAGCATAATTTATATTCAATAAGCTCCTTATATAAATCCATTATCTCTATAAAAAATGGCACATAAGGACCCTAATATGCTTGTCAAAGGCAACGACCCCATGGCTGATCACTTTGTACAAATATATATAGCATATCAAACATACTCAAACCTAGCATGCAATTTGAATCAAATGACCATGTTAAGTAGGCCTCTCATATATTTATTTCCTTCAATAGGAGTATTAATTGAATTTAATAGTTAATAAAATTAGGGTGTAGACCCCTTCACACAAAACACTTCGATTAATAACTTATTTCATGTTCCAACCATCAAAGAAGTGTCTTCCTTTTCTATGTAGAATATTGAGCAAAATTTAGTGGACAATGCATAGGTAATGTCCAATATAAAATAGAGTGATGTAAGTACACACATAACTAATACACAAATAAGTTTACCTTTAGTTAACACCATGAGTTGTTCTTTGAATTAGGGAGAAGGAGTTTCTACATCCTAACCTCAATTAACTACTAGCACTAATCCTCAACTAGTTGCTTCTTCAAGCACTCAACAAACATGATTAGGTAATCACCCAACAAGAAATGTCGTGCCTCCACAACAAAATGTGATGAATCTTACTCAATAGGAAATTAGTAATATTCCACAACAAAAAAACATAATCTAACATAATGATGTAGCAAAGGCAGAAAATATTTCCACCTCCATAGGGGTAACCAATGTTTCACCTCATCAAGTAGCAACCTCTTTCCTTGTAGACCAATACATCAATTCAAATACAAATGATGTCTAATCAAAAACATGAAACTATTTGTTATTGATAAACTATGAATATTTAACATGCATCCACTTCCCAATAGGGATTCATGTAATAAAGAGGTTTCCATGTTTGTCAAGTACCAGTCAAGTAACCTTTGTCTTTTGTGTAAAATGTGTCACTAGCTCAATGATAGGATCTTGGTTCACAAGTACCCCCTCAACAACAAGGTTTGATTAGTAAACAAAAATTCCATATTCAACCCCAATAGTCATAGTATAGCCATATCCCTCCATCCAAACCTCAACATCCCCAAATTAAGACCTATTTACCCAATCCAAACCAAAATATCACACTGTAGTACATGAAAATTCAATAATCAAACCCTAATCTATGCATGGGTATTCCTAACCCATTCCCCAACCAAACTAGCACAACCCATCAAATGCCTTTATCATTCCCTGACCAAAGTGCTCCACTTGTGACTACCCAACCATTCACCTAAGCTAATATTCCCTTTAGTTTCCTAACCCAAGAACTATAATAGATGAAAGATGTAATTTCTACCATCTAAGCTAGGAAATAGAATAGAATTATTAAGTTAGATGACATGTGTTCTTATCCTTTAACATGGAGTACTTTCAAATACCATTTCCTCCAAGATATGAACCACCTAAATTTTACAAATACAAGGGGAAAGGTGACCCCAAGGCTCTTTTGATGGAGTTCTTTGTTGCATTCCAACCAGTGGCATAAAGTGACATATACCTTTTGCTATTGTTCCCAATAAGTCTAGTAGGATAATCCTTAGAGTGGTTTTTGAAGTTTCCCAAGAGTTCAGTATCTAATTTTGATGATCTTTCAAAAAAGTTTGTGCAACACTTTTCATACAATCTTGAACATGATATTTATTTGGTCAAATTGATGCAAGCCAAATAAAAGGCTGGAGAGAGTTTTTAAAGTTAACTACAGTGATGGAGATCCCTTACAAGCTGATTCACCCACAATTTACTAGATAAATAATTAGCCATTAGGTTTAATAAAAAATTTCATAGTGAGATATATTATCATCTAAAAATGTAGTGTGCACATACCTTTAAGGAAATCATTGATAAACATTTGTTGATCAAGTGAGCCCTTATAAAAAAGGGATCATCAATATTACCTCATATAATCAAAATTAGGGTACCAATATAAGAAATGGGAAAAAATAACATCAAGTCCAAGAACACACATCACAACTAGCACATGCCAATAATAATGAAAGACCAAGGAAATTTAACTACAAAAAAATGTTGTTGGAAAAGAAGTAACTGAGTCATGTCATATCCAAATGGTGAAAACATAATATGATCAAGCCATCTATCATATTCAAATTAGTCCTAATCCATAACATTTTTATCCAATGTAGTAAGTGTAATAACTTAGGTCCACACAATAAATGTTATAACCTTTTATCATTACAAGCTCCTCTTGTAAGGAGAACAATGCCTAGTCATCGCATTTTAAGTGACCTTGGAGAGCCAATTGAATCTATGTTTGGAAATATCACCATTGCTAATCTGGCTATCTAGCCTATACCAAAACATTATCCTCAAGGCATCCCTTATCCTAATTAGTACCACCAAAATGAATTCTATGAATATCATCAAATTAATGGACATAATTTGCACTACTATGTATAGATTAAACATTTGATACAAAATATGTTATAAAATAAGGAGATAACATTATATGGTGGTGATTACACTTTCAATCAAACCCTTGGAATATATAGAAACCCCTTTCCCCAACACAACTAGTAATAATAACTAATGCAACAATAGTTTTAACAACCAAGGCTAAACTAATAGAATCAACAAAATCACCAACAATAGAACCAATAATATCTAAAAAAAATATAGAATGAAGGTCAAGATGGCAATAACCAATAGACCTACCATGCAATTACACACGATTATAATAGGTTTATATCCCATATTATATGAGGTCACATTAACACCATCTCCATTAATCCAAGATCGAATACCAATCAATCAAGACCTTTGTTAAACAATGCCAATTCACCAACTCACTTTGATAATCCTTCCTTGAGCTAGGACCACATACAGGCATACTAAAGATTAGAGATTACTCATTCTAGACCCTATACCGATAACTCATCATCACCTCATGACCACACACAAGTGCACTAGCAATCAAGGCTTATCTTATCTCATTCCCCACCATCACTATCATTTTTTAGAAATCATGGTCCTATGTTTAGTCTCAATTCTAGAATCACAACTCAGAGGTCAAAGATTACCATCTTGGGCCCATATCCATCTAGAACTCTACCCATCATTCAACCATCCATTTTACCTTAGCATAAGCCATTTAACATTGACCAAGAGAAGAAGTTTGACATTATCTAACAATTTCATAAGACACCCACATCAACAATACATCAAAGATATTTTGAATGAGTTCCTTAGCCAATCCACTTTTTCAAGTGACATATCCCTTGACAAATTTTAATATTTGGTTGGATACATAGTTCTGGCTCAACTAATCACTTTCAACAAAAGAGATATGTCATTTGTTGGCCCACTACATAATAACCCCTTGTACATTGAAGTTTGCATAAAATGGCATAAAGTGAAATGTATCCTTATAGACAATGGATCAGGTTTAAACATAGTATATCTAAAGCTCATTAAGCTTCTTAGGTACATGATGGTAGATCTTCAAGGAAAGACCATAACCATCAAATCCTATGAAAATGAGGAATGGGAATCATAAGGCACCATCTATTTACCAATTATCCTTGGGACCTTGACCCATGATACACTTTTTCATGTGCTAGATCTTGATTTGTCATATAATATGATTTTGGGAAGACCTTGGTTATATGAAATTCATATAATCCCATCAACATTTCACCAATGTATCAAGTTATCCCATTCAAGGATTAAAGTTTGTATACTAGGAGATTTACATCTATACAAACACTAAAAACACCTAAAGTTCAAGTTTAAGAGGTATAATTATCATTTTATCATGAATCTAGTGGCTACGGAAGATAAGGGAAAGGTAATACTCCTTAATTTTCTAGAGGATAACTACATTGATCCTAATATTCTTGATTACCTTTATCACATGTTGCCTCCTAAGATATCTAATAATTATACCATCTCATCTAATGGAACAAGAGAGTATTTAACCCATGATACCTTGCATATCACAAACGTTCAACAGAACCTAAAGTCCTTTGTTAAAAACTTAAAGCTAAGCCACTTTGTCTAGAATGGAAATAAAAGGGCAAAGGTAAAGAATATAGTCCAAGAGCCAACACATTTGTACCAGTATCTAGATTATAATAGGACCCTCTTAAAGGTGGTGAATTATGGTTGTGCAATAACAAGTAGGCCAATTGTTATGGGAATAAAAACTATCTTTTTCCTAATAGGATCATGAAGAATCATGACTATGAAGGAAGAGGCCTCTGACCAAACCAATAAGGAGTGCTTGAGCCATTTTACATGACCAATTATAAAGGGGGATATGGAATTAGATTTAAACCACCTGGGGGTGACCCCATGTACCTAAATCATATTCCATTACCATCAACTATTGATGAGGATGTTGATAGTGAAGTAGAGTCTGGTCATAGCCTTATTGACAACCTAGTTGAGACCAATTTATTTTACAACCATTCTATTTGTACCCTTAGATTAGTCATTCATCATAATCCATTGCCATTATATTATCCCCAAATAATATACTAGGATCAACAATAATCTAATGTGTTGATTGATGGATTTTAAAATGAGATTATTTTTATGATTTTCATGATCTTAGAGACAATGTTCTATTGGGGGACCATAAATCAAGATTATTAGTCAGTTGGATCCTAAAGCCTATTTTAGAGAGTTGGTGAACACCCTTATCTAAATGAAAATCATTAAAACATTGAGGTCCCAAAGTGAAAACCTCTTTGAGGTACTTTCTGACTAGGGAAAAAGTAAAGAAAAAGGCTAGTCTAGTGGTGAAAACCTATTTTAGGCACCATTAGATGGGGGTGTTCAGTCTTCTTCAACCATATCTTAAGAGACCATCAATGATGAATTTATCTATGAGTCTAAGTTTAGTTTTGAAGAACAACAATATTTTGATCGAATCCTTCAAGAGTTTCCAACCTTTTTTTATTACATAGACAAACCTCTAATTGGGGGACTCTAATTCATCATGCCTAAGGGAAATCTAAGAGCTAGTCCTAATAGAGGACTCTAAGGTTACCAATCATTTCAAATCTTTACCCATATCCTTGAATATGGTTTGACCCTTATAATGGAATATGTAATATAGGTTAACATCAAGTTTCCATATGACCCAAATTGGATCAAGCTAGGTGCATCCTTTATTGAGAAGGAGTGTGAAGTCATTACATCCCTTTTGAGGGAATTTGTAGATATTTTTACATGGGCATATTATGACATGCCACGTTTGGACCCCACCTTGGTTTTGCACCACATTGAGGTCAATATTGATGTCAAAATAGTAAAACAAAAGTTACCCAAGATTCATCCTCACATTATTATATTAGTGAAGAAAGAGTTCGAAAATCTCTTCAAATTAGGATGTATTGAATCGATCAACTATTTAGAGTGTATCTCCAATGTTATGTTATTTATCAAAAAGCTAGAGGGAATAAGAACCTATACTAATTTTCATGATATAAACAAAGCTTGCCCTAAAGATGACTTTTCATTTCCAAACATTGACATGATAGTTGACTCAACAATGGGTTATGAAATGCTTTCATTAATGGATAGATTTTTAGGGTACAACTAGATCAGGATAGCACTAGAAGACAACCACAAAATAACCTTCACCACTCCATGGGAACATTCTATTATTAGGTTATGTTATTTGGTATTATTAATTTAGGGGGCCACCTATCAAAGAGTCATGACCATCATATTTCATGATATGATGCATGAAATTGTTGAAGACTATGTCGATGACATTCTTGGTAAATCAAAGACTAGGGCTGATCATCTAGCAGTGCTACACAAAATATTTAAAATACTATGTGAGTATAAATTTAGACTCAATACTAATAAGTGTGTCTTTGGAGTTATTTTAGGCAAATTGCTAGGATTTATTTTTTCTTATTGAGGTACTAAAGTTGATTCAACCAAAGTCCAAGCCATTATAGAGATGAAACCACTAACAAATTTGAAGTAGCTCCATAGATTGTAAGGAGAGATCCAATCTATCTAATGCTTCATATCTCAATTAGCTAAAAAATGCCATCCTTTTATACATATTCTAAATAAAGGAGTCACATTTCACTAGGATGATCACTTTTAGATAGCTTTTCAACATCTAAAGGACTATCTAGTGAACCCACCTATTTTGTTACCTCTTATGCTAAGAAAGCCATTTTTGTTGTACCTATCTACTACTGACAATGCCCTAAAGGAAATTTTGGCTCAACATTATAATAATTTAAAGGACCATGCCATGTACTATTTAATATATACATTGGTTGTGTATAAACATAATTATACACCTATAGAAAAAGCTTGTTTAGCCATGGTCTTTGTAGTTAAAAAAATATGCCATTACATGTTAAACAATAAGATCATGGTTATTTCAAAAGTAGATTTTCTCAAGTATATACTATATAAAACAACCTTAAAATGCCACATGGCCAAATGGATAATGCTTCTAAGTGAGTTTGACATTGAGTACATTAACCAAAAAATCATCAAGGGGAAAGTTCTTATAGATTAGCTTGTTAAAGCACCCCTTGCTAATACAAAGTCATTACCATTCTAATTTCTTGATGGATCCATAATTACCATCATTGACACACATCTTGAGCATCAATACTTTGATGGATCATTCACAACACATGGATCAAGTGTAGGACTTTTGTTTATTAGACCTTAGGGGGATTTAATCCCTAAATAATTTAGGATTAGCTTTCCTTATACCAACAACATGGCTAACTATGAAGCACTTGTAGTAGGGATTTATAAATTGGTACAATGGAACTTATCTCATCTTAATGTTTATGGTGATTCTTATTTAATCATTAATTAGGTTATAGATGAATTTCAGACCAAAGATGACAAGCTAGTTCCATACAAGGCCATGGTCAACACTCTTAAGCAATAAATCATTAACATTTAGTTTAATTATATACTAAGGGTAAATAATAAAACCATATATTCTATGGCCACTATTGGATCTTTGATTCGATAACAAAATATAGCCAAAGAGTATCAATTCCTTATCAAGATTTATTTAGCACCAACTCATGAACCTTCAACTATCGTGATGATTTGTGATATTGTTGGTTCTAGCTCTATCTGGTATTTATACCTATACAACTACCTTCATGACAAAATTATGCCACTTGACCTATCTTGAAATCAATCTAAAGCCTTCATCCACCAAACCAATTATTATACCTTACTTGGATCAACCTTGTACCACCATAGTTTTGATGGAACTCTACTTCATTGTTTAACTTTGATATAATCTACACTAACATTATGGGAAGTTCATGGAGTATGTGGAACCCACACTATTGGGGAAGTAATGTCCAAAAATCTCTTACATAATAGTTATTATTATCCCATGATGGATGCATATGTGGCTACATATGTAAAGAAGTGTGATAAGTGTCAATGGTAAGCCAATCTAATTCATGTCCCAACCAAGACTTTGAAACCAATGTTAAAACCATAGCCTTTTCTTATATGGGGCCTCAACTTCATTGGGAAGATCAATCCCATATCATGTAATGGCCATAAATATATCCTCATTGCCATTGAATATTTCACTAAGTGGGTTGAAGGTATACCCCTCACTTACATGACTGGAAAGTAAATTTCCAAGTTCATTTTCAACCAACTCATTTGCCACTCCAGTATCGATTTTGACATTATATCTGATAGTGGAGGATCATTTAATAAAAAATATGTCAAAAAGTTATATACCAAATATAAAATCACACAAAACTTTTCTATGGCTTATTACCCTCAAGTTAGTGATCAAGCTGAAACATCAAACAAAACTATTGTCAGCATTCTCAAAAATATTTTCAATGATGACAATTGTGATTAGCACCTTTAGATATTCCATTCCATTTGTACATATTGTACCAATCACCATACACCCATAGGAGCCACTCCATACTCACTTGTTTATGGTATTGAAGCCATTATCCCCAATGAGTTTGAGTTACCCTCTCTATGCATTTCTTTCAAACATGTCCTAGACAAAAATGACTGCAGAATAGATCACCTACAAGAACTAGAGATACTTGACGAAAAATGCATGGATGTAGTGAAAATTCACCAAGACTATTAGAACCAACTTTTAGGCCACTACAATTGGTGTGTAAAGCATAGAGAATTTGGACTTGGTGATATTGTCCTTAAAGAGAACTAAAATAATACCATAGCCAATAAGAAGCATAAAGGCAAGTTCAAACTCAACTGGTTTGGTCCTTTTATCATTAAGAAAAACTATGGAACATGAGCTTACAGGCTTACCACACCAGATAAACACAAACTTAATGAGTTGATGAACATTATTCACCTCAAGAAAAACTATGATTGAGTAACTTGGTGTATTTTCTATAAGGATCATTTCAAGTTGTACCATATTATCTCATTCTTCTTTTTCCTATACCATTTTACCATCCTATAATCCTATTAACCTATCATTTTTTCTTATCACATATCCATTTTACCATACCTTCCCTGTTAATTGAGTTTATTTCTCCCTCCCTACCTAGCCCTATGACCTTGGTTCTATTTGATTCATTCCAGAGCCACATTCAACAATAGGATTCATATGTAATTTTAGTAGTTCTTTCTAACATTTTCGATAGAGGCAATATTTTATAGTAGTAAGATAATAGTTTAGTAGTTGTATCCTTCATTTCTTATTCCATTCTATATACCAAGTGTTCCTGATTATAAATACCTATGGGAAAATTAGTATCTTATTGGTCTTATTACTAATTATAACTATCTATGGGTAAATTAGTATCATTAACATATGCCCTTGTATCCTAGTTATAACAACCTATAGTAAAATAAGGGGCAACACTTGTTTATGATACCTTGATGTACTAACTAGACATTTCATATGCCATACTATGACTTTATACTAACTATGTCTATTTTGTTTGAATTAGCTATGACATTGGTCAAATTCCTTTTCTATAAGGTATAAATATGGTGACTTGAGGTCCTATCTTAGGACTATGTAGTAGCACTTGATATTTATTGAGGTCAGCTCAGTCACTCTAGGCCATGCTCTTACCATTTTGTGAGAAACCTAGGCCATTATCTCATCATTTTGCAATCAACCTAAGCTATGATTTCACCATTTTAAAATCAACCTAAGACATTCTGTCAAAAAAATTCAAGCATCTTAAGCAATACTCTCACCATTTTGTGAACTTGAACCATTTAGTATCTCATCATCCTCCATCGAGTTGAGATACCTATAAAATTCTAAAAAAAAAAACATTCATAAAAGCATTAGAAAAAACCAAAAACATTGGCCACTTCTTTGCCTTAAGGATTCTAGGAACCCTTACTAAGTCATAGTCCAATCACTTATTCCTTATTTTCCCCATGTTTTTTGGCTTTTTCTCCCATGCACTTATCATTTTATAAGACCATTCCTATTCTTCTATCACATCCATTATGTTTATTTTTCATCAATTATCATTTTCTTCCCATTTCTTGGGAGAACTATATTTGGCCTTTTTTTTTTTTGATATTACATATATGGAACTGTGTAGGTAGCGTCCACTTGCCTAGTGCATATGGAGACAACTTATCCACCCCCTTCCTTTTATTTTATTCTCCTAGTCATGTTTGTTTGCTAAAGTTGTTGCTTATTTTATAGGGTCAATGTTTGTCATATGGGTTTAAGTAATCTTGTTTGTACTAACATTAGGAATAATTGGTATTTGTTTCTTTTTTTGTTTATTTGACTATTTGTTTGGTGTTTGTGTCCCAGTTTGTTTACTTTCAACGTTGTTACCTCAATTCAATGTATATGCATTCATTGGGTGATTCTTTATGCATTTATACTTGAATCCATCTATATTCATACATCTATATTGCCATCATGTTCTTTTTATCATTGGTACATTATTTTATATGAATATTGGATTATAGGATTCAATCCTTATGCATATTTTGACCAAGTATTTATGGTGTTATATCATTATGCTTACCATCACATGTTATAACAAAGATTATATTTAGGAAGTCTACTCAACAATGGTGGTATCAACATCTCCTTGACACTAGAATTAATGACATCCCAATCATATCCCAAACAAAGTAATTACACAATGCAATAATTTCAACCTTTTTTAGTTTAGATGAGTATCTCCGTACTATAAAGTTGTCCCAATTCATATTTATCCTCTATATCAAGTTACCCACATCATATTTACCATCATCATCTAATCAATCATGTTTTCCATAATTGATGTCCAATGATTATAACCACCTATGGGAAAATCATTGTACATCATCCCACTTGCATTTCTCAATGATTATAATTGCCTTTGGGAAAATCATTATGTTCTAACCAAATTTACTTTCTTTTGTCCAAACAGGGGCATGTTGTTATCTTATTTGTCTATCCTAACTAGGACAACTTCATCTTCTCAATGATTATAACCACTTTTGGGCAAATCATTATGTTATCATACCACATCGCCACTATCAAGGTACAATTCTTATAACTACCTTTGGGCAAACCATTATACACCATCCTAATTAAATTCTTAGTGATTTTGACTAATTTTTCAAAATAATTGTGTTCTCACCCCATCATCTTCATTTATTTGGTCCCCTTTTCTTTTGAGGGACCGTTTGTTGACCTACTTGTGCCAACCATTCCCTTGAGGGGGAATCATATAGTTCATCCATTGCTATTGAAGTTGTAGGCATGCATGGCCTTTTTATTATTTGAAAATATGTTACTACACCTATAGCTTGAAATGCCTTCCCAAACAAGGGCAAACTATAGACACCTAAAATTAGCCACCAATGACCTTCAATTAGGCTTTTAAACAATTTTTATCAAAGCATCACAATTTGGCCTAAAACACTACAATGTGTTAAAATATTTAAAACTATCATTTTCAAGTGTCAATTTTGGTCAATATATCACTAACTGGGATAATGTGTTTTATGAATTATCTAACTTTGATCAGATCATTTTGATTTAAAATGACATTTTCACACCTAGGTACTCTAGATTTCTCTTTTCTACCAAATTTATTACACAAGATGCATGCCCTTGTTATTTTTTGTTCATAAAATCCTAAATGGGATAATGAATCCAATTCATCTAACATCACATCCTAATTCTAATCCACTCAAAATTTGAGCCAATAATATGACATTCTAATCAATTCAATTAATTTGTGTACCAATTGCCAAGATTCACACCAAAGTTGACTAAACATGTTTAAAGCTAATCAGTTTGAATTAAGAGCCTAAGTTAATTTTCCATGGATATTTTTGAATATTTATATTTATAAATTGATATTAAATATCTATATCATCAAATGACATCATTTCTTGGAAAGACATCTCTAGGCCATAAATGCATAAAATATCTCATTAAGCCATCCCATACGTCATTAAGACCTTCCATACCTCTTTAGTGCCTCTCTATCCCAAATATTTATGAATTCATTTATTTATTTTTACCTCTAAAATTGAATGGATTCTTAGCAACACATCTCTATTTTGAGATGAGTGGTTCATGTTCATTTTGGTCATTTTGCAAAATCTATAAATATGAGGCCTTACCTATTACTTTTTAAGCTCTTTTAAGCCAAAGTTACCATGCCCAAATAACTTCAAACCACATATTTATGTAGTGTTATTATTCCAAAATATTGAGCCAAAGGTATTAAGAGCAGATGAAGGTAGCCACACTCCATTGATGAATATCTATTGAAGCACAAGCCAAAAAAGCCAAAGAAGGAGCCTTTTGGAACAATCAAGGATTTAGTAAGAAATTTGTGTTTTATGGTCATATTTCTCAATTCTTTCCATTTATAGTTGTGTTTTCAAATGGGTTTTCATCACTATGCTCCCCCTAGGGAATAGGCCTAGAGGTGTTATGCTAGTTAGTGTGTTTCTTTCATTTTATTTCCATTTTGAAACTAACACAATACTAACCATCCTCTCATGAGTTGAATTCCTAGTCTACACATAAAAATCTAAACTTAAAACCAAATCCTAATAATTGGAGAAAATTGTTAGGATGATTTTCCATATCTCCCTAAGAGCTTGACATCCCATGTAGTAGTCACACATGCCAACAAGCATCAAAAGTTCCTTCTCGGGTCTTCATCTCAACATTCTACACACATAAGAGACCTCAATACCTATTTTTCATGTTTTCTCCTATAACTCAAGACATAAAACTTAATGATAATTCTTGAAACAACATATCACACCTATATCAAATATTAAATGATCTCTAGCACCTCAAAAATTACTTTGACCCCTCATTAGGCCACACTAGTTTTCTTTGCACATTAGGCCTTAAAATCCCAATCAGACTTAGAACTTGATAATAATTTTAAACATATTGAATTTCACTTAACACCTTATACTCATGTCATAAATCCTATTACCATGCTCACACACTGACAAACTTCTTCTTACAAGCCTTAAACTACTCACCTCATCATGCAACTAGGCTTTTGCCTTCTCACTAGGTCTCTTCATGAAAAGACTAAGCTAAAAAATAACTTTGTAACCTCTTCTAAAATCTTATATAACTTATACACATGTTAACATAGTTTCCAACATTTTCTCACATGCTCTACCACTGATTTACATAACTTAAAACTCATGCACATCTATATCACCACCATCATGTCTCTACAAGCCATATCCATGCTTAAGAAGTCTATTCAAACATACCTACTAGGAATCATACCACTTTGAGACCTTTCTTCCACTATAGATGAACTCTAAGACTCATTCTCATGCCAAACCACATTTACATACTCTCTCATGCCTATATTGACACAACAATGTGCCGAGACCACATATAGAACTCAAAGACTACTAAACCATGCTCAATGCCATCATGAATACTAATCATGCAACATCATAAGAACATATTTGGGAAATAAATTATACTTAAAAACCTTTGACATTAATGATAACATTAATCCCATAAACACAACAATATGAACATACCTCAACATAAACATTGTATTTGATTACTACTCCTTGTCCATTTTCCACATGGGGTATCCATCTTGTAGGGAAACTAAATATTACTTATTCATATGGCCATAAACACATTCTCGCTACCACCAATTATTTTAATAAGTGGGTTAAATCCATTATCATCACTTACGTAACTAGTAATATAATTTCCAAATTCATTTTGAACTACCTTATATGCCACTTTGGCATTCCTTCAAACATCATTTTTGATCATGGTGGATCCTTTAAAAATAAGGACCTTAAATACCTCTATTCCAAAAAACATATCAAACAATGATTTTCCACTCCATACTTTTCCCAAAGCAATGACAAAGTTGAGGCATCTAACAAGTCCTTGGTCCAAATCTTAAAAAATACTCTTAATGCCAATGTCTATGAATGACACTCATAGTTATTTATAACCTTTTTTTTACCACTATACCAATAATCTAACCCTTATAAGATCCAAACTTATTCCCTATTTTATGGCACTAAAGTTATTATCCATATTGTGATCAAATTATCTTCTTTACACATTTCATTATAGGATATAATTAAAGTTGAGGAGTATATAGTAGTTTACTTCTAATAACTTGAACTACTTGATGAAAAATTGATAGTCACCTTGAATAACCTCTAAGAATATCAAAATAAGTAACATCATAACTATAACACATGTATCAAGCCCAAAGATTTTATACGTAGTGATCTTGTGCCAAGAGAGAATTAAAATAATACCAATATAACACATGAAAAGAATAGAAATTTTGAGCCAAACCAACTAGGACCATTTCTTATTATATCTAACTATGGATCTAGAGCACACTAATTGGATACACCAAATGGGAAATATCGAGATGAGCCCATGAATATTATGCATCTCAAGTAATTTTATACTTGATTTGGTTAAACATTATCTATGAAGACCTCTGCTTAGGGAGATAGGGATTATAATCTTCCCTCCAAGCTATTTTTATCATTAAGTCATCCCATTTCATTCCCCTATCCATTACCATCGTAGTATTTATTCTAGTTCATAGGTATAACAAATAGATTCAAATACTAAATTCAGAGTAAGATTCAATAGAAAGTTTTTATTTGGTCATCATCAACACATTCTTGAGAACATTATGTCATAACACTTTGACATGGTTTTTCTATGTGATGGTCCTTAAAACTACATATTTTAGTTTTTTATAATTTTTGTAATATTAAATGACACTTTATCTTTTTCCTACCTCAAAAATTTGTTGATTAGGAGTATTTTTCAATCTAAGTTGAACTACATCGAGTTCAGGTCTACATAGACTATGTAAACAAACCTCAATTTTTAGGTTATCTTAGTACCCTTACACCACATTATCATCATTTTTATATCAATTTAATCCATGCTCTCATCATTTTTTGAGCCATTTAATCCATGTTATTACCCTTTGAAATAAATTCAAGAACACTCACCATTTTTTGATCAACCTAACTCATGTTGTCACCATTTTTTGAGTAATTTAAACCATGATCTCACCATTTTTTTGAGTATTCTAATCCATTCTCTCATTATTTTATGATAAATTTAAAACACACTCTCACTATTTTTTGAGTAACCTAACCCACACTCTCATAATTTTATAAGCAACCTAACTCAAGCTCTCTCCATTTTACGATCAATTTAGGTGATGCTATCACCATTTTATGAGAAATTTAAGCCATGATCTCATTATTTTTCATCAGCCTAACCCATTCTCTCTCCATTTTATAAACAACCTAACCCACACTCTCACTATTTTATGAGCAACCTAGCCCATGCTCTCTCCATTTTATGAGCAATCTAAATCACACTCTCTCCATTTTATAAGAAATTTAATCCACCCTCCATTTTGTGATAAAAATAACCTAGAATATTTACATTTTTCAAGAACTTATACCATGCTTTCATCATTTTACAATAAACCTAACTTGCTTTCTCACCATTTTATAAGTAGTTTAAGGCCTTCTCTCACTATTTTTCAAGCCCTCTATAAAATTTATTCATATCTCAAGGCACATCCTATTTTATAAATATTCATGTAAATAACTTGTTCTAGAGAAGGGCCCAAAATTTCCATAGAAGATATAAATCCACAAAAACACCATTAAAACTTGAAAACTTAAAAAAAACTAAAAATTAGAAAATATATACAATAGGATTAAAATATCCTTGAGAGATATAAAGATAAAAAATATTTTGTATAACCTATCATCCTATTCACTAGTGTCCCTTGGTATATTCTAAATGGCATTATATATTGGGTGGGAACATATTATCACAAGTCATTTCCATTCCATAGTACCATTTATCCATTATCCTCCCATTTCTAGGATAACTACATTAGACTAAAGTCTTTATAGACTATAGAGGTAGTACGTAGATGCATGGAGAATCATGGGTCAACTCAACCACTATTAACACCATACATTATTCCCCAAACATTTAAATACTCTCACACTTGTGCTAATCCATTCCATTTTATTCTATAAATTGCATCTTATATCTCAACTATTACCATTCTTCTTATCTCATTTCCCATGAGAACTACATTTTCCCTAAAGTCTAGCAGTCTATGTAGGTAGTTTCCACTTTCATAGTTAATTTAGAGATAGCTCATCCACCACTTCCTTATTATTCTATTTCCCCCCTTTTATCAAGATTCATGTTTTATCCTATCAATTATCCCATAGAGTTTAGGGACAAAATATCCAAGAGTAACACCTTACTCTTATATACACACACATAAATGAGAAATTAATTACTTGTTTTTTATCCTTGATTATGTGTTTATATTTTTCACTTTTTCATTTTTGTTGATGCATTTATTTTATTTTATTCAGTTTCCTTTGGTTTAGTATATCATGTTTTCCACTTATGGCTTGATCTTTTATATCTTATTCCTAGATTGTTTACATTTGCATTTAACTCAAGTTATTATGATTATGACATTCAATTTTGTCATTATTAATTTATAATTATGATGCATAATGTCAAATCCAAAATAAAAATTCAAGTGATAGAGGTCTAACAATCAATGTCATAATAATACATCTCCTTGTCTACTATCCTACAAGCTGATCACAACCCTCTTCAAATCGATCAAAAAGGAAGTTTGAAAAGAAGGTATAATAATGCTTTTTTATTTATATCTAATTTATGTCTTGTTTAACCTTTCTCAATCTTAAGGATTAGGTTTAGAATGTTATTTTTGAGTTTATTCACTAATAAGGATGTAACCTTATTCAAATTAATGATCTACATAATGGCACTAAATCCCATGACTAATATATATGCTAATCATGATACATATAAAAAAGGAGCATATATAAAAAGTCATAAAATTTTCACAAACATGATCAATTAAGCCAATCTAAAGATCCAAATTAAAAACATATCACATTTATAATATAAATAATAACATAAAATCATCTCTATGATAGTACATAAACATAATCATGAAAAAAAAAATTGATACATAAAATATCAAAATGACCAATAAAATAAACTATGAGAGTCTAATCACATGTTATATTCTATCAACATTGGACAATAAAAAAACACTAAATCAGAAAATAACATCCTATATAATAGTTTATGTACATTAGTGGGATCAAAAATATATAAATGAATGTTTTATATCTCGCTAAACCAAATGCCACATACATTGATAATATATACATGCTAGGATACAAAATACAAAGAGCTATCAATTAACTTTAGCTATGTGAATCCTCATTACCTATTTATTATGGTGGTCCCATAGGCCTTGGTGGTAGCCAAGGTGGTGGATAATGCACTAATTATCCTAATGTAGACATTTTATGTTTCCTAAACCTCATATACCTATAATTACATATTTTTACCTCATGTATTTTGAAATTCAATACCTTAGCCTCTAGTCGTATAACCCCTTATACAAGCTCTGATAATATGTTGCCTCATCCTTCACTTTAAGGCTATTAAGAATAATCTATGATAAACTTAGACCTATAAACACTTGGTGCATTGTATCTCACTCCATACAAAGCCTCTTTACATATATCTAGGTACTATCTCTCTCTTCCTAAATCATCAATATCTATGCCACCTCTATGTTTAATGAGGTAATCTCTAACTAAAGGGTTATCATATATTCCACCTCTACCTTTAGTGAAGAAATATCTAACTAAAGGGATATGATCTATTTTTGTCTATGGGTTAACCACTACTATAGCTAGATCACCCTAGACTAAAAAACCATCTATCTCAGTAACTCTCATAGTAATTTCCTCATATTCAATCTTAGTATCTATACTAGTTTTACCTAAATGACCTACCTCACCTATGCCCCTCACCCTATTTTGTGTCTCTTGGACTTTGTGTATGATATCCCTATAATCTCCAATTTTAACCCTAGGCATAGGCTATTTCCATATGTATCACCACCCTCAATCTATGTATGCCTATCCTTTCCCTCTAATTCTACCTACATCAGTGCCTAGCCCTAGTCTTGATCATATCCTTGTCCTAATAGCTAAACATATAACACTGGTATCAATTGTCTATGATCATATTAGGGCATAGTCAATATCTTTATTCTAAATTTGACCCACCACATCTTATAATCTATTATCACACCTGCATCTGCTAGGCCCCCTATATATGCCCAAATAATCAATGGTATTATGCCATATATTGATTTATTTGTATACCTATATATAGGTGGCACCCATATATTAATCTCTTTGGTCACATGGGAAAATAATATCAGAGCCTTGAATACATATTTCTACATACCAAATGGTGTTATACCTAATATGGTTTATAATCTTTAATGATATGTTCTTGTTTGTCTATAAGGAATCATCTAGAAGTCATAAATTTTGTGTAATAACCATCACTTGACCACTCTATTTGTAATGGTAGACAAGGATACTAGATAAAATCTATGTCTACCATGTCATCCATTTCCCTATGATACATGTATATATATCCCCTTTGTATCCTCTATGACCTATTCCTATCTAGACCCATCTATATGGCACATGATACTCTCAACCATGTACACACACTCACCCATTGATCACTCTATCATAATGTGATCCCAAGCCTAGAACTAGAGAAATATCAATGTGTCAAATCTCTAACCACCTCTATAATACATAATGTGTAGATATTGATATTACTAGGATAATAAAATCATCACATAGGTAAATATACTGGTATCATCTAACATATCTATGACTACCACACCCAAACCCATGCGGAATAATCAACCATTATTATTAGGTAGTAAGATGTCATTGATAATTGCATGAGTAATAATACCTCTTGATCAATATATGCAAATGCATAAGGCCCCTCTACTACTAGGTTATTTATTTTAATATATTTATGTCTCAATCAAATCAATATATATTATCCCACTCTCCATGGGAATATCAAATCTACTGACCAATTTATCTAGTAGCACATGTCACCCTATGGGGAAAATACAATATAATGGTTTTCCTCTAATCAGTAGCCTCAAAATCCACCACACATCCTCTAGAGTGACAATGGACTCTCTAATAGCTAAATGGAAAGTCTAGTCCTCTAAGTGTCATTTATCAGCTAGTGCACTAAAATATACTCTATCTTCTAGGTCATAGGCATGCAAGTATTATGTAGTAAACCTAAGGCCTCCAATAAAGTGCACATCTCCTCAGTCCAAAGCTTCCATGATCACAAGAAATGTGAACACCACTCACACATAATCAAGACTTCAAGATGCTCCTAAAAGCATAAGAACATTAACACAAATCACTAAATCTATCAAATGATTAAATCTAGCCAAAAAAATGTATTATTTTATACGTGTTAAAAAATCATTCTCATTATTTATCTGACTAGACCAATTGACCACTTATCTTCTAAACAAACTAAATTTGTCTCTCTTGGACCATTTTTTCAACTTCTATGTTTTCACCATTTCTTCATCGACTTTAAATTTTAGCATTTTTGCCATGGTGTTCAAAATTTATACTTTTTGGGCATTTTATTTGTTTGATTTAGTAGTTCTTCCATCTATGTATTTTTATTGTTTAGGAATCCAATTTTTTTTTTCATTTTCATTGAAATGACAAAACCACTATTTTTTAGCATTTTTACTAATTTGGTGGAATTTTTTCCATTTTCATAAGTGTAACCACCAATTTAAGTTTTTCATAAAATCAAAAAAATCACTACTTTCCCATCTAAAACTAGTCATAAATTAAATTAAATTTAAATTTTCAAGGGACTAACCTACCTACTATTTTCCCATCCTATGGTGGCTACCTATACTCTTGGGCTCTGTCACTAAGGTGTCATTGTTATGCACAGGGATCCATTATTCACCACATTCTATTTCACAAAGTTAGATCACCTTTATTACAAATGGGATGGTAAAAATGACCTATTTTTACACCCCAAGGGTGAATATAAAGATTGAAATTTTAATTTCCCTCTTGTTCCCCCTTCTCATTCTATTCTTCTTCAAAGGTCCATTTTTGGCTTAGGATATTGTTTTTTACTCTATTTTCTTTCATGCTTTACCTCTTCTCTTATAGATAGTGTGTTTTATTCATTTTGAGAGCTCACCCATCTTAAATTATTATTTTACCATTCCCTCAAGGGGCATCCAAGGCTTATCAAGTTCCTTTTGGGGCATCAACCTCGGTTCAAGGGCAATTTTTTTAATTAAAGCATAAACACATCAATCTTAAAAAATTATCAATTCATTCTTAAAAAATAATATTTTATTATTTAAAATATTTTACTATGCCTTTTATCTCACAACACCATTTTAAATAGGGGAAAAATTTAGACACTCCATTTTAACTACTTTTGTGTTTAAAATTACAATCAAAATGACATTTTACAATCAGACACATATATAACTAAGAATCATAAATTGATATATTTTACCCACATGACTATTATTTTAATCACAAATCTTAAATAAACATATGTTATTGGGTCATTGCATCATATTAAAACATTTAATTTGACATCAACATCCCAAATCAAATCATCCCTTTTTAAGTGTTATTACAGGACAATTAAATGAATATTTGATTAACAAAATAAAATTTCAAAATGCCACTATTTTTTTAATTATTTATTAATCAAGCCTAATATTAATCTAATATTAAATTAAATATATTTTTTATAATTATCATATTTTATTAAATCAAAATTGAACTATTACATCACATTGATGACATCATTTAGCAAAGTCAATGGAATGGAGTGGAGTGAGAGAAATTTGGATTATGACATGGTCATTTACATACACTATTACATATATTACATGGTTTATTACACACTCCTCTCTTACATGGCCTATGACGCATCTATAATAGGACCAATCATTAGATTTTTCTTCTAAAATCCTTCCACACACCAAAAAAGACTTTAATGGAGTTTTTTCCATAATCCATATGTGAAATCATGAGTTTTATTACTCACTCTCCACTATTAAATTTGATATTATATCAATAGATAAAATTTTATCATCAAGTCTATAAATGCAAGGGGATTTGGCCATTATATACAAGATCCCTTGAACTAAACTTACCATGTATAAATAATACTAGATATTCACTTCTTCATGCCATTTATAAATCCAAGCCAAGAGTATACAAGGGAAAGTGCTACCCACACATCGGTTTGACATTGACATAGACCTCTAGCTCTAAAATCCAAGAATAATCCTCTTTGAACTAGAAAGAAAGGAAGTCTCCAAGGAAGGTATAATTGTGTTTTTTTTAATTTATATTTGATTCCTCTCTTGTTTAACCTTGCTCAATCCTAGGGATTGGGTTTAGAATGTTATGCTCTTAAAGTTGTTTTTGAGTTTATCCACTAATGATGATCTAACCTAATTTGGATTCTTGATCTACACCTATGATCTAAATTTCAAACAAATCATGAAGTTAATTCAGTTATGGGGGTGTCACTTAAAGTGAAGCATGCACCTAATATACTTATTAAATATCAATGTAAATGCTAAATATTTGGATCAACTGATCTAAAAACCCTTTATTTATTTAAATAATGGGTATATAATATGTTATAGATCTATGACTATAAAATCATTAAAAATCTCTCCCACACCTATAAAATAATGTATTGGTCATAGTGGTAATGATCAACCTATGTCACTTCTAATATTACCACCAACCCACCAGTTGTGCCATGAATGATGAATATGATCAAGCCTTGATCATCGCATGTGACCATTATATACCATACTAAAATAGAACACGATCAATTGATTAACTACATATATCTAAATAAGATCATAGATAAACCTATAAATACACCCATTGATGACCGATGAAAGGCCATGCACTACCATCCCTTATTAATGTAGAGGTGAGAAGTATGCAGTGAAAAAACTAATGCAAATAAATATGCCTTATCTTCATTAGTAATATTAACTATTTGAATAAAATTAAAATTATGTGTAAAGAAATAAATCTAACCAAATATTGCCACTATATAAAAATCCTATCTTTGAGTTGTCAACTCACTCAATATGGATTAATCTTTGTGCACTTAGAATACATCATCAGGTCCATCAAGACCAAAGACTTGAACCATGTATGATTATTTATAATTATAAAAAGTGTTAGAATATCTAGATTAACCTAAATAATATCCATTATAATGAATAACATAATTTTCTTTTACCTTATTTCTATGTGTAGAGTGGTTTTTTATAAGGATATACGTAAACAAGATAACCTATACCACCACATTTAAAGCATCTTGGTTCTTTCTTATGTTTGTGAGAAGAATAAGATGAGGAATCACAAGAGAAACCACTACATAGATAAGAATTTTTACATTGATGTCTATGTTTTGAAGGCTTTGGAGAATTTTGAAAAGAATGTTGATGTTATTGTCTAAGAAAATGTCTCAGAGAAGGTTTATGAAAACACCTTTGTTCAGGTTCTTTTTGTAGTAGGTTTTTTCCTATCTTTGTGAAATATGGATCTTCTATAGTATAAATTTTCTTCCTTTTAAATTGATGCTCATAGTGAGTGAAAAATTAAAAAATAGAAAAAAATGTTACTTTTTTAAAGTTTATCACTAAGATATAACATTTATACAAAAATTATATGAGTTTAACTCAGTCCATTCAGAGTGATTGAAAAGAGCATCTCATAATATATTTTCCCACATGTATTTGTGTATTTCTATTTCAAATTCTTCATTTTTGAAATGTATTCAAATACATCCTCATCAAATTTTAGTTTATTATTCAATAACTACATGAGGAGATTCATTTTATTATACATAGGTTGTTTATCAAATATATCTTTTAGTACTTTCCATGTCACCAAGCATCAATTTTAATAGAGTCATTATGAATTATAAATTATACATAAAAAGATGATTTTAATAATGTAAGTGCACATTTATCATGCTTTTTAAATTCAATCAGTTTAGATGCCATAGTAGGAGTTGTGGGTTGGTTTTTATATAGTTCCTAAAATTCATTAAAAAATAAGGTATTCTCCATATGTATGGTGCACTCATAGTTTTTAGTAGTCAATCACCCATTTTCTAAAATGAGACATAAGATCTTGGCCATATTGAGAATAAAATAATAGGTATAATAGGGATTTTCCATTAACCTCAAGTAAAACCTAATTAAATTTTGTTGAATATGAGACATTTTGATCTTTACATGCAAGAGTCATAAAAATAAACCCTTTACACCCTGATATTACAAAAATTACACTTTATCACTCATTTTCTCTTTAAAAATCTTTAAAAACTTGAATATATTGGCTAAGATTCCTTTTACATACTAATTTGGTTCAAAAAGTAATTTTAACCAAAAAATAGTCTTATTGGGTTTTCAACCTTATATATCTCTCTATAAGTGACATACAAAACAAGCTCAACCAACTCTTCTTTAATACTTCATGAGATGTACTTTGAATATTTTCCCTATAAACCATATTTTTTAGTTTTGGAGAATATATATGTGTGTGTGTGTGTGTCTATATATATATATATATATATATATATATACATACATATATATATACATACATATATATATATATATATATATACATACATATATATATATATATATATATATACACACACACATACATATATATATAATATATTATATTATATTATATTATATTATATTATATTATATATATAATATAATATAATATAATATAATGGTTTTTCTCACACATTCACCCATGAGATTAAAAGTGTATTTGATTGCTTCTTATATGGGGCCCATTCAATATAGCAAGATGGAAAAAAAAATCAAATGTACTATTGCATCGTATTAATTACCAATATGCCTTCTTAGGTTTTACCAAGTCATACTACCATGTGGGAAATTCTTTGGGTTAAAAGAAAAATGTTAAACCCAATATTTACTACTTGTGAGTCCCTAAAAATTAGTTAATAAAAGATTTAAAATAATATGAGGTTGTAATAGTATGTTTTTCTTGATTTATTGAGTATGATGTTGTATAATATCTTCAACAAAGGTTTTGAGCCATATAAATCTAGAAAAATAGCAAAAGTATGCTTGAAAACTATACAAAAATAATACAAAATAGATTTTTGAGATGATTAATGGTTTACATCAACAAATAAATAATTAAAACACCATATAAATGAGTTATTTCTATTTTGTATTTTGTACAAATTCATTTTCTTATTAGAGAGGGTGAAAACTAGATGTTTGGGCCATGCAAACTAGGGGTTGGGATATATTTATCTATGCAAGGCCATAAAAATGTGGTATAATAATAGTCCACATGGAAATTGGGCCTCATAGTTTTTATGTTTAGGAAAAAATAATAATATCTAGATATCAAACAATAACTGGGAACTTCAAACCTTATGCTTCTTTTCATGGCTTACTTTCTCTCTTTTTCACGTTTTCAATAATTAAGCTTGCACATTAAATCCTCCTTTCATGTGGCTCTAATACAACTATTAATAGTATTAATTGAGAATAAAAAACCAAAATAATAATAAATATATTTAATAGTAAAACCCCTTATTCTATTTATATTTTAATAAATCTTTTATAAGCTTTTGTAAGGTTTACCAATAGGACTCAATGGTCCAATGAGTTCAACCACCAGTGAAACCAACTTACTAAAAAATTAATAATATAATAACAAGTTAATTATATGGGGGTGTCACATAAATTTAAGAATCCCCAAAATACATTTATTAAAGATCAAACTAAGTACTAAAGCTTTGGATCAACTGACCCAACAATAGATGCATCCCTTAAAGATAATGTAGAAAGATAGTAACAAGATTTAGAGAAATTATGAATAAAATAAGAGATTTAAATTAAGGGGGATAATTTTAGATCATTCCAACCAAAAATAACCCACCAAGCACTCAAATATGACATACCATATGTTTCATAGATGTACATTCATAGACATAATATTTGTACCAATAAATGGGAAAACAAATAATAATAGTGAAATCATCCTAGACACTAGTAGGTATGTCTCCACTGATTCAAAAACCAATGTATAGAGATAGGATATATTATGAAATATATCAAACATATTACTAACATATGCAAAATAAATTCCAATGATGGAAGTAAATCCATCACCAATCAAATAATGTATTATATTATTTATGGGTTGTTTAACTATTATAATCACACATGTCCTAGACATGATGTATTAGTATATTTATAGGAGATAAATAACATAATGGAAATAATATATAAACATATTTCATTGATTCAACCATATTTAGGTGACCTTACTATAACACACACTAGCTATCAATACATAAACCCTTCAGCAATACAAGAATTCACACCATAAAATCCATAGCCTTGATACTATAATAAAAATTAATGTGGATATAAAGGAAGATACCGTGGTGGTTATATATGTGGATACAATGAAATAATATTAAATTATCAAGGTGGGAGAGGATATATTCAAGGATATAGCTAGGAAAGACCACCCACAACATGTTACGAATGTGGGAAGATAGGCTACTTTGTTCAAAATTTATTGGAATAACCATAGGTGGAATGTGGTTTTTTCCATGATAAGGGAACTCATTATTATTTTTATTATCTTAAAGAGACACAATTTTACAAAAATGAAGACAAAAATATAGATGGACTAGCATAATCTAAATATGAAAGGATGAAAACATTTAATTACTTTTTTGAAGGTATAAGATACCAAGGTAAGGTTCAATGATGTGATATAAAAAGATGGAAATATTAAAATTAAATAAGAAGGCAAAGGCTCACACATATAAGAAATAATTAATGAAAAAATAAGATAATACTAGGTAAAAATAAAATAACATAAGGATAATCCAAGAAATAAATAATTAGTAGTATTGATAGAGGAACCACAACCTATAGTTGTGGTAATAAATATCAGTGGTATAAAATTAGGTAAAGGTAAGGATAAATATATAGACTCAAAAGATGAGTCTGACATTAATAGTGTTAGGGATTATCCTAGTACATTTGAACATGATCAGATAGTGGATAAAAGTAAAAAAATTATATAGGATAGGAAATATAAATATCAACTTATGATGAATTAATTATATGAAAGAGAAATTGAAAACCTAAAACAAATATTAAAACTATTGAAAAATCAATATATGGTAAAAAGAATTAATGTAATTTTTTAAGTATTAGAATAAATAGGAAAGGGGACATAAGATGCATAGATTTGGTAAAAATCAAACCAAAACCACAAATAATGTCTTTATAAAAAATATAAAATGGAATAAAACAATAATACTACTTGATGTTAATATTGCAGATCATAAGATTAAAAAGACATTAGATTTAGGGGTAGACAAGAACATTCTACCATGTAATACTTGTGAACTATTAGATAAACCACAATTAAATGTAATAATGTATGCATCACCATGGCTGATGGAACACCATAATAACCAAAAGGGACATTGATAAATATCTAGGTCATTTTGATGGGTATAAAAAGGAAGGTGGATTTTGAGGTAATTGACATGTATGATATGGGTTTTGTAACATTACTTAGCATAAAATTGTTTCTCAATTAAAATGGAACTTTAAACTTGGAAGAGGAAGAAGCTTCATTTGATGTTAATGCATTATTTGTACATTTCCCACTATAAAATGGTATGTGAGTATTCCAATTAGAATAACTATGGCCAAACGATGGTGAGAATGAATCTGACGAACTCTCAAGGGCATAAACACTAAATCTAATCATAAGAATTGATTTTGACCATGAACCCAATGATGAGGGAAAATTAATACTCAAACATGAGGAAAGAGAAACAAATATTAATAATGATATATAAGCCTTGTTGTATGAAGGACTAGAGACATCTATTAGGAAAGTATGTCACATGTAGAAATTACAACCCAATGGTACAAACCTCACCACAATAGAAGATACCACACCATAGAGAATAAATGTATACTGCATTAAATAATATTATCATGAAAAATTACCCAAATTTAGTTGTTTTAGATATGTATATTATTACCTCCAACAAATGTCACAAGTGTTTGCTAATACATAGATAATAATGAGATAAATTGATGATATAATAACTATCACCATCACAAGGTGGTGGAAGAATCATAAATCCTCAATAATGAACTCAAAATCCTTCAACATCTCAATAAAAAAAGGATTCATCATATTACATGGATAATTTAAATATATACCATGATATTCAAATGAAAAATAGCGAAAGAACATATTTAATAAAAACTAGCCAAAGAACACATTAAAATTTATGAAATAAAATGGATAGGAAAATGAGAAACAAACAAATGGTTGTGTATAATTATGTTTTTAGACCCTTAAGGCATATACAAAAATATGGTATATTAATTGAGAAATATGTAAAGGAACCATTAATTGGGAGAATCTCACAATGGATTTATATCATAATTTTAACTTTTGGGATCTAAATACATAGATATGTTAAGTATTGTATAAAATTAAAACATTATTGTTTATGTTAGACTATGAATAAAAACAAAATTTTACTAAATCAAAAATAAAGAAAAAAAATTGGACACATGTGAAATTGGGAACCCATTGGAACTATCATCAACTAAATATTGAATGAGGGGGGTAAAACCATAAAGGTGAAATTCAAAATGTAACACATTGCATAAAAATAAGAAAATTATGTGTAGATGATGATGAAGATAAATTGGAAAATATATGAATTAGAATAAAAGAATGGGAAAGGTAGTTAATCGATACCATCGAAGATAAAACAAAAATATTAAAAATAAGAGAATAAAATATAGCTAAATAGGGGAATCCAAAGATATAAAAAATTAGAGATTATTGGACAGAATAAGAAATCTAGTAAATACTTGAACTAAAATTGGAATATGAATATTTATTTCCTTGGACAATTACCAAACTAAAAGGAATAAAAAAATAAGTTTGTATAATTAAAATCCAATTAAAAAATGACATCAAACCTTTACAGAAGACACCATATAGGCTTAACCCAAATGTTAAGGCAAAATTAAAAATTGAATTAGATAAAATGTTAGTAGAATTATCACCCTAGTTGAAGAAATCAAGAGGATTAGTCCAATGGTCATTCAAAACAAAAATGCATGATAAATAATTATGTGTGTTGTTTATAGGGAGCTAAATAAGGAATGTTTACATCATCCATTCCCAATGTCATTCATATAATAAAAATTATAAAGTGTTGCATGAAGGGAGATATATTCATTTACAAATGGATTTTATGGTTACCATGAAGTATGTATATCCCTTGAGATCTCCAAAAAACCAAAATTTTAACTAAATAATTATTGTTCAAATATATAGTAATGCCTTTTAGTTTGAAGAAAGTCATAGATATATTTAATAGGATAATGGTAAATGTGTTTAGAGAATTTATACAAGTTTTAATATGTATGCCAAGATGATTAGAATATGTACAAGCTTATAAAAGACCATTTGAATGTATTTTGGATAATGTTTCAAAGATGTATACAATTCAACATTTCTTTAAACCTAAATAAATGTGTGTTTTCTACTCAGTTTGGATCTATTCTAGGACATATTGTTGGTAAATAAGGGATGGTGGTAGATCCACTAGAAAAATCATTGTAAATATTTCACCCCCAAAAACCTAAAATGAGGTAAGAATAACCCTAGGATAAATAGGTTACCACTGCATATTCATTAGGAATTATTTTAAAATTAATGAAGAAATAAAGGAGTTACTGAAGAAAATAAATAACCAACCCATAGAATGGTCAACCCAATTTCAAGATTAATTTGATAAACTAAAGAAAACATTTGAATATGCACTAGTATTAATATTTAGTTATTGAAAAGTTCCATTTCATGTCCAAATAGATGCATTATGTATAATAATAAGAGTGGTATTAGCATAACCTCGTGGTAACATTGACCACCTTATTGCATTTACAAGTAGGAAGTTAGTGAAAGTTGAGATGAATTACTCCACTAAGGAGATGGAATCATTAGCCATGGTCTATTTATTAAAAGAGATTAGAATTATTAATAGGCTACCCCATTTATATTTTTCATTGATAATGAAACTTTAAAATACGTGATGAATAATCTAGTCTTACAAGGGAGGATATGTTGTCCGTTAATGTTGTCTTAGGAATTTGAATTCAAAATCATAGGAAAACCTAGAAGAATAAATAATGGACCTTATTATCTATCATTAATTATAATAGGATAAGATGTAGTCCCAATTAAGGATGAGTTTCATAGACCTTATCTCTTCTGCATTGATGGAATTTCTAATGATATGGTGAACATTGCTCAATTTATTTCCACTAGAGAATGTCTTGAAGGGTACAATAAAATGGATTGTAATATATTTATGGTACAAAACTTCTCATTTACATTAATTTAAGGAGGTTTAGATAAAAATAGCTAATATGAGGTGCTAATAAGGGTAGCCTTAAAGAAAAAAATAGAAAATATAATAAGATAAATTCATGATGACATAGCATATAGACATAATTTAGGGGAAGAAACCACTAAAAATATAATTATAGATAGCCTATAATGGCCAAATATGTTTAAATATGCCCATAAGTATGCTATAAAATAGATATATGCCAAAGAGTAGGAAATCCCAATGAACAAGATGAAATTCCACTAAGAATAGTAATAACATTATCATCATTTGAAAAATGGTTTTTTCAACTCATTGATTCTACATAGAGAAGTAACACAAGATTATCATTATAGGTAAAAAATATTTAACCATATATGACAAATATATATCGATAAAATATTATACTTATAAATTCCCACCAAGATCCTATATGATAATATTATTACATTATTTTGATGTCTACTTATTATATCAAGTAACTAAGGAAAATATTTTGTTAATAATACTATTGCATAGTTACTCAAACATTTCTTGATTCAACACAATATGCATAGTCCATAAGATATACAAGCTAATAGATTGGTATAGGAATTCAAAAACGTTTTGGAAAAGGTATGAACACAAGTACACAACACAAATGTTGTTGATTGGGACACATAGATACATGCAATGCTTTAGGTTTACCACACCACAAACAAAAGACTAATTAAACATTACCTATTTTAACTAATGTATGGAGTGGAAGTGGAACTACCTATGGAATATATATTACTTAGTTTTATAATAGAATTGAAATTTAAATTAAATGAGAAAGACTCCTTATAATAAAAATTATTTGAATTGGAAAAAATTGATGAGAAAATATTAATAGCACATTACAATTAAAATTGGGAGAAAAGATGCCAAAAATGATGGCATGATAGGCACATTAAAGTAAAATAATTACATATTGAGGATAAGATATTGATATATGATATCAAATATAAAAATATATGAATAATGAAGATAATATAGCTAGGACCATACATATTCAAAGACATATTAGATTATGGAGAAATTAAATTAAAAATACTTGCAAGCACATTGATAAAAAGGTTTGTTAATGGAGCCTAATTAAAACTTTACATCATAAATGACTGCAATAATAATATATAATGTAGGTTAAGCAGTGATATTATCCTATAAATCCAATTGAGTGAGTCAATTAATGGTACTTTGGTATCTTATGCCAAATTTCTAAGTACTAGTTGTTGATCATGCCCCCTCCCCCCGCCCCCCACCCAGGAGGAGAGTAGAGATTTATTTTTTTTTTAAATTGGGGGGGGGGGGGTGATGGAAAAAATTGAAAAAGATGAAAACAAATAAAAATTTAGGAAAAAGATAAAAATATTTATGAAATAAATGGAAACACAAAAGAATTGAGGAAAAAAGAGATACATTTACATTTTTTTTAAAGAAAAAAAAGTTAAAAGAAAATGAAGAACCATAAGAAAAAATATATTTAGGCAAGAAAATAGGAGGCTTTAAATATGATTGGAGGTTTTAGAAAAAGGAATAAATTAAAAATGGTAAATAAATTGAGATTTAATAAAAACATGTAGTTATATATATTTTTGTATAAAATAAAAATTCATAGATTAGTTTCAACTAGAACACAATTAAATTAAATAAAAAGAAGTGGTTGGTGGGAACTAATAAAATGATTAAGTCATAAAATTGTATTAGATAATAGATACATATGAAAGTAAATGAATAAAG
>JARHVA010000553.1:4665000-4677500 GCA_037957365.1 Torreya grandis
CATTTTTATCTCACCTACGATTGTAGTTTCATTCGTTAACCCATTTATTGCCCATCAAAACCCACCAATATCCACTAATATTGGTTGTATTGGTGGAACTAAATTCTTAGTAAACATCATGAGATTTTTCCATGATTCACTAAAAACCTTGAAATGTTATACCATAAGTATGTGTAAAACATAATCTGAACTATTGAAGAGCATTGTAATCATCTAAAAATAAAACCTAAGTGATAAGAGTGTTATTTGAGACCACCCATACCTTAGTTAGCCCTAGACATATCTTAGGTCCTATTTATAAACTTATCTAGACTTCCATTGAGCCACACACATTCCTTAAACATCATTAAACCAATCCCAAACCTCACTTCAACATCATGTCCCCTAGTGCCTCAAGTTCTATGACCTGGACACTAACGCCATAATTGGGATAATAGTGCCAATGGTGCTAGTGTCCTTTTATCACCTTTTATTACCAATAGATATATTTTCAAATCAAAATCCACATATGATAGGCTTAGAAATATTTTAAGACCTGAAAAATCACTACACACACACACACACACACATGAATTTTAGCCCTTTATCCACTAGATGGAAATTAGATGCAAATTACATAAACAAACTAATATTAAGTTGTGCATAATCAAGGTTATCAATCTTTATTCTTCCCTAATTTTGCATATATCCATCTACAATATTTATAAGCTCATATTACTTATATTTATAGTCTAAAACACACTCAAAATACTCAATCCAAAATTCATACTATCTTCACTTGTACTTACACCAACACTTAGGCATGAAGAACTACATCAAGGAGGGTATTGGTATGTAGGCAACTCTCATCATATACGGATGTTGAGGATGTCCATCCTACCCTACTAACAACACACTTTGATAGTTGTGCCAATAATATTTCCTAACAATATGGAGGTTTTTGGTTTACATATAAAATTACTCAAAATGGGTCATGTACAGGGAATCATAACTCATGCACACAATAATAGGCTTGGAAAAATCAATCTTAGGTACATCTAAAATATCATAAAAATCTGACATAGAGCACACTAAAACAAAAGTAAAGACACTAGTGCCATTGGTGCTACTATCCAATAAGGGTGCTATTGTCTAGGAAGGGTTATAACACATTGATCTTATATGCAACACTTAGTTCGGCTCTTATCCTAGTTTTCAGCCTCTAGATCTCTTGTCTTAGTCGATTTCAAGATAATTACTTTTTTTACATCATTTGTTACTACTTTTAGAAAGGTCAAACTAGTTAAAATCTATTACAAATTAGTGGGTTTATTTATTTCATATTTCTAACTTGATTTACTATATGTAGTCATATAAAATGCGAAATTTGGTAACTTGAGTGTGGCTAATAACACCCAATCCATAGGTCCATCTTTATTTCTCTCATGACCCTCATAGACATGTTTTGATTGATTCCCATTCATCTATAGCCTTCCAAATTAAACCCTTACAAACCCAGACTACTCTTTCTATGACAAATCCATCCCCCTAGGTCTCCTATTCCATGGACAACAATGCCCAAACTTGGACTACAACACTGAAACCTAAGGTATCATGTTTTAGGTGATATTATCCAAGTTCATTTTGGATTCTAATGGCCATATATTATTTAATACTTTCCTTATTTTTGCTAGTCTAACATGAATTAATTTAACCCATGATCATTGAATCTCCTATAAAAGGCCACTCAAAGTCCATTTAGAAGGGTTGGCACTCATTTACAAGAGAGAAGTAAGAATACAAGAAAGAATACTCAAGCACTTTTACCTAATCTCTGCATACAACCATATAATAGTATTTCAATCATATCCAAACCTGTAAACCAGTCCTTACTCAATCCAAGTACGCCTAGTTTCATATTTACTTAAATTTTCATAACACTATTACACCAAGCACTTCAATGGGAGAAATACTTATATCTTGATCCCTCCTCAAAGTATTGATATGTAAGCAACATGCCCACACATGGGGTGTGAAGTGTCCATATCGTTTACACACTAACCCCTTTTCCCCATTTGCCAAAGTTCAATTTAATTGTGTAGAAGATAAAAGCACACAAAGAATCAACTCTATAGGAAGTTTCATTGATAGTGAAGATCTAAAATTTGGTACATAGGCTCACACAGATGTGTTGAACAAAACCCAAAAAAATTAGACCTCTATGAGTAGTCTAGACAATAGTGGCAAGACCAAGACTATAGTGCTAAACACATACCATCCTATTTTTGGTGGTCTTATCCAATCATAAAATAAAGCCCAGATCTTAGTTTGTGATAGTGTCCTAGTCTTGTTCCTCTGGTATCAGACTTTGTCTTAGCCATAACAGCCTAGAATAAGCTAAGTCATATTTTCTCTCACTTATTACTATTTTTAGAAAAGGCAAAAATACAATTTGTTTACACAAATTAGTGGCTTAATTATTGCATATTATTCATTATTCTATTAATCTCAGACCTATTTATTATTTAGGAATTAAACATATAATTTCCAAAAAAATATTAAATCATTTGGTGAACCCAACTTACTTTGAATTTCACATAAAAACCCTAAAAAACCTAGGGTAAATTCCTAACTAATTTTCACATTAATTTCTAATTTTTTTTTTGAATATTGAAATTATAAAATCCTCTCAAATTTTAAAATTTTGTGGTAAAATTTAAAATAAATTTATTTCAAATCCATAGTTGCATCAACTAACTCCCAATAATTTTCCAAAATTTTCTAATCATTTTCTAAATATTTAGTTGCATATTAAAATTTAAAAAACCACTTCAAATTTTAAAAAATCCCTAGTTGCATGTACTAGATCCTACTTTACTTCTTGAGGTATCACCTTACATCCATACTCAAATTGAAAAAATGTTACTCATTTATTTATGAACTTTTCTTACATTTCTTGCAAATAACAAGGAAACCATAATAGGCCCTCTCATGTACATGAATGATGAATTCTACCATATATTAGTACAAAGTTACATTTTTAAAATTTTATGCCTATTTTTCATTATATGGGATGATGGTAACAAATTTATTCTTAAAAATGTTAATATATCTCTGGCATCACCTCCCTTGGAGCCCCTACCCCATACTAAGTCATGTTGCATGGTCTATTTCACTCTTCCCCAAGTCACTACCCATCGCTAGAGAGCCTAGTTGACACCTTTTGTCCCTCTACCTCCTTGACCCATCAATTATATTTTCTCTCCTCCAATAGATACTACTCCTCTTATACAGATAGTAGATAATATGGTTAGATCTATTACTTGATTTACTGCTATGCCTCCTCCATCTACCTAGGAGCCCTATCACCCTTCTATTCTTACCTATCTTAAGCCCAACCCTCCCATATAAGTAGATTTTCACAAGGCATATGACATTATTGATTAGTTGAGAAACACTCCAACTAAGATTTCCATGTTAGAACTACTTTATTAAGGTAATATATTTAAGGACATTCTTTATCATGAACTCACTCGTAATTCTATGCCTACTAATTTAGAACCTTTTTATTTTGTATCAGTGATAAACACTTTAAAAAATATATAAGAATTAATTTCTTTTGATAGTGAGGACATGCTTTCTCAGAGAATTATAGATCAAAATTTTCCACTATTCATACAAGTTCAAGTCAAAACTAGCACAATCAAGATAGTTCTTGTTGATAGTGGTTCCAGACTAAATATATGTAATATCACATTCTTATAGGCCATGGGTGTATATTTGGCATCCAGACAAAAATCATATAAGAGCATTTTAAGACTCGATGATAAACCCCAACAAACATTAGGTATTATTACTTTAGATATCATGGTGGGACCAAAAACCCTCTCTACACATTTCTAGGTCATGTCAGGTCCTCTCCACTATAATATTTTACTCTAATGACCATGGATAAATAATATGAGGGTAATTACTTCTACTCTCCATGTATGTATTAAATTTATCCATGAGGAATATCTATACACATATCTAGTAGACAACCAACCATTTAGATATTATCAAACTACAGAGTCATCTTCGACTATTTCACCAGATGGAACACCATATCTCATAGTATAACCACCATCTCATAGAATTTATCTTGATCAAATACATACATATGAGGTTGGAGAGACTATCACTTCTCACACTCATCCACTTATAGTCACACCTTCAACTCCAGATATTTTTCCAGTCATAGTAGCTTCTACTATCTTAGCTACTCTTTTAGTCATAGTTTCAACACATTTTACACATTCACCATCACTAATAGCAGTACCATTAGTTCTAGTTGATTCCATAATTACTCCACTAGTTAAAAATACCTTTGAAGTAGTACCATCTTCTATTACTATAGATGATGAGACTCCTATATCATAGTTACCCCTTTTGGTAAATTTTGAGTTACCATATGTACATGATGTTGATATAGATTCGTAGGCTTCTTCAAATGATGATATGACACCCACACTCATAGATGATTATTTGTGTGGATTAATATTTACACTAGTTGGACCAAGAGAGTACCAATATGACTATAGATATCTCATACCACATCCTACAACACTTTTATCATATCACACTACACTCAGAGGATATACTCCACAATCATAGCCATAGACAAATAACTTGGCACATATATTTCACATGGTTACCTCTATGGATATAGATCCAATTATTCAAATTTAGGTAGGAAAAACATAACATCAGCCATAGTTTATGTTATATATATTACTTGATCATGGATTGATCATGTGACCTAAAGTATGACACATAACTATCAATAGATTATCACATCAAGATGGGTGCACATTTTGTACTTTTTATAGGATTATAACCATGATACAAACTTATGTACAAATTTATAGTAGAGATTGGATAAACTAAAGTATTGAGGCATTATTCATATTATAACACCACTAGTAACACTAGTTCCACCACTTCCATTGTAGTCATCTACTAGCAGGACTAAACACCCTAGAATAGAGTTAGCAGCTCCACCACTAGAGTGACCTTTAGTTCACCATCAACATGATGACACCATAAACACAAAATATATAGAATATGATGATACTTATGATGATGATCTCAAGGAATTTGATGATGGATATGACCCTTTCCTCCATTTCCAACCCTAGTAGGATCCATCCTTGAATCCTTGCCCCCTCCAACCTAGTCTTTTTTATTATCATGTACATATTACTTTCTTTACATGCTTATACATAGTCTCTCTTCAACATTGCTTGTACATAATATCTTCTTTTTCATTTTACATAGTTCAAAATTTCAAAAATATAAAAATAATATAACATTTCAAAATCCAAAAACATTCAAATATATCTAAAAACACAAAAGCATTTTGATTGTATGCATCATCTATGCTTTACATTGCTACTACTATGTTAGGACTTACATTTTTTATTTCATGCTATTGTTTGTTAATTTATCTACATTACCATGCTTCACTTGATCTTCTTTGAGTGTGTATAGTGACATCTAGATATTTTACTGCATCACGCTACCCATTGAAGGGGCATCCTACTACATTTTAGACACACATCGATATACATACCAACTATGGGCATCTTATACATGACTACACCACGCAGGTTATGTCATTCCTATACTACCCACTCCAAGTTATCATGTTAATGTACATTACTTACTAGATTATATAGATTACTATATTGACATTTCACTAGTATCTAACACTTGTGTATCTCTTAGCATATACCTAATCCTATACTAAACATGTTTTGCATACTTCCACTCTTTTTTATTAGTTATATGTATTCTATCTTTCCAATTATTATATGATTTATCTTATTTCTTAGCGTAGCTTTTTATATTGGATTTCTAGTTCATGCTTACCTTGTATGTGTTTTAAGACATTTTCCAATGTCCTCTTTTATTCATATGTGTACCTTAAGACATTTTCTAATGTCATTTTCATGTACTTCTCTATGTGATTATGGCTTCCACACCAACTCACTTGTTTTAATTATATGTGTATGTGGCATTTGAACATGCCTTGTATGCATGCTTTTCAGTTTCAATGACATGTGCCCATGTCCCTTGTTTGATTGGCCCCTTGACTACCCTTGTATGCTTCTTGATTTTTGATTTTTATGTTTGGTTCTTAATTTCTTATACTTTTTTGTAATGCCATGATCTATATCATGCATTTATATTGATTTATTGGATGCCATGATGGATATCATGTTCCATCCCTCCTTAACAATTAACAATTGACAACTAACAACTAACTAACACTATCAATTCTAGTTTAGTATATTGCACATATTTTTACATTGTTATATCCATCTAGGCATACCCCTATTGATTTAAAAATCTCTAAATAAAAATATTGATATATCTCAAAATATCTTCTCAACATATCATTTCTATATGATATATCCATGCAACCTAACACACTTGCAAGGCTATCTCTTTTGAGGGTAGTCATTGTAGGGTCTTTATTCCTCCCCTCAAAAGAGGGGTAATAAACAGGGGTTTTATCATAGAGATCAAAGCTCCTAGTGTTCAAAATAATAGTTTTCAAAACACTTAAAACATAATCTAGGCATCAGACCAGACAAACATTAGAGAATCTAGAAGAGTCATCAAATTTAGCCTTGGACAACATTGCCAAAATTGGAATATAGTGCTAGACAGTAGGGTGTCCTATTTTTGGCTCTCTTATTTAGACAATAAAAAAACCAATTTTTATAAAAATAGATAGAAAAGTGAGTTCAATCATAGGTTTGTTAGCTCAGTATAGTCAAAATTTAACACGTTTCAATACATGTTTTACTCAGAGAATATAGATACTGGGGGCATCATGCATGGCATGATGGATCTCACTTCCATTTTTAGATAAGGTAGTTGATATAACTTCTAGATCAGAATCCATGTTTTATACACTAATGATTGGGGGCAATGTTCATGGAAAACTAATCTTACCCTTTTTCTTAGTTTAGTTTATTTTCCAAGCATTTCTTAGTAGTTGCATGCCTTACTCCATCTATAGGTAGTTGACATATTTTTTCAAGTTTAAATTTTATACAGGTTTAACTTCCCAAGTACTTGAGTTCTTGAGTTGGCTTCCACATAAGCTTATTTCACTAGTTTTAGAGTGGATTTAATATAAGCTTAATCTCCATCTTTTGAAATGGCTAAGAGTGGCTTAGTTTCCAACATACATGTATCTATCCACACCAAAAATGTTAGATCATAGTACATTCATGGGCTTTAGGATCCATCTCATATGACATCTATTCCATACCGGTATTAGTTCATAGCTTCACTTCATAAGGCAATGATGGATCCAAAAGACTAGCTATCATTTGTATTCTTAAGCCACCTATTCAGAGGGATTAGACACATAGTCCAAACATTTATTGACACACACATGATTAATTATCTTCACTTAGTAGGTGAATATGGATCCAAATGGCATGCCTTTGCATTTTTGAGCCACTTTTTGAGGAATTGAGCACTCAACTTTGTTCGTGATATAACTCTTGGTACAAAACACATCCAACATCACTCAACATCATAATAGGTTTTATATTGATTCACATACCTAGTGAGTTTTATTCATTCCTTTCTCTTCCTCTCTCTCTTACCCAAATTTTGTACATTATTATTTTAGATATAGCATATCTACTAAGGACTGATCTACTCTATTATTCATTGTAGATTCACACTTCACACTATGCTCTCTATACACACATCCAATATCACACATCTTCATGAGCTTCACCTTTTTAGGTAGTTCACATATGCTTTCTATTTTTACTTTGTTCTAGTATTTTTATTTTTTGTATCACTAGAATAAAGGGGGGTAAATTTAGTCATATAAAATGCTAAATTTGGTAACTTAAGTGTGCCTAATGATATCCAACACATAGGTCTATCTTGCTTGCTCTCATGACCCTCATAAGCATGTTTTCATTGGTTCCCAGTCATCTATAGACTTCCAGACTGAACTCTTTTATACCTAGACTACTCTTTCCATGATCAATCCATCCCCCTAGGTCTCCTTCTCCCTATAAAATAGCCCCCAAACTTAGACTATAGTGCTGAAACCTAGTGTGTCTTATTTTTGACACTATTGTCCAAATGCATTTTGGCTTCTAATGGTCATATCTTCTTGAATCTTATCCTTATTCTTGTTGGCCTAACATGAATTCATTTAACCCATGATCATTAAATATCCTATAAAAAAACATTCAAAGTCCATTTAGAGGGGTTGGCACTCATTTACAAGAGAGAAACAAGAATACAAGAAAGACTACTCAAGCACCTTTCCCTATCCTTTGCATACAACCATCCAATAGTATTTCAAGATTATTCAAACCTTTACACCAGTCCCTAGTCATTCTAAGTACACCTAGTTTCACATTTACCTATATTTTCATCACACTATTGCAACAACCAATTCAATGAGAGAACTACATATAGCTTGATCCCTCCTTAGAGTATTGGTATGTAGGTAGCATTCCCACACATGAGGTGTAAAGTGTGTCCATCATATCCTTTACACACTAACCCCTTTTCCCCATTTTCCAAAGTTCTATCTAATTTCATAAAATATAAAAGCACATGAATAATTAGTTATATAAGGAGTTTAATTAACAATGAGGATCTAAAATTTTATACACATGCTCACACAGACATGGTGAACAAAACCTAGAAAAAATAGATCTATGTGATTAGTATGGATAATAACATCAAGACCAAAACTATATAACTAAACACATACCATCTTATTTTTGGTGGTCCTATCCAATCAAAAAATGAAGTCTAGGTCTTAGTTTGTGATAGTGTCCTAGTCATGTTCCTCCAGTATCAGACTCTATCTCAGTCATAACATCCCAAAATAAGCTAATTCATATTTTCTCTCACTTATTACTAATTTTAGAAAAGGAAGAAATACAATTTGTTTACATAAATTAGTGGCTTAATTATTACATATTATTCATTGATTCATTAATCTTAGACCCATTTATTTCTTAGAAATTAAACATCTAATTTCTCAAAAAATAGTAAATCACTATACTTATACACTTTAACAACCTAGCACTTAAACTCACTAAAACCTAAAAAAATTAAATCATTTGGTAAACTTGACTTACTTCAAGCACATTATTTCAAACCCTAGTACACCATTAGGGTTTCCATTCTTATTTATTGAATATACTCATTTTTTAGTTCGTAACTTGTCATCCTGATTATCATGATGGATGTTATTTTCAAGTTTTTGACACAAAGTCTTGTGACTTGTATTACATGCCTATTACTCATCATTCATAGAAATATGTACATGTATAGCACTCCTCTCATGGATCATGTCAGATCTTAGGTTATTTTATGCATTGTTCCACTCTTTCTTATGTCCCACTTATATGAGTATCGGTATTACATGGCTCATTGTGAGGTACCTCTGGTTACTACTCAATGATAGATAGCTCAAAGTACTATTTTTGTTCTACCTCAACCTAGACTAGTTATTTACCTTCACTCACATATCACCTCTACTACTCTCCTTTGGAAAATAGTAGATGTTGTGGTTTAATTTGTTACTAGTTAATAAGATGTCTCCTCAGCCTATACATGAACAATGTAATCCCACCATACCTCCTCATCCATAAAACACTACAACATGACCCAGAGATCAACACAAAGAGTTTGATATTTTGGATCAATTGAGGAATAGACCAATCAAGATATACATATTTGAATTACTTCAATAAGTAACTATTTTCAAATATGTTCTTTTTCAAACACTTAATCATGCATCTTTACCTCATGACACCAATCCATATTACTATGTATCTATCATGAACACTATCAGAGACATTGAGTATGATATATCTTTTTCAAATGAGGATTTTCCATCACATTAAGATATTGATGAAAATATACTATTTTTCATTTAGGTACAAATTAATACCTTTAATATTAAATGAGTTCTAATTGATAGTGGTTTGAGACTTAACATATATAACCTCACATTTTTATAGACTATGGGGGTTGAGATATCATCTATTCATAAGAAATAATAATATTAGAGGTTTTGATGACATTCCTAGATAAATATTGGGTTCTATTACATTTAATATGATGGTTGGGCCAAAAACCCTACCTAAAATTTTTTAGGTGATGCTTAATCATTTGTACTACATCCTAGTACTTGGGAGACCTTAGATACATCCTATGGATGTCATACACTATACCTTTAATACATACATCAAGTTTTTACATGATGGATACTTATACATCTATCCAATAGATAATCAACCATCTAAATGTTATAGAGTCACCAAACCTACCACCCTGAGTACATCCTTAGATGAGACACCTCATGTTCTTGTAGATTTCCCACCTCACAAAATTTAAATTGAGCATATGTATACACAAGAGGTCAGGGAATCTAGTAGAACTATTCCTATACCCATTCCATATCCTATTACAACATAGTTACCTTTACCCATGATGAAAGAGGACCCTCTTACAAGATATTTATCTCCACCTAGGGTGGATGATGGGATTCTCATAGCACAATTACCATTACTTATTAATTCAGAGGAAGTATACATCCAAAACTCTGATATAGATTCTTAGACCACCATAGAGGATGATCCAACACCCATTGACATTTATGATTACTCATGTGGATTTAAATTCATGACAGTAGGCATTGAATAGTAAAAAGATGATTCCAAGGCAATTATGCCATTTTCTACATTGGCAATACCACTAGTTCAAATATAGTTGTACACCCACCAACCTAGTTACAATTAGAGGAAGATCCATCCATTAAATTAGTAAATATGGTTACATATATGTATATTAACCTAGTTATAAATATTTAGGTATGTAGTTCATAGGATAGACCACATCACATTCTAAATATATTACTTGATATAGAATTGATGGTATTACCCACAGTTCATCACAGATCCATCAATAGATTGTCATAGTAGTGAGATCAAAACTTTTATCATTTTCATAGGCTTATAATACATGATACATATACATGATCAACATTAAAACAAAATTTGAATAAGTTTAAGGCTTGGGGAACTATTCATATAATACAACCTCCACCTCTACTAATACAAACACCATGATAGACCCTTCATCAACATAGATACTCATAGAATGATCCATTGACTATCCTTTTTTTTAGGATAGATACATCCCCCATGTTTTTATAGATTAGTATTTCAATCCTAATACTTGAACTTTGGCATTTTTAAATCACATGGGAAATACTGAGGATGATCTAAAGCATGCGATGAATCTCAATGAAATATTTGTGATTGGGTCAATGCATTGTATTGAAACATTTAATTTGACATCATCATCCCAAATCAAATCATCCCTTTTCAAGTGTTATTACATGATAATTAAATTAATATTTTATTGACAAAAGAAAATTTTGAAAGGCCACTTTTTTTCTAATTATTTATTACTCCTAATTAGTCAAGCCTAATATTCCTCTAATAGGAAATTACATAGGATTTTATAATTATCCTATTTTCTTAAATAAAAAATGAATTATTACATCATATAGGAAATTCTATAGAATGGAGTGGAGTGAGATAAATTTGGATTATGACATGGTCATTTACACACAATCATCTCTTATATGGCCTATGATGCATCTCTAATAGGACCAATCATTAAAATTTTCTTATAAAATCCTTGCACACTATAAAACAGTCTTTAATGGAGTTTTTTCCACAATCCATATGTGAAATCATGAGTTTTATAACTCACTCTCCACTATTGATATTGATCTTATATCAATGGCTTAAATATGATCATCAAGTCTATAAATGCAAGGGCCTTTTTCCATTATATAAATTTTTTCTTGAACTAAACTGAACATGTAGAAATAATAATAAATATTCACTTCTTCATTCATTTTATAATGCCAATCCAAGAGTAGACAAGGGAAATGCTACCCACACATGTATTTGATATTGCCATAGACCTAAAATCCAATAATAATCCTCTTTGAACTAGAAAGAAAGGAAGTCTCTAAGGAAGGTATAATGGAGTTTATTAGATTTATATTTGATTCCTCTCTTGTTTGACCTTGATCAATCCTAGGGATTGGGTTTAGAATGTTTTGTTCTTCATTTTTTTTTGAGTTTATCCACTAATGATGATCTAACCTTATCTATATTCCTGATCTACACATATGAGCCAACTTAAAAACAAACTAATAAGTTAATCCACTTATGGGGGTGTCATATAAAGTTAATCATGCCCCCAATATACTTATTAAATATCATTTTAACTACTAAATATTTGGATCAACTGATCTAAAATCTCCTTCCTGATCTAAAAAAGGGGTCTATAATATGATATAGATCTATGACTATGAAGTCATCAAATTTTCTACCACACCTATAAAATAATGTATTGGTCATAGTGGTACTGATCAACCTATGTCACTTCTAGTA
>JARHVA010000553.1:4682500-4930000 GCA_037957365.1 Torreya grandis
TCAAAATTTATTATAATAAACATAGGTGGAATGTGGTTTTTTCCATGATAAGGGAACTCATGATTATTTTTATTATCCTAAAGAGACACAATTTTACAAAAATGGAGACAAAAAAATAAATGAACTAGCATAATCTCACTAGAAAGGACGCCAAACATATAAATAATTTTTTGAAGGTCTAAGATACCAAGGTAAGGTTCAATGAGGTGATATGCAAAGATGGAAATAGTAAGATTCAAGAAGAATGAAAAAGCTCACACATATAAGAAATAATTTATGACAAAACAAGAGAATGCAAGGTAGAAATAAAAGAACATAAGGATAATCTAAGAAATAAATGATTAGGATTAATGATAGAGGAACCACAACCAATAGTTGTGGTAATAAATAGGAGTGGTGTAAAATTAGGGAAAGTTAAGGAGAAATATATAGACTCAAAAGATGAGTCTAACATTACTAGTGTTAGGGATTATCCTAGTACATATGAACATGATCCAATAGTGGACAAAAGTAATATATATATATATATATATATATATATATATATATATATATAAGATAGGAAATAAAAAGATCAAATTATGATCAATTACTTTGATTAAAGAGAAATTGAAAACCTAAAACCTATATTAAAGCTATTGAAAAATCAATATATGGTAAAAAAATCATGCAATTTTTTAAGTATTAGAATAAATAGGAAAGGGGACATATGATCCATAAAGTTGGTAAAAATCAAACCAAAAACCACAAATAATGTCTTTAGAATAGATATAAAATGGAATAAAATAACAATACTACTTGATGTTAAGATCAATGATCATAAGATTAAAAATACATTATATTTTGGGGTAGACAAGAATATTCTACCCCATAATACTTGAGAACTATTGGGTAAACCATAATTAAATGTAATAATGTATGCATCACCATGGGTTATGGAATGCCACAGTAACCAATATGGACATTGATAAATGTCTAGGTCATTCTGATGGGTATAAAAAGGAAGGTGGATTTTGAGGTAATTGACATCTATGATATGGGTTTAGTAACATTACTTAGCTTAAAATGGTTTCTCAATTACAATGGAACATTAAAATTGGAAGAGGAAGAAGTTACATTTGAAGCCAATGCATTATTTGTACATTTCCCTTTACAAAATGGCATGTGAGTAGTCCAATCAGAATAATTATGTCCAAACGAAGGTGAGAGTGAATCTGATGAACTCTCAAGGGTATACACACTAAATCTAATCAAAAAACTTTATTATGAACATGAACCTAATGATGAGGGAGAAGTAATACTCAAAGATGAGTAATGAGAAATAAATATTGATGATGATATAAAAGCATTATTGTATGGAGGAATAGAGACATCCATTAGGAAAGTATGTCACATGTAAAAATTACAATCCAATTGTACAAACCTCACCACAATAGAAGATACCACACCATATAGAATAAATGTATATTGCATTAAACAAGGTTATCATGAAAAATTACCCAGATTTAGTGGGTTTAGAGATGTATATTATTACCTCTAAAAAATATCACAAGTGTTCCCTAATACATAGATATGAATGAGATAAATTTATGATATAATGACTATCATCATCACAAGGTGGTGGAAGACTCATAAATACTTAATATTTAACTCAAAATCCTTTAGCATCTCAATAAAAAAATATTCATCATATTAAATGGATAATTTAAAGATATACCATGATATTCAAAATAAAATTAGCCCAAGAACATATTCAATAAAAACTACCCATATAATACATTAAAATTCAAGAATGAACATGGATAGGAAAAGAAGAAAAAAACAAATTGTTGTGTATAGCTATGTTGTTGGATGCTTAAATAATATCCAAAAATATGGTCCACAAATATGGTATATGCATTGATAAATATGTAAAGGAACCATTAAATTAGAGGATCTCACAATGGATTTCTATCATACTTTTAACTTTTGGGATCCAAATACATAGATGTGTTAAGCATTACATAAAATTAAAACTTATTATTTATGTCAGACTATGAAGCAAAACAAAATTTTACTAAATTAAAAATAAAGCAAAAAAAAATGGGACACATGGAAAATTGGGAACCCATTAGAACTATCATTAGATAAATAACGAATGAGGGGGGTAAAACCATAAAGGTAAAATTCAAAATGTAACACATTGTATAAAAATAACAAAATAAGATGTAGATGATGATGAAGATAAATTGGAAAATATATAAATTAAAATAAAATAATGGGAAAGGTAGTTGATTGATACCATGGAAGATAAAACATAAATTCAAAAAAAACTATAAAAAATAAGAGAATAACATATATCTAAACATGGAAATCCAAAGATATAAAAAATAAGAGATTATTGGGCATAATAAGAAGTCTAGTAAATACTTGAACTACTATGGGAATATGAATATTTATTTCCTTGGATAATTACCAAACTAAAATGAATAAAAGAATAAGTTTTATAGTTAAAATCCAATTAAAAATGGCATCAAACCTTTATATAAGCCACCATATAGGCTTAACTCAAGTGTTAAGGCCAAATTAAAAATTGAATCCGATAAAATTTTAGCTAGAAAAATTATCACCCCAGTTGAAGACATTGACAGTATTAGTCCAATGGTCATTTCATACAAAAATACATGATAAATAATTAAGTGTGTTTATTATATGGATCTAAATAAGGCATGTTTACATCATCCATTCCCAATTCCATTCATAGAATAAATATTATAAAGTGTTTCATGAAGGGAGATATATTCATTTACAAATGGATTTTATGGTTACCATCATGTACATATATCCCTTAAAGATCTCCCAAGAACCACATTTTTAATTTAAAAAGTGTTGTTCAAGTATATAGTAAGCCCTTATAGATTGAATAATGTCATAGCTATATTCAATAGGATAATGGTAAATGTGTTTAGAGAGTTTATACAAGTTTTTATATGTATACCAAGATGATTGTAATATATACAGGCTGTTAAAAGACCATTTTAATGTATTTTGGATAAACTTTCAAAGATTTAGACAATTCAAATTTCATTAAACCTAAATATATGTGTGTTTTCTACTCCATTTAGATATATTATAGGACATATTATTTGTAAAGAACGGCTAGTGGTAGATCCAATAAAAAAATAATTGTAAATATTTCACCCCTAAAAACCTAAAAGGAGGTAAGAAAAATCATAAGATACATAGGTTACCACCACATATTCATTAGGAATTATTTTTAAATTAATGAAGCAATAAAGGAGTTGCTAAAAAAAATACAACCCATAGAATGGTCAAGCTAATGTCAAGATTCATTTGATAAACTAAAGAAAACCATTTAACTATGCACCGGTATTAGTATCTATTTATTGGAAATTTCCATTTCATGTCAAAATAGGTGCATTATGTATAATAATAAGAGTTGTATTAGCATAACCTCATGGTAACATTGACCACCCTATTGCATTTACAAGTAGGAAGTTAGTGAAAGTTGAGATGAATTACTCTAGTAAGGATATGGAAGCATTAACCATGGTAAAAGACATTGGAATTATTAATAGGATACCCCATTTATATTTTTCACTAATCATTAAATTTTTAAATACATGATCAATAGACTAGTCATGCAAGGGAAAGATATGTTCTTGGTTAATGTTGTTTCAAGAATTTAAATTCAAAATCATAATTAAACATAGAAGAATAAACAATGGACCTTAATATATATATCATGAATTATAATAGAAGAGGATGTGGTCCCAATTGAGGATGAGTTCCCTAGACCTCATATCTTCAACATTGATGCAATTCCTAATGATATGGTGACCATTGCTCAATTTACTTCCACTAGAGACTTTCTTGAAGGGTACATTAAAATGGATTGTAATATATTTATGGCATAAAACTTCCCATTTACATTAATTCAAGGAGGTTTATATAATAATTTAAAATATGAGGTGTCAATAAAGGTATCCTTAAATAAAAAAAGATAAAATATAATAAGATAAGTGCATGATGACAAGCATATAGACATAATATAGGGGAAGACACTGCTAAAAATATAACTCTAGATAGCCTATGATTGCCAAATATGTTTAAATATGCACATAAGTATTCTATAAACTAGATATATGCCAAAGAGTAGGCAATCCCAAAGAACAATATTAAATTCCACTAATAATAATAACATTAGCACCATTTGAAAAATGGGTTTTTTTAAATCATTAATTCTATCAATTCTATAATATAAAGAAGTAACATAAGATTTATCATCAAAGGTAAAGAATATTTAACCATATATGCCAAATCTATACCAACAAATTATTACACTTCTAAATTTTCATCAATATCCTATATGATAATATTATTACATGATTTGGATGTCCACTTAATATAGCAAGTGACTAAGGAAAACAATTTTTTAATAATACTATTTCACAGTTGCTTAAACATTTATTGATTCAACATAATATGCGTACTCCATACCATCTACAAGCTAATAAAATGGTATAGGAATTTAAAAAGGTTTTTGAAATGGTATTAATGCAAGTACATAACATGAAGATTTTTTATTGGTACACAAAGATACATGCAATGCTTTGGGATTACCACACCACATACAAAAGACTAATTAAACATTAGCTATTTCAACTAATTTATGGAGGGGAAGTGACACTACCTATGGAATATATATTACCTAGTTTTTTAATAGTGTAATATTTAAAATAAATGAGAAAGATTTCTTATAATAATAATAATTATTTTAATTGGAAAAACTTGACGAGAAAATATTATTAGCAGATTACAATCAAGATTAGAAAAAAAATGCCAAAAATGATGGCATGATAGGAAAATTAAGGTAAAATAATTAAAATTTGAGGAAAAAGATATTTATATATGATATCAAATATAAAAATCTATGAATACTAAAGATAAAATGGCTAGGACCATACATAGTCAAAGACATATTAGATTATGGAGAAATTATATTAAAAAATATTGTAAGGAAATTGATAAAAAGGTTTGTTAATGGATCCTGATTGAAACTTTACATCACAAATAAATTCAATAAAAAATATAATGTAGGAAAAGTGGTGAGACTATCCTATAAATCCAATTGAGTGAGTCAAGTAAGGGTATTGCAGTATCTTATGCCAAAATTCTAAGTATTGGTTGTTGATCATGTTTGCCCCTAGGAGGAGACTAGAGAATTATTTTTTTTTAAATGGGGATGATGATGGAAAAAATTTAAAAAGATAAAAAAAAATTAAAAATTAGGGAAAATATAAAAATATTTTTGAAAGAAATGGAAACACAAAAAAATTGAGGAAAAAAAGAGATACATTTAGATTTTTTTTAGAGATTTTTTTTTAAAAAAATGAAGAACCAAAAGAAAGTATATAATTAGGAAATAAGATAGGAGTATTTAAATATGATTGGAAGTTTTAGAAAAAAATAGTAAATAAAAAATGGTGAATAGATTTATATTTAATAAAAACATGTAGTTACATTTTTTTGCACAAAAGAAAAATTCATAGATTAGTTGCAAGTAAAACACAATTAAATTGAATAAAAACAAGTGGTTGGTGGGAACTAACAAAAAAATTAAGTCATAAAATTGGATTAAATAATATATACATATGAAATTAAATGAATAAAGTGTAAAAATTAAAATAGTCAAGACGAGAAGGAAGGGAGTAAGTGAAAACATCTAGAATATAATTATTACAGATAAATATTGTTATAAGTAATGAAATTAATGATAGGATTAAGAAAACTATACAACAAGGGTTTACTTAATATATTAAGTACAAATACCATGTGATAATGACACTTGACTTAAATTTCAATATAAATAGAGTCTGAGTATATGTCTTTACTATAATGAAACAAGAGATGGAGGTGACCCAAGTTACTAGTGTATAACACATTAAGAAACCAAAAAACAAGAGATAATTTATAAAATAAGAATTTATTTTACACCCATGGTGCATTTTCAGGTTTCCCAATCTTAGTGGCCCATTATAAGGACACACACAAATGCAATCACTCAAATTTTATGGATATTGATTACCAAGATATGGAGCTAGAGAGGATGGCAATGATGTAGCATAGACCATAGACATAATAGTTTAAATATACAATAGAGTATAAAATCATTATGAGGATATAGTTATATTTATGAGTCATTTCACCTACTTTGGACTTATGGAAATTAATAATAGGGTAGTGCTCACTAGGATACATGAAGATGTATTATATTTAGATTGATTATACCAAATTATAATAGTGGTCATCCATATAGTGACTATATTATTGATCCAAGGTGACATCATCCATAAACATGATAGTAAGAAACCACTTAGAAAATAAAGTAGTGGATAACTAATATTCATAGTTATAAATTAGTAGGCCCTCTCTATTAAAGGAATCAAGAACCCTAGTGGTTGATATTACATGGAAGCAATTACATGGAATGTATATTTAAGGAATTGAGAATATTCTAACACTGCATAGACTGTTAAAATTTATTTGGACATGGTCACCACTGGTATGCAATATGACCTTGAATTAACAATAAAATCTCTATAGGATAAATTAATGTAAACACGACTTTTATTATAGCTCTCTTATACTAGTTTAATATATATAGTTCACACAATAAATTCCATTATATTAAGAGTTAGTTCAATGGGACAGTAATATCCTCATAGTATCAAAAATAAAAACTATATTAAAATCCATATAGTCAACAAAGTAGGAAGTAGGATATTTTATTAAATTTGAGAGAATGATTAGTAACATGGTGGCTGAAATATTTAGAATCTCGCTAGGAATAGTTACAAAATATTTCAATGAATAAATATTCATAATTGACATTCATAATATTAAAATTAAACCATTTTATAACAAGTCAACACCACTTCCTCACCTTCCTTATGAGGCCACTAATAATTTTTGTTTTAGATTAAGGTAAAACAAGTTTTGAAGGGACCCCGAAACCCTGAAACAAAGGATGAAAGATATAACAATAACGTCCATAGGTGAAACCTTTTACCTACTTCTAATAATTGTTGTTACTTAAAAAACATGCCCTAATTCCTCTAGAATTATGGTACCCCCTTTTTTTTTATCTACTCTTGTTTGTGCTCATGAGATATTTGGTATCAACATTCTCATGTTTCTCCCAGGGATCATCTCAGTTTACATGCCAAACTAGGGCCTAAAACCCATCCATTAAGAAGATCAAGTCTATGAAAGAAAAAATATTTTTAATAACTTAGTGTAAAAATGAGTTCTAGATGACTTAGCTTATCTTTTAAATAATTTCTTATTCATTCATATATGCCTATATTATTTTATTCTTATATCTATGTATGTGTACATATATCCCCTAAAACCTTCTTTGTTGCATTAGCTATGTCAAAATGATAAAATTTCATGTTTTCACTTTGCCAAAAAATGTCACCTTGTGCTTAAAATTTTTGAGTTTCTTATAGCCCCAAAAAACCCAAACAAGTCTTGTTCTAGTTGTTCCACTTGTTCTTCAGAATGCTAAAATACCCAAATTGGTTTATGTATGGATATGTGGTCTAGTTATTTTATCATAAATTTGGCTCAATGTTAGTTTTGATGTCATTTATGACATTGGAAAGGTGACTTTAAGGTAATGAAATTTTGTGTTTTCCATATTTTTGGGAAATAATTTATTGACCTTCATTTTGGCCTAGTTTCAGATTGACCCAAAATACCCAATATGGTCTTGTTCCACTTCTTCTGACAAAGACTAAAAATACTAAACTAGTATATAAGTGGTTAGTTTTTTGACTATATATGTTGTCTCACTACACTATTTTTAATTCATTTTTTGGTATTGGAAAGATATTTTTGAATCAATAAACTTTCATGTTTTGTATTTTGTCCAAAATATTAATTTTTTGCTTCAAAATTACTTGTTCTGAACAACCTATAAAAACATGAAATGGTCCATGGGTCTAAAATTAGTTAGGTTTTTTGTCATATATTTTGACTCTTAACTTTGTTTTTGGTTTTGTAGGCAAATTTTGAAAGGTGGTTTCATACCCATCATCATTAATAATTTGTATAAAGGATATGTGCATGGTTTTAAGCTTATGTACATTTAAATATTAGGATTTGTTTCGAGTATATGTTAGATTACATACACATTAGGACCCTCAAACCTCCTTCATTGTATAGAGTGATTCAATTAGACAATTTCATATTTCACACTTCATCTAAAGATGTGTTTTTTAACATTCATTTTTCCTTGTTCTTATGGAATCCTAAAAGCATAAAATGCTATATGAACCTATTTTTTACCCCTCATAAACTTTTGACCATAATGTTTCCATTTAAAATCTATGTTATGGGTCATCTATGGCACTGGGAAACTAGTTCTAGTCTAGAGGTTGTGCTGATAGCCTTTTATTTATTATAGTATGCCACTTAAAACCTATTCTCATTATCTTGTAATGTTTTAAGTGGTTTGATAAAGTGCATGTTTTAATTTCTTTTTAAATTTTTTTTTTTGAGTTTTTTCTTGAAAATTTTAAAATTTTGTCAGTTTGAAATCCAAAGCTGAAATGGAGTGCAACATTTGGAGTCTTGGAGGGAAAGTGGAACTAAAAATTTTAATTAAAATTAAATGTGGTTTAAGAGAGATAAATATTTAACTCCATTCACCAAATTTTATATTAAATTCCATATTATTGACACTAAGAAGGATACATCATTTTTTATTCTTGGAGGATACATTGGGACAAACACTCAATTTATAGATTTTCATAGTTTTTAGTGTAATATCTCCCTTCATTTACTCAGTAATATTATTATACTTGTGAATTTTTTAATTGGATTATTTTGGATTATAAATTTATTTCTCTCAATTAATATCATAATTAATATAAGGATGTGGAGTTTTATTTCATGATCTATGCATGAAAATGGGGGTTGTGTTTATTCCTTTCATAGATGGGTTGTCTTCAAATGCTTGAATAATATCCTTTCGTGTTTGTGCATAAGTTGATTAGGTGGGAGAGTAATTAGTGGGATTTATTTAATCAAAAGTTTTATCTTTGTCTTCATTACAACATGATTTTTATTTTCCCTCTTTCCCCTTCTCTTTTTTCCTTTTTTACCAATCTATTCAACTAGGTTTAAATAGATCTAGAAACAATATGGAGTTAAATATTTATCTAGATTTATAAATCACTTATTTAAATTTATTCATTTTTTAATATATGTAATAAAATTTTATTTTAAATCAATCATATTCACTTAACTAAAACCTATATATGTTGATTCATTTACTTGGGCAAATCAAACATAGAAATTTTCATCTTTATTTCCTACTACGTATATAAAATCCACATGAATGAGATAATAAAGACTTGAAATTACCTCGAAATTGTTAAATATAAAACAATGTTTAAATTTAAAACCAATTTCCCCCTTGAATTCAAACAATTATACATTGACCAACTGGATTACCTAGTATGCCATGACCTAAAAGATATAAACCTTGGGGATATCTACAAACCTCCTTTTCAGAGAGGCTAGATGGTTATCTTCCCTGTATAATTTGGTATGAAAAATGAACCATTATCATAATTTTTCTATAAGGAGGTCCAATTTAATCTTAAAACTAAATTCAATCTTAGCATTTTAGAGGTGTTGCCCACACTAAGGTATTTCCAACATCAAGATTGAAAGTAGGTGAATACATATGATATCCAATTTATATAAGCATTATTTTGAATTAAAAAAATAATAATAAACATAAAATACCTAGATAAAAAATAAAAAATAAAAAAAAATTACATATCTAATCATTTATTAGCTCACCTACGATTGTAGTTTCATTTGTTAACCCATTTGTTGCCTATCAAAACCCACCAATGGTTGATAATCTTGGTTGGATTGGTGGAGGTAAATTCTTAGTAAACATCATGAGGATTTCCCATGATTTTCCAAAAACCTTTAAAAATTATACCATAAGCATGTGTACAACATAATCTGAAATAACAAAGAGCATTGTAATAATCTAAAAACGATACTTAAATGATAAGAGTGTTATTTGAGACCACCCATCCCTCACTTATCCCTAGACCTATCTTAAGGCCTATTTAGATAGTTATCTAGAATTAAAATGGGCCACATGCATTCCTTAAACATACCTAAAGTAGTACCAAACCTTCACTTCAACATATTTGCCCCTAATGTCTCAAGCTTTACCACCTAGACACTAATGCCATAATTGGAATAATAGTGCTAATGGTGCTAGTGTCTTAGTTTGGGTGTTATTGACCTTTTATCACCTTTTATTATGAATGGATACCTTTTAAAATCAAAAACCACCTAGGGTATGCCTAGAACTAGATTAAGACCTATAAAATCACTATAACAATACACACACACACACACACACACACACACACACACACACACACACACACACACACACACACACACACACACACACACACACACACACACACACACACACACACACACATGTGTGTGTGTGTGTGTGTGTGTGTGTGTTATCCCTTAATAATCTAGATGGAAATAAAATACAAATGACATAAACAAACTTAGAATAAGTTATGAACAATCAAGGTTATCAATCCCTCCTCTTCCCTAATTTTGCTTATATCCATCTTCAACATTTATAATCTCAAATTACTTATATTTTAAATCTCAAGAACACTCAAAATAATCAATCCAACATTCATACTAGATTCACTTGCACTTATACCAATACTTAGGAATGGAGAACTACACAAAGGAAGGTATTAGTATGTAGGCAACTCTCATCATACCAGGGTGTTGATTGTGTCCATCCTACCCCACTAATAACACACTTTGATAGTTTTACCAATTGGATTTCCTAAAAACGTGGAGGTTTTTGATTTGCATTAAAAAATACTCAAAATAGGACATCTACAAAGAATCACAACTTGTGCACATAAGAATAGGCTTGGCAAAATTAGACACAAGTGTACCTAAAATCTCAGAATAGTCCTACATAGAGGACACTAACACTAAAATAACAAGACTAGAGCCATTTGTGCTACTATCCAATGAGGATTTTACTATCTAGGAAGGGTTATAACACATTGATCTTATCTGCAATACTTAGTTCAACTCTTGTCCCAATTTTTGACCTCTAGATCTCCCATCTCAGTCTATTTCTATCTAAGTACTTTTTTACATCATTTATTACTATTTTTAGAAAATTTAGACTAGTTCAATTATGTTACAAATTAGAGGTTTTATTTATTTCATATTTATACCCATATTTATTATACTTATACACTTTAACAACCTAGGGCTTTGTTGATACTCCTAAATGAACCACATGTGCTCTTAGTGTTTAAAGAACACATCTCATTTTATAATTTATAAAATTCAGAGCATGAGTTGTAGGTTTTGACAATCTAGTTGCTTGTGGTGAAATAAAATTAGAGTAAGATAAATTGTTCCAAAATATTTATATGATTTGGTGGTTGGAAGCCACCTTGGTCCATCCTTTGTGAATTACAAATATTCTAGGTTAATACTTAGTGAATTATGTTCTACATTTAAGATACGAACTAATATAAGTGGATTATTTATAATGAAGCCAAAGCTAAAGTGATCTAGTGTCAAAGGGAGCAAAGAGAAGGGTAAGGTAGAAAAAAATGAGTGATTGCCAATTTTAGTCTCAAACATTATGATAAAACATCAATTGAAACTAAGTGTGCATTCAACAAATATATAATATAACATAGCCTAGGCTCAAATTCCACTATATATTAGGCAAACTTCAAAGGATGATGTAAAGAGTCAAAACTAAGAATCGGGTCTACATTAAGGATTTAATACTATAATCAAATAACATTACACGTCTGAATATAAAGCAAAAAGAAGTGAAGAAAAACCTAAGATCCTCCAACTAATCTAGCATATACACAAATTAAAAACTTTATGATTAGAAAATGAAACTTAGAATTTAAATACACCATTCAAATTCAATACCTTTAATATCAATTGAGAGAAAAGCTATATTAGAAATTGACATATCAAATATGGACAATCCTTGCAAAATTCTTTGATTATATTAATTTCTTCAAGTGTACAATTTTTTTTCAAAATTTTCTCCCCTTTTATAAATGGTGATACATGCCTTCATAAAAAGATCAGGTAGTATACTAGTTAGCTACAAAATACAGGTGTAAAAAGTTAAGGACAACTATCCTTACAAGTTCTAAAATACATAATCTTTTCAAAATCATATTGACCTAGAGGCAAATATGCTAACAAACTAATATATGCCTTTACAATGGAATATTCTATTTCAAAATGTTACAAAATTCTATAAAATAGAATATTGTCTAATTTTTTGGTGGGGAATTTTATTGTTGTTAGAGGATGCTCATGACCTTAGTATGTTTCTCATCAACTAGCTTTAGATCCATGGTAGGCTTCAAGATACGTTCCTCTTCTTAATCTACTAGGTCATCAAACTCTATCATTTTTGGCCATGACCTATTTAATGCTCCTATCTTTATTCATATTTTATCCATCATTGAATATCATGTCTAGGATCTTACTATTATCAGCCCTGGATTTGACTTTGCTCTTTCCTTTCATTTTTAGAGTTATCAAAGTATCCCTATGTTGTAATTCCTCATCACTTATGATTCTAAGAGTAGTGGGTTGTGTAGGATTTATAATCATAGCCCAAATAAGTTATTCAATCCTTTTAATTAGCTCCTTATCATCTTTTAGGATCCTTTTTACACCATTGTGCCATTAACTCAAACTTTGAACCTTGTCAACCATAATTCCTAGAATTGTGCTCAAGTGTCCCAAACTGATGGTTTTAAAGCCTGAGATCTATTTTATTACTTGTATGTTGATAATTTCATCTATCTTTTCTTTTGAGGTTTACCATTGGGTGACCAAACTCTAAGACAATGCACTTTGCCACTCTAATCCACTCTACCTTAGCTTCATTATTTTGATTGCCTCAAACATGTCATAAAATGATTCATCAAGTACTTTGGTCATTACTTTAAGAACTGATATAAATGCCTATGTCTATAGGTTTTATTTCTTCCTTTTCAAGTTTAGAATCCTTTTTGTCAGGCCTTGGACCCCATCTTTTGCTTATGTTGACTGGGCCTCAATCAAACTTTATACATCCTCTTCATGAATGGTAGCTTCACCAAACTACTAATCTCCCATAGGGGTTAATCCTATTAAAGGCTCAAACTTTTAGAAGGGGAATTCCTCTATTCCAACCATAGATATCATAATGGTTACACTTTCTAACCTAGCTATTTCAAGGTTGAATTGGATGGTAGTGACTAGATTCTTAAACTTGGGAGGTTTTGGGACCTCCACACCTAAGTTACTAGATACTCCTAGGGAATCCATCTTCTTGATTTTTGGCCCCTGAGTCACCATAATCCTCCTTTCCTCCTACTCCTTCACCATATCCCTTATCCATGGTTTCATGTCATCTTGTATCTCAACTTCAAAAACTCTTGTCATGGTCCATGAATGGGAAAGAGGGGACTTTTTGTAGTTTCCCATAAATGAACTAGTTTGGGATAACTAGACCATAGATGGGGAATTGATCATTGAAAAAATTTATCTCACTTGTGAGGTGAGAGATGGTTAATTTGGGTCTCTTCTTTGATCCCAAAAGAACCAATGATAGTTCTACTTTCCTCTTCTCTTGGGATGGCACAGGGACAAGATTTTTTCCTTTATCATCTCCAGGTGATCTCCCTCTTAGACTTGGGATTATTTGAGCTACTTACCATCCCTATCTATATTATATGCCTCAACAAGTTCATTGAGAGCACCCTCAAGTGCATCTTCCAATTCTAAGGAAATCATGTCTATATGTTGAATTGGTGAAGGTGGCCTTTGGGGTAGTATTGAAGTTGAGGGTCCCTCCCCAGGTCTCTCTTCTAATATCACTCTCCCAATTTCTCCTTTTCCTTTCCTTGTTCACCTTATTTTTTCATAGACTAACCCTATGGCTATTATTTTTCTACCTAGGGTGTCTCAGATAGAATTGGAAATAAATGATATTGTAAAAGATGCATTTTCCATCTCTCCTTAGATGGCTTGTCATCCTTGGTCAACTTGTGTTCTAGTTTGATGTTGTGCCCTTGGATCCTAGCTAATACTTCTTCATAATTCTTAGCTTTGATATAAATGGTGTCATGAACACCAAGCTAATGTGCATATTTAGGCTTGGGGAGCTTCTTTGCCTTTAAGTGGATGGCCACTACACTCTTAGGATCCCACATCTTGAGTTCTTCATGTTGAAAACCAAATGAATCCCTGTGTTTAGCAATGGTTTTAACCTATTTCCTATCTTGATGTATGGTCTTCCCAATGATTAGTGAAAAGGGGCAGACAAGACCTTTATTTTTCTCTTTAAAACTACCAACAATGCCATGTAAAAATTGGGAGGCAATTTCTTACTCAGCTAATTTTCTAGGAACATATACTAGTAACCTGCAAGGCTAGGAAATGATCTCCTTAATTTTGATGACCATGTAGTTAGGATAATACCAGTTATCACCTATCATCTCCATGTACTTATTTATTAGGGGGTGAACCCGAGGCATAGAAACACCTATGATGGCCTCAACTATGGTTGATAAATGTAGTCACAAATAAAATGCATGTGGCTTTTGTACTTAAAGGTATTTATTTTATAATAGTGGTGTGAAATGGTGGTTTTTCCATCTGGGGACCAATTATTAAACCCTAGGAAGTTAATTGAGGAAAGCATGGCATCTATTAGGTATGACATTGTATAAAACTACTTAGAGGTCTTCTTTTATATGGTAGTGAATTGCTTGGTGAGGAAGACACTAATTAAATCTCCAATTAGAGGGGTGAGATTCTGTTCCACCATGAAATATAGATATGGGACCCAAATTTTATTCACATAGGTGGTTGAGGGGACTCCAAAGGATTGATTCAATAGGGTTATTATTACCCTAATGACTTCTCTACATTGAATTACTAGGATTTTCCCTTCAAAATATTTGAAGATGTGAGGTCCTTGGTGTAGCTAGGGCCTAAAGACCAAGTCTAGCTCATGCTTAGAGGTCTACTCTATAATTTTGGATAAATAGACATGGGGAATGGAAATCCTATAATACTTCTCAAAATCTATAGGAGAAATATATGTGACTTTCTTGTAATTTCCCTCCCAAATGATCCATTCATTATCAATTCTATAATAAATAAATATGTGAGAAAGGATATCAATGTAGTGTAGTACCTCATGCTTTTACACAATGTAGTGGAGGTCATCCATTTGAACAATGATCAGGTCATAGTGTCTTTAAATTAATACAATAATTCTTTACTCCTCTTTTATGATGAGATTCAATTCCTTGACCATGAAGAAGAGTTTGGACTAGTTCACAATGCTTGGAATATTCATGACTATAGTATCCAATTTTTTTCCTTGGAGATTTGGCCTTCATTATCTATTTATAAATAGAGCTCAATTTCCTCCTTCAACTATTGTCTATGATCTATTATGGTCCCTATTTTTTATATTTAATCACACCAATTTGCATATGATCTTTGTAAAAACTCTCTTATGATTAGAAACACAATTAAGTTCTCCTTAGATCAAGTTGTAACCAATTGAGTCCATGTAGGTTAACTTTATGCAGGTTTTAGGGTTTTGGAGCTTTAATGGTTGAATATATTCAAACTTTATCTTATACATGTCTTAGATTTGATTTAGACCTTTGCCTTTATACCTTTGCATTTTCAATCCCAAAATATCTTTTATTTTGTCATTTTTTTCTTGCATGGTGCCTATGTGGCATCAGTCTAGGTCTTTCATGACATTTTTCATAAATACCATTTGAGCACTAGCTATTGGCATTTAAAAATGCCTCTTTTATTTTACACCATCTAATCAAAATCCTAGATTAACATGATTCATTGATTGTAATATAAGAACCTACCTATGATTGGATATTTTTATTGAAAATCATATCATCATTACACTTGGTGTCCTTGTGTGCCTTCCTCATGCTCCAAATTTTATGTTAGTCCTTTGTAAAATGAGCATTGGCCATGTGACAAGCTCATGGGCCTTTGAAAATTCATGAGAGCCTTTACACCATTAGATCATTTTGTAGTGATGAATTATAAACCATCAGATCATCTTGTTAACTCCATTCTAAATGAGCCTTCACCATGCATCAAACTCTCAATTTCTGTGGGCCTCATTGAAAAGTCTACAGGAGCCTCATGTCATTGGATCAAAATCTAATAATGAAGCATGAAATGTTGATCTATAGAGATGCCTAAAATTTATGTTAGTAAATCATTAATATTGAAACTTAGGATTAAGTCCCTTAGGCTAAGGTTTTTTTCATTTATTTAAGCATGAAATAAACCTTAGGCTAAGGTGTTTATGCCTAAATTTTCTAATTAATAAGAAAAGGGGCCATGGCCAAAATATTTTAGGCCAATTTTGACACCATGTTTAATAAACACAATGTATGCATTAGTCTAAAATATTTATGCCAAGGATTTATAAAATATGATCAAAAGGATCAACATTCCATAATGGTCTAACAAGAAACATTAAAACTTTTATCTAGAAGCATTTGGTCTTACTTTTACACTATAAGGACTCTCCTTTTAAAATAAGACTTAGTATAAGTCTATAATTTAAGGTTCATGATAATTAAATAAAATGTGATCCAAAAGTCAAAATCTTTGGTTGAAAGATAATTCAATAAATATGAACAGCACAATAACAATAACGCTATCTCTAAGAAGAGATATTTTATTCACTAAATTTGTAGACCCAAACATATGCCTGTCTCTAAGAAGAGATGTCTGATTTCCATTTTAGGCTACATCCTCATTTATACATGTTTTTAAGGTGGGATGAGGATGTGTAATGTCACCAATATTGAGGGATATTAAGTGGTTCAACTTCCATGATTTACAATAATATAGAATTCAAGGAATTACTATTTTTAGACTACACTACTAAAATTAAAATTTAGGGAAATTCCATTAGGATTTTAGGGGAATAAATCCATTTAGGATATATTCATGCCATCTCACTTAATTCTACTCATTCTTATCTTTCCAATGATTCAAAGGATGAGTCAATTGGAGCTATGGTGCAAAAGTTATGGTTCCTAGAAGTTACATCATTAATTAGGGTGGACCCATCACCTAAATTATTACATGGATCAAATGTCATGGGGAACTTAAAGTATATATTTAGACTAGGTTTATTTTATATCTATTTAGATCATAATACCATTTTGAAATTCATAATTTAAATATTTCTAGTGTTTGAGCACTTCCCTTAGATTGTAAAGCCATTTTTAAGCTTTCCAGCAAGATTTTGGAGTGTATTTTGATCATGAATGGGATAATTCATTATATTAAGTTTGATGGTCTTTTAGACATCAAATATGTCCTCACATACATCAAATTATGGTAGCATAAACATCAATTTTAATCTAGTGAAGTTTTAATTTGATGGGTTTAAAGTTGATGGTCATGCATACAGTAAATACATCCTTATGAACATTAAATAATGGTCATGTGAACATAAGTTTTAAGTTCATAAAGTTATTATGAACCAATGTGAGGATGTAATTTATCACATATATGGGGCTTCCTAATATCTTGGCTTAATTTACTCTATTGGATCAAAAACTATGATGAAGTGTCAATTGTCGATCATGATCTAAGAGCTTACTTGTGATTAGTTGTTTTGTTGAGGAGGTCCATTTGATTTTAATCTTAAAATGTAAGGGTGTCTTATTTTCATCATTTAGGCCTTCCATTTTCCCTTGAATTTTTAACTATCCCTCACTTCATCTGATTGAGTCTTTGTGATTAAGTAAAGAATGTTGATAGCAATCTGAGGCCTTGAATATGATTAGTCCAATGGGATATATGCAAGATTATATTGGGATTTCCTCACACCATTTGATAAAAATGCCACAATAAAGTGTGAACTATCAGATCATGATATATGCATGCTATTTAAGTCAAATCTCAATCTTTCCTCACTCTATTGGATCAAGTGGCATGATAAAGCATGGGCCATTGGATCTTACAAGATGCAAGGAAGTTATGTTAGGACCGAAGAGATATAAAAGACTTAGGCTTAAGGTATTAATAATAAGGTCTCAATCATATAAATAAATACATATGGGCATTATTATTAAAACCTTAGGCTAAGTTATAAATCAAAGGATTGAGCTAACATAAAATTGAACTGGGGAGCCACGACTTAGGTTAAAGTATTAAGACTAAGGTCCCAATTGTATTAATAACTATGTTAAGGCCTTAGGTTTAAAATCTTAGGCTAAGTTAGGAAATACTAAAAGGACCTTGAAGAATGAATATTAGCTATGAAAATAAAATAAAATTTAAAGGGGGGAAAAAGTAAATGGGACCAAGAACTTTAGACTATGTTTTAGTTATGTTAATAAATACAATTAAACTTATAACATGAATTTTATGCTTAGGTCTATAATGGATTTTAAAAAAGGTTCCCACCAATTTTATTCCCACCAACATTAAAATTTAAACTAAGGGCTTTGGCCAAGGTTTTCAAACCTAAATTTCCTAGGGACAAACACTATAGAATCTAAAATTAAAATAAATAAACACTATTTATCAGTGGTGTTAGTCCAAATTAAAGTAAACAAGACCAAGTAAGCCTAATTTAAACAAAGTGGATAATCTTCAAATTTTATAAATGATCCTAACATGCTAAATTTTCATGTTCAATTTCTAGTGTTTCTCTAAGGTCCTAAGTTTTCAAAAAATGGGGGTATGTTGGTCCCAACAAATGGTGACTCATGGGGGAACATAGAAAAATGTTAGAACTTAGAGACTCTAATTTAGAAAAATAATGAATTCATCCACTCCATTTGATCGATATCATCATCCAAATTAGATTATGGTTGAAAAAAACCTTTCATTTGTATATTTAGTGACAAACACCAAGACATAGTCATACTATGTGTGTTCTTTGATTCTACTTACTATTTGTCATGGGGTTCAAGAAACAACTTCTAGGTTTCATGTCCTTAGTCACTAACACTGACTTATAACATGTTAATATATTCATTAAGAACCATGTTTTTGACTTAGGGAAGGCTTTGTAAATGCTCTAGTAATAGCTAGGCATTCATATCCCTGACAAATATACATTTGGTTTCGTTCAAGGCCTTGATCCACTACCACCCAAGCATTTGTAGCCCCAGTGTAAATTACTAGAATCACCTATGCTTATAAATCTTTTGTTTTTGTGTTGAGTTATTCATTTTTGAATTTTCCTAAGGATTTTATGCTTTTAACAAGGTTGGGAACTAGAATATCCAAGTTTTAGGATTTGGTCAAGTGTTTTATCTTTGGAAAATCATCTATGTCTATAACCTTTATCCTAGGAAAGGATGTTGATTAAGTGCTAGTATGACTATACCATGATAGTTTGAATTTTCACCCTATAGGTGCAAGTATTCTTAAAACAAATTTGAGGCCAAAATAATGATTAAGTTCCCATGAAATAGTTGACTTATTTTATTGGTCTTTACTAGTTTTTACAAATTATAGAATTATGCTTACTTTTAATGACCATGGTCATCATATGCATGGGGTTCATACATTCATTTCTGAGTTTTGGGAAATTTCAAGTAAACTTCACAGCTTTAAGCTCAAGATTGTCCAAAATGACTTATTGGATTCAAGGAATAAAGTAACAAGAAAGAAACACAAAATAAAAAGTAGGAAAATAAGAAAACAAATAAATATATACATGCTTATGCACAAACAAGGGACATGAAGGAAAGAACTAAAAGGAAACTTGCTAGCCTACTTACTCTAAATCTAATTGTCTTACAATTTACTCCATAAGACCTCCAAAGGAGTAGCAGAGAAGTAGTGCTTGAGGTATTTCCCATTGGTGGGTAATGTAAAATCTTTTCCTAATATATCTATGAGATTGAAGGTGTTGTTACCAAATATTTTTAAAATTTGGTATGAGCCAATCCATAATGGTGTGAATTTACCATGTTTTCCCTTAAGCTCAAATGTTTTATCCCAAAGGAGAACCAAGTCTCCCTATCTAAACACCATGATCTTAGACTTTTTATCAAAACATCTCTTGATCATGGTTTGATGTCTATTAAAAGTTTCAAAGGCTTTCTCCCTTGCATCTTACATCTAAATGATGTCCAACAATATAGTGTTGGCAAGCTCTTGGTTTTATTCCATATATTCCTACATAAATATATATGTAGGCAACTTGAAAGTGATGGGAAATGTAGGTTCATGTCCATACACTAATATAAATGGCAAGGATATTAATTCTTGCTTGATTCTTATCCTATTATCCCAAATCAAAAATTTAAGGAACTTGTGCCAAGTCTTGGGCTTGTCTATAGTAGACTTTCTGATTGCCTTCAAAAGGTTTTTATTTGTAGATTTAGAGAATCCATTCCCTTGGGGATAATGGTTAGATACAAACTTGAGAGTGATTTTATTATCATAATCCCATTCAATCATCTCTATATATATGAATTTAGACCCATTGTCACACACTAGAGAGATTGGAGTTCCAAACCTAGTACATACGTTTTCTTCTAAGAAGTTGATCACTTCTTCAATATTGAATTATTTAGTGTATATAAATTCCATTCCACTTATACAATAGTTTGTGGTGGTTAAGACATATTTGTGACCTTTATATGAATTGTGGTTAATCACCCCAACAAAATCTAACCCCTATTGAGTAAATTGTTTGTCAACCATGACTATTTGTAGAGGCATTTTTTCCTTTGGATCCTTCATGATAAAAATCTAACATGAGTGGCATTATCTCACTATTTGGGAGCATCCTTAAAAATAGTTGGACAATAATAGCCATCTCTAATATTTTTGTGAGTTGTGGTCCTCCCAAATGGATGTCAACCACCCAACTTTTCATGAAAGTTTCTCATGATTTAGAGGGCTTCTTCTTGTGAGACACATTCTCACATAAACCCATTTAAAATTTATCCTATATAATACCCCATCCTTGATCAACTATTGGGTTACCTTCAACCTTAGGTCCCATTTTTACTCCCTAGATAATCTTATAGGATAAGTACCATTAACTATCAAATGTATGATTGAATCATACCACTCACTAGCTTGAAAGTTTTGTTGATCCACTTACATAATACTTAGCATAGGGTTAGTATTAAAAATCATCTGGATCAAACCTTGGAATCTTACCCATTTTGATATTTTCATTTATATATCATAATCCTAAAAAACTAGCATCCATTTACCTCTACATTCTCCTAATTCATTATGAATTAACTTAAGTTTGGTGTGAGGGTTAGGTAAGATAGCATGCACCTTATTTCTAAGGATTTAATGCCTAAATTTATTAACTACCTTAACTAATTCATATGACTATTTATAAATCAATAAATAATTTAACTTAGCATTCTTGAAATTAGTGATCATAAAAGTAATTGGGTGTCAAACCCTTTGATTTTTTAATTCAATATTATAGCCATAATGTGGTTAGATGAAAAGGAATAGAGGTAAAAGTCCCTTGAGAAATCAAGACTTATAAGGACTAGATATTGGCTAATGACTTCATTGATATCATTGAATGCCTTTCTTGAATATTAATTCCATGTGACCTTGGAATCATTGTTTAGCATGTCATTCAATGGATTGACAATCTCTACAAAGCCAAAAATAAACTTTCTTACAAAATATATATTACCAAAGAACATTCAATGGATTGACAATCTCTACAAAGCCAAAAATAAACTTTCTTACAAAATATATCTTACCAAAGAATGACTTTAGTTCTTTCTTACTATTTGGAGATTCTATTCTAGATATGGCCTCCACTCTCTCTAGATCTATAGAAATCCCATCTTTGGTTATAACATGACCCAATAATTTACCTTGAATCACACAAAAGATACTCTTCTTAGGGTTTAAGGAAATGACATACCTTCTACATCTTTCAAAAACTTGTTGTAGATGCATGAAGTGGTCTTTCTTATTTTTATAAAAAATTGTTAGATCATCCATATAAATAATGATGCACTTACCTATCAAGCCTTAAAAGGCATGGCCCATAGCTCTTTGGAGGGTAGATTATACATTGACTATCCTAAAGGGAATCTTCTTGTAAGGAAAGGTCCCCCACTTTATAGTGAAAGCTATCTTCATCCTATCTTTTCTATCAACCAACACTTGGTTGTAACCTAAAAAGCTATAAAAAAAAGCCATTATTACTAAACCTCAAACAAATTGAATCAATTTGTCTAAGAAAGGAAGGGGATAGTTATCCTTTTTTGATGATTTTTTCAAGTTTTTGAAGTCAATACAAAGTTTAATCTCACCGTTCTTCCTGACTAGCACCAAGTTAACTACCCAGGTGGAATGCCTAATGGGGTAGACTATCCTAGCATCTAATAATATTTTGACCTCATAAAAAATCATGGGTTCTAAGACTACGTTTATTGGCCTTTATTTCTACCTGAATGGTTTGTAACTCTCCTTATGGCATATATTATGGGTAATGACCCTTAGATCAAAGATCTTTAAGTCATCATAGGACCAAACTATGACATCCTTATATTGGCTAAGGAGATATTTATATTTCTTATTTTCTAAGTTTGTGTAGGATTTTCTAACATTTACTAGCTAGGGTTGATCTTAGAGGCCAATATAAATATCATTATAATATTTCCCACTTACCTTGGGAACATTATAAACTTCAACTAGTTTATCCTAATCAAACAACCTCTCTAGATCAATCATTCCCTTAGAAATCTTGTTGTCATTCAACTAAATGATTTTACCATCAAACTTGTTCTCTTCAGATGCATTTCCATTCGTGTCATTGATAATATGAGAATCAAACTCTCTAGAATTCATCATGAAATCTAATATCTAATAGTCATCAATGAAAACTTGAAAATGGTTAACATTATCAAGCCCTAAAGGACAAGGAACCAGATAAATGCTAAAATTAGGAGAATCTTAGTTGGGCATAAGGTTGTATACAATAATGCCAAATCATTAGTAGATTTGTTTTCTCCTCTTGGGATGGAAATGATTCCCAAGGCATCAAATGATTCAATAAAATCCCAAACCCTTAGCTTATACCTTTTTAGTTATGAGAGCTTACATTGGTATTTACTTCTTACCTAATTGACCACTATTTCTAAATGCCCATAAACTAGTAGTTCTTTGACCTTATTCTATATAGAAAATAGTAAACCCAAGATAAGGGCTTCATAATTATAAATATTATTAGTAAAAGGGAATTGGAGCCTATAATAATCATGGTAATCTATATTAGTAGAGTTAGTTAAAACAATACCAACACATGATCCAACATTACACCTAGCACCATCAAAATGTAGCTTCCATAATCTAGGAACAACATGAGCACTCTTGGGATCACATACATTATTAGTATATAAGGTGAAAAACCCTAAGTCTGAGTCAATTATATTGACCCTCTCATTTAAAAAATTATACTCAGTTATCATGTCTTTCATCCTTGGTTCTCTCTCAACCCTGATCTGATTAGCAAATCCCTTCCAAGGTAGCCATAAGTGTGAGCAATATATAGACATGTAACCATTCAAATCCTTGGTCCATTCTCTACTTAATAGGATTTCATAAATATTAAGTATATCAATAAATTGAATATTAATTAATTATTTCACCATAGGTATAGAAGTTAGTTGCATTTAAACATTTATAAGCTCCCTAATTACCCTAACTCTATATTTGTCTAATTGGCTGCCAACCCTATTAGAATTAATAAGAGTCAAGCCAAGTTGTTTTAATATACTTGTAGGCATGATATTGGTAGATGTTCCTGAATCTAAGAAGTAATTATGTAAGTTTTTACCAAACATCATGATAGTGAGCAAGAAAGGAGGAGATTCAACCTTGTCCTTGTGTACAGTCACATTGGCATGATCAATTTGTGGTGGATTATTGGACTTATTTGATAAAAAATAGAGTATAAGGTCCCTTTACTCTATATTATATGTAAGTTAATACAATTTAATATTAGCTTTTATCTTCTTCATGTCCTCAACTATGTTATATCTAGTTTTAGAAGAACTAGGAATTTCAATGTTGGGTTTAGAATTACTCCCATTAGGTGGCTCAAGATTGTTGATTGAAGAAGCATCTATAAGAGTTATAAAATTATTTAGAGGTGTTGAGGTGTTCAAAGGCTACATTTTTTCTCTATTCCTTAAGGGATAGTTCTTCTTTACGAATTAGGATCTCCTTAAGAACCTCATCAGGTTCATTTTCCTCTTGAAAGAGGAATCGAAGGTATTCACCATGAAGACTTGATCATATGACTTAGATATAAAAGTGTTTGTAACATTTTCCTTGTTAGGGACCACTTCAAATGTATCCAACTCTTATTGGAAAGCCTTAAAGGATTTAAAAAATTTAATACAATCAATTTAACCAAGCTTGGTTGTGTAATGTACCTTACAATAATTAGGTAATGCAATATCAGTGAGGTTAATTTCCATGGTCTTACTTTTATAAGATGGGCCATTATTCTTGTTATTATGAAAAATACCATTTTAAAACCTATTATTTGGCCTATTATACCTTTGAAATGAGAAGTTTCTACCTAAACTTTCAATAGTATTTACAACTTGTTTTTGTAATTGAAGAAAATTAGTGCTCAACTTTTGGACCATTTTTAAGATAGATTCATTCTCACTTTTAGGAGTTTTAGAATTATGTGCCTAGTTATTTTTAGTAGATTGTACCAAATCATTTTCATAATTTGGATTGAAGCTATTATTAGGATGATTTAAGAATCCTAAATTCTAATTCAAAGTTGCATGATTCAATGGTAACTAATTTAGGTTTGGGAGTTGATTTAAGGCTAGGAGATTTTGGTTATTGTTTAGGAGTAAGTTCATCATAAGCATTTATGGGTTGATGTTTGGAAAAAAATATGCCATTTACACTTGGGGTTGCATCAAATTATTGATGGTTACTACTTTAGCATAAGATCTACCTAATGAAGTTATGGTTGGCATGGATCTCTTAAAAAATATGGACATCATGAGATCTACTTCATCTTTGTAAATATATATAGCTAAAATATCATCAGGATTATAAGGGTTTATGGCCATGCTAAACATTTTCTAAAACCTAGCATGGAAGGACCTAATAGGCTCACTTGAATCTCTTCTAATGATGGTGAACTGATGGTAGATAACATAAGGACTAACAATCTTACCAAGTTGATCTATAAATGCATTTTTGAAATCATCCTAGCTAGTGATGTAATTGTTAGGCAAGTTAAAAATGCACTCGTAATTACTATCCTTAAAGGTGAAGGGGAATAACTTGCAAGCTACATCCTCATGCACAACATTTATCAATCTTAAGGTATCTTTAAGAGACGTTATATCTTCTTTAATAGTTACTCTACTTATTAGACTAAATGTATGCTGATATTTCTCAAGGTTTCTTGGGAGGTCATGTACCACACCTGGTATATTGATTAAGGGATCTCTCAACCAAGCCATGCCTAGTTGAATATTAAAGGCACAAATACCTTGAAAAGGTGAATTTGGAAGAGACTTGGATTTCCTATGTCTAACTTTGTCACATCCAAATTTTCTATGGACCTCAAGCTCGAGCAAAGTCTCCCTGGTGTTTGAATCTAATCTTATTCTAATCTTGGGCAATTTTAGCTTGAAATTTGAAGATCTTTCTTGAAATACGATGTATCTAGTTAACTGTTATAAAGAACAAGAGCTAGACCTACACATTGAGCTTATTTTTCAAAGGTGGTATGAAAAAATACAAAAGACATTGATCTTTTATTGAATTATCTCAAATATGTATTCAATTATGTAAATATGGTCAATCTTTACAATTCTAAGCCTAAAAGAACTCATATCTATGAAATATATGCCCACCTTTGATCAAAATGAGCCATCTTAACCTTAGATACCATGGATTTTCAAAGCTTAATATAAATTTACTAAAAACAAGCATCAATACCCAAAGAACTTCAAAGGAAACACAAATATGCATCACAAACAACAAATATAAATGATCTTTATACTTTTAAGCAAAGAATTCACTCAAAAATACAAAGATACATCAATCTTTAGATCAAATAGAATAAGTTTAACAAATATTTGAAGAATTCATGGCCCTCCTTCTAACACCAGTAGAAGCTTATCCTTTTGATACTCCTAAAATGAAAATGTGTACTCTTAGTGTTTAAAACCCACTTCTCATTTTATAATTTATAAAACTCAAATCATGAGTTATAGGTTTTAAAAATCTAGTTGCCTATGGTGAAATAACATTAGAGCAAGATAAACTATTCCACAATATTTATATGATTTGGTGGTTGGGATCCACCTCAGTCCATTATTTTGAATTGTAGAGTCTATGTTAATACTTAGTTAATTATGTTTTATATTTAAGATATGAACTAATCTAGGTGGATTATTTATAATGAAGCTAAAGCTAAAGTGATCTAGTGTAAAAAGGAGCAAAGAGAAGGGAAAGGTAGAAAAGAAATGAGTGGTTGATAATTTTAGTATCAAACATTATGACAAAGCATCAATTTCAACTAAGTATGCATTCAACCAATATATAATACAACATATCCTAGGCTCAAATTCCACTATAAATTAGACAAACTTTAAATAATGATGTAAAGAGTCACAAGTAAGAACCAGTTCTACTTTAAGGATTTACTAATATAATCAAATATCATTAGCACATATGAATACAAAGAAAAATGAAGTGAATCAAAGCATAAGATCCTCTAACTAATCTATCATATACATATATTAGAAACCCTATGATTAGAAAATGCAACTTAGAATTTAAAGACGCCATTCAAATTCAAGACCTCTACTAGCAATTGAGAGGAAAGCTATATTATTAATTGACATATCAAATACAAACAATATTTACATAATTCCTTGACTATATTAATTGCTTCAAGTGTACAAAATTTTCTCAAAATTCTCTCCCCTTTTACAAATGGTGATACATGCCTTTATAGAAAGATCAGGCTGTATACAAGTTAGCTACAAAATAAAGGTATACAAAGGTAAGGACAAATTTCCTTACAAGTTCTAAAATACATGCTCTTTTCACAATCATACTAACCTAGAGGCAAATATGCTAACAAACTAGCATATGCCTTTACAATGGAAAATTATATTTCAAAATGTTACAAAATTATACAAAATAGAATATTGTCTAATTTGTTGGTGGGGCCTCTACTTATTATTGGAGGATGCTCATGGCCTTATTATGTTGGTCATAAACTAGCTCTAGATCCATGATAGGCTTCAAGATATGTTCCTCCTCTTCATTTGCTAGGTCATTAAACTCCCTATCATTTATGGCCATGGCCTCTTTAATGCTCCTAGGTTTATTTATCCTTTATCTAGCATTGAATATCATGTTTAGGATCTTACTATTATCAGACCCAAATTTTTCTTGCATTTTTCCTTTGATTTCTAGAATTACCAAAGTAGCCCTATGTTTGAATTCCTCATCACTTTTGATTCCAAGGTTAGTAGGTTGTGCAAGATATATAAGTATATCCCTAAGAAGTTTTTCAATCCTTGTAATTATCTCCTTATCATCTTCTAGGATCCTTTCTACATCATTACACAATTCACTCAAACTTTGAGTCTTGTCAACCACAATTCCCAAAATTGTGTTCAAGTGTCCCAAACTGATAGTTTTGAAGCCTAGGATATATTTTCTTGCTTTTATGTTGATAATTTCAATTATGTTTTCTTCTGAGGTTTTCCATTAGGTGACTAAACTCTTTCCCAATGCACTTTGCTACTATAATTTACTCTACCTAGGCTTCATTGTTTGGAGTGCCTCAAACATGTCATACCATGACTCATCAAACATTTTGGTCATTGCTTTAGGTAATGATAGAACTACCTATGTTTGTAGGTTTTATTTTTCCCTTTCCAAGTTCATAATCCTTTGCTTCATGCCCTAGACCCTAGCTTTTACTTGTGTTAAATCAGATTCAATCAAACTTTCCACATCCTCTTCATGAATGGCATCTTCACCAAGTTCCTAACCTCCTATAGGGGTTAATCCTATAAAGGACTCCACCTTTTGGAAGGTGAATTCCTCAGCTCCAACCATAGTTGTCTTGGTGGTTACCCTTTCTAACCTAACTATTTCAGGTTTGAATTAGATGGTAGTCACTAGCTTGTTAAACTTAGGAGGTTTTATGACCTCCACACTTGAGCTACTAGATGCTCTCATGGCATCTAACTCCTTGATTTTTATCCCTTGAGTGACCATAATCTTCCTTTATTATGGATCCTTCACCATATCCCTTATTCATGGCATCGTGTCATCTTGTATCTCAACCTCAGAAACACTTTTCATGGCCCATGATTGGGAAAGAGAGGAAATATTTTGTAATTTCCCATAAATAACCCATTTTGGGATAACTGGCCCATGAATGGGGAATTCATCACTAAACAAATTTATCTCACTTATGGGGTGAGAGATGGTCAATCTGGGTCTCATCTTTAGTCCCACATGAACCAATGCTAGCTTTTATTTCCTCTTTTCTTAGGATGTCATAGGGACAAGATCTTTTCCTTTATCATCTCAATGCTCTCCCTCTTAGACTTGGGCTTCTTCGAGTTTTTCTACTTCCCTATCTATATCATATGCCTTTTCAATCTCCTTAAGAGTACCCTCAAGTGTCTCTTTGGATTCCAAGGCAATCATATTTATGTATTGAATTAGGGAAGGTGAGCTTTAGGGTAGTGTTGAAGCCAAGGGCCCCTCCCTAGGTCTCTCTTCCAATCTCACTTCTCCTAATTTCTCCTTACCCTTGTCTTATTCATCTTAATTTTACTCAGGATACCCATATAGATGTTGCTATTCTATCTAATGTGTCCCAGATGGACTTGACAACAAATTATACTATAAAGGATGCATTTTACATCTCTCTTTGGATGGCTTGTCATCCTTGGTCAACCTTTTTTATAGTTTGATGTTGTGCCCCTAGATCTTGGCTAATACTTCTTCATAATTCTTAGCTTTGATATAGATGGTGTCATGATCACCAATTTTATGTAAATAGTCAAGCTTAGGGAGCTTCTTTTCCTTTAAGTGGATAGCCACTATACTCCTAAGATCCCACATCTTGAGTTCATCAAGTTGAAAACCAAATGAATCTCTATGTCTATCCATGGTTTCAACTTGTTTCTAGTCTTGAAGTATGTCATTTATAATAATCCATGGGAAGGGGTGAAGAATACCTTTCTTTTTTTATTTATAACTACAATCAATGTCATGTAAGAATTGGGAGGCAATTGTTTACTCATCCAACTTGTTAGGAACATATACTAGAAACCTACAATTTTGGGACATGATTCCCTTAATTATGATGACCATGCAGTCAAGGTAGTACAAGTTATTACCTATAATCTCCACATACTTCTTGATTAGGGGGTGATCCCTAGGCATAGAAACAATTTTGATGGCCTCAACTATGGATAGATAAATGCAGTCACAAATAAACTATGTGGTTTTCATACTTAAAGATATGTACTTTAGAATAGTGGTGTGAAATGGTGGTTTTTCCATCAAGGGACCAATTCCTAATTCCTATGAAGTTAATTGAGGCAAGCATGACTTCTAGTAGGTATGACAACATATAAAATTTTTTAGAGGTCTTCTTTTTTATGGTAGTGAATTTCTTGGTGAGGAAGACACTGATTAAATCTCTAATTAGAGGGGTGAGCTTTTGTTCCACCATGAAATTTACATATGGGAACCAAATTTTATTCACATAGGTGGCTAAGGGGGATCTAAAGGCTCGGTTCAAATAGGGTCATTATTACCATAATACCCTATCTAAATTGAATTATTGGGATTTTCCCTTCAAAATTCTTGAAGATGTGGGGTCCTTGGTGTAGCCAAGGCCTATGGACCAAGTCTAAGTCATACTTGGAGGTCCATAATTTGATTTTTTATAAATATACATGGGGAATGGGAAGCCTATAGTACTTCTCAAAAGATACAAGAGAAATATATGACACATTCTTAGAATTCCCCTCCTAAATGATCCATTCATTATCAATTCTAAAATCAATAAATATGGGAGTAAGGATATCAATGTAATGTAATACCTCAAGATTTGCACAACATAGTGGAGTCCAACCATCTAAACAATGACTAGGTCATAGTGCCTCTAGCTTACTATGATAATTCTTTGATCCTCTTTTGTGATGGATTTCAATTTATCCACAATAAATAAGAGTTTAGACTAGTTCCTAATGCCTAAGATATTCAGGGGTGAAATATCCAATTTAGTGTCCTTAAATATTCATCCTTCATTATCCATTGACAAATAGAGCTTAGTTTCATCCTTTAACTATTGTCTAGGAGTTACCATGGTCCCTACTTTTACTAATTATTTACAACAAATTGTAGATGATCTTTGTGAAATATCTCTTACACTCATAAACATAATTGATTCATACTTAAATCAAGTTGTAACTAATTGAATCCATTTATATGAATTTTATGTAGGGTTTAGGGTTTTAGAGCTTTAATGGTAGAATATATCTAAGATTTGGATTATACATGCCTTGGATTTGATTTGGACCTTTGCCTTTATACCTTTGTGTTTTTGAGCCCACAATATCTTGTATTTTGTCCTTTTTCCTTACGTGGTGCCTATGTGGCATTGATCTGGGCCTTTCATAGAATTTTTCATAAATGCCATTTGAGCACTAGTCATTGGCATTTAAAAACGCCTCTTTTATTTTTCACTATTTGATTAGAATCATAGATTAGCTTGAGTCATTAATTGTAAGCCAAGCCCCTACATGTGATTGTCTCTTTCTATTGTAAACCCCATGGTTGTGACACTTGGCATCCTTATGTGCCTTACACTTACTCCAAATCTTATGTCAGTCCTTTGCCAAATGATCATTGGCCATGCAACAAGCTCATAATCCTTTGAAAAGTCATGAGCACCTTCATGTCATTAGATAATCTTCTAGTGATGAGAATAAACCATCAAATCATCTTAGCGGTTCTACCCTGAATGATCCTTTTCCATGCATCAAACTCACATATTTGTGGGGCCTTACTAAAAATTCTATGGGAGCCTCACATCATTATATCAAAACCTTGTCATGAAATTCAAACCATTGATTTGTAAAGATGTCTAAACTTTAAGTTATTACATCATTAAGACTATGACTTAGGCTTAAGTTATTAGGATAATGTTTGTTTCATTTATTTAAGCATGAAATAAACCTTAGGCTAAGGGGTTTATGCCTAAGTTTTCCAATTAATATGCAAAGGGGAGATGGCCTAAATATTCTAGGCCAATGTTTATGCCATGTTTTATAAACACAATTCATGCATTGGTCTAAAATATTTTTACCAAGGCTTTATAAAATATGCTCAAAAGGATCAAAATGTCATAATGGTCTAATAAAAAACATTAAAACTTATAGCTAGAAGCATGTGGTCTAACTTTTACACTATAAGGACTCTCCTTTTAAAATAAGACTTAGTATAAGTCTATAGTTTAAGGTTCTTAAATTTTAATAAAATGTCATGGCGACCTTAAAGTATAGATATAGACTAAGCTTATTTTATATATATTTATATCATAAGACCATTTCCACATTTTGTAACTTGAATATTTCTAGTGTTTGAGCTTTTTTGAGCACTTCCCTTAGATTGTAAAGCCATTTTTAAGCCTTATAACAAGATTTTGGAGTGCATTTTGATCTTGAGTGGGATAATTCATTAGCTTAAATTTGATGGTCTCACAGACATCAAATACATCCTCACATATGTTAAATGATAGTAGCATGAATGTCAATTTTAAGTTAGTGTAATTTTTAATTTGATGGGCTTAAACTTGAGGGTCGTGTAGATGTCAAATACATCCTTACAGACATCAAATGATGGTCATGTAAACATCAATTTTAATCTCATAAAATTACTATGACCTAATGTAAGGATTCCCCTTGGCACAACCATGGGGCTTCCTAGGATCTTGGACTTAATTTGCTCTATTAGATCAAAATATATGAAGTGTCAGTTGTAGATCATGATCTAAGAGATTGCTCATGATTGGTTATTTTATCAGGTAGGTCCCTTTGATTTTAATTCTTGAATGTAAGGGTGCCACATGTTCATTGTTCATTCCTTCCATATTCCCTTGAATTTTGAATTGTGACTCACTCTATTTGATCCATTATGCATGATGAAGCAAGGACCATTGATAGTGACTTGAGGGATTGAATATGATTGGTCTAATGGGATATATGTAGGATTCTATTGGTATTTCCTCACACCGTTAAATTGAAAGGCCATGAGAAAGCATGAACCATCAGATCATCAAATTTGTATATTATTTACGTAAAATCTTAGGATTTCCTCACTCCATTGGATCAAGTGTCATGATAAATCATAATCCATTAGATCCTACAAGATGCAAGGAAGTTAAGTTAGGACCATAGAGATATAAAAGACTCAAGATTAAGGTGTTAAGAATAAGGTCTCACTCATATTAATAAATATGTTAGGGTCTTAAGATTAAAACCTTAGGCTAAGTTATGAATTAAAAGATTGAGATAACATAAACTTGAACTCAGGGAGCTAGGACTTAGGCTAAGGTGTTAAGACTAAGATCTTGATTTTATCAATAACTACATCGGGACCTTAGGGTTAAAATCTTAGGCTAAGTTAGGAAATTATAAAAGGAACTTATAGAATGAATATTAATTAGGCATATAAAGGGAATTTTAAAGGGGGAAAAAAATAAATAGGACCAAGAAATTTAGACTATGTTTTAGTTATGTCAATAAACACTATTAAACTTAGAACATGAATTTTATGCTTAGGTCCAAAATGGATTTTAAAAAGTGTTCCCACTTGTTTGGTTCTATACAATCAAATTTAAACTAAGGGATTTGGCTAGGGTTTTAAAACCTAAATTTCCTAGGGATAAACACCATAAAATCTACAACTAAAATCAATAAAGACCATTTATTAGCGATGTTAATCCAAATTAAAGTAAAAACAGACCAAGTAAGCCTACTTTTAAAAAAGTGGATAATATTTAAATTTTATAAATGATTTTAAGATGCTTAATGTTCATGTTTAATATCTAGGGTTTCTCTAAGGTCCCAATTTTTCAAAAAATAGGGGTATGTTGGTACCAATAGGCTTAAACTCACCAGAACCTAAAAATTTAAAGCATTTGGTGAACTTGACTTAATTCAAGCACATTATTTTAAACCCTAGTTCACCATTAGGGTTTCCCTTTTTATTTATATAATATACTTAGTTTTTAGTTCTTAACTTGTCATCATGATTATCATGATGGATGCCATTTTTAATTTTTTGACATAAAGTTTTATGGCTTGTATTACATGCATATTACTAACTATTCATAGAAATATGTAATGTATGTCACTCATCTCATGGATCATGTCACAGATTAGTTTATTTTACACATTGGTCCACCCTCTATTATGTCCCCCTTCTATGAGGATCATTTTTACATGGCTCACTTTGAGGTACCTCTAGTTACTACTGTGACATAGAGCTCAAAGTACTTATTTTGTTATACCTCCACCTAGATTAGTTGTTTACATTCACTCACATATTTCCTCTACCACTTTCCATTGGAAAATAGTATATTTTGTGGTTTAATTTTCTACTATATGTAATATAATGGCTTCCATAACTATACATGAACATTGTAATCCCACCATACCTCCTCATCCCTAAAACACTACAACAAGACCTAGAGATTAACATAGATCACTTCATATTATGGATCAATTGAGGAACACATAGACCAAGATATCCATATTATAATTAATTCAATAGGAAACTATTTTCAAAGATGTTATTTTTCAAACACTCAATCATACATATGTGTATCATGACACTAATCCATATTATTTTACATCTATCAGGAACACTATCAAGGACATTGAGGATGTTATATCTTTTTACAATGAGGATTTTCCATCACAATCAGTTATTGATTAGAATATACCACTCTTAATTTAATTAAAAATCAATACCACTAATAGTAAATGAGTTCTAATTGATAGTGGTTCAGGATTTAACATATATAAACTCACATTTATATAGACTATGGGGGTTGATATATCATCTATTCAAAATACATATAAGAATATCAAAGGTTTTGATGAATTTCTAGATAGATATTGGGTTTATTACTTTCAATATGATTATTGGGCCAAAAACCTTATGTGCATAGATTTAGGTGATGCTTAATCATTTTCATTACACCCTAGTACTTGGGAGACCTTCGATACATGGTATAGAGGTCATACCCTCTACCTTACATATATGCATCAAGTTTTTACATGATGGATACTTATACACTAGTATTATAGATAATCAACCATCTAGATATTGTAGAGTATCCAAAATTAACATCCTGAGTACATCTTCATATTGGATACTCATGTTATTGTAGAGTCCCCAACTCATAATATTTTTATTGAACATATGCATACATATGAGGTTGGGGAATTGAGTATTAGTATTCCTACACCCATTCCATATCCTCTTACAACATTTATACCTTCACCCATGATGAAAGAGTACCATCCTATAAGACATTTATCCCCACCTAGGGTGGATTATGTGATTCTCATATCATAATCACCATTACTCATTAATTAAGAGGAAGTATACATCTACAACTTTGATACATATTCCTAGACCACCATAGAGGATGATCCAACACCCATTGACATTGATGATTACTTATGTGGATTTAAATTCATGATAATAGGTCTTGGAGAGTAAAAATATGATTCTAATGAACTTATGAAATTTTATACACTGGTAACACCACTAGTTCATAGTCTTATAGCTATAGGCCCACCCACTCGATTACAATTAGATGAATATCCATCCATTCGATTAGTACATATGGCTACATCTATGGATATCAACCTAGTTATAAATATTTAGGTAGGTAGTTCACAAGATATACCACATCAAATTATAAATATATTACTTGATAGAGGATTGATGACATTACCCATAGTTCATCACATATTTGTCAATAGATTGTCACATTAAGGAGATCAAACCTTTTATCATTTTAAAAGGCTTACATGACATGATAAAGATACATGATCAACATTAAAACATAATTTGATTAATTTAAAGGTTTAGGGAACTATTCAAATTATACAATCTCCACATCTACCAGTACAAGCACCATGATAGGCTCATCATCATCATAAATACACACAAAATGATCCATTGACTATCAATGTTTTTTAGGATACATACATCCCCCATGTTTCTATAAATGAGTATTTCAATCCTAATACTTAAACTATGGCATTTTTATAGCAAATAAGACATTATGAGGATGATATAAAACATGCCATACATTAATATAATTCCATATTACATATCACACTACTAATTTCATGTGGACCCAAGGTGGCCAACACATTTTTATTTTTCATGAGCATATGCACTGATATATAAGTTACAATTAGAATTACATCATTATAGGTGATAGATGAAATAGTTAACTAGTGACATAAATGTTTAACATTTAGTCATAAGGGACACATGGTCCACATTCTACATGATGGCACATATGAGAACCATAGGTTTTGTATAGATGTTATGCAATCCAATTTGGTCTACCCTAGGAATAGATGGGAGGTATCTTACATAGTAGGGAAGAATGCTAATTAGATACATATAATCTAGAATAATGCCAAGTATAAGGCTGAATTAATACACAATATAAGGTATGATGATTGCAATTATGAGGACTTAACTGAGTTCAAATAAATCTAGTATATAGCATTAGATAAACTCCCACCTGATCCATTATTTTATTATCCACATCCCATGGATGTGATCTTGGGTCTATAAAGACATTACACTTTAGTTGTAAATTAACTCATTTATTTCCAACATTTACTTATACATATATTGTATCTATAAAATAAACATAAAAATATAATATGTCAAATCACAAAAACATTCAAATATTTACTTATAAAATACAAAATTATAGATTGTAGGAAACTCCATGTTTACACTTATAATATTTTCTAGACACTAAATATACTAGATATCTTAGTATAGTTGGTTTTTATCATACATATAGGATTCACTTATTATTGTCGAGTGGTTTTAGATACTTACAAGACCTAAGTCCACTACATAAACCCTTAGTTGTTATTATCTACACACTAAAGGAATATATACAAATACATGGGTTCTTCAATTGATACATTCATCCATTTGGGGACATCTTATACATAATTTTAATTTCCATGTTACATCTTTCTAAACTCTATATCATATATTTAACATTGTTATATCTTGATATCAATCATCCTATAGTTACTTAGATTCATTACTGACTACTACTACTACTCTAGACTCAGCGTATGCACATATTTTATCTTCTACATATTGTACCACATGTTCATGCACAATTTTATTTCTATATTTCTTAGTTTGGACTTGATTGTATCTCTATACTTATATTCAAGAGAATTTTAATATGCCATTTCTCTATGTCTCCACTCCACTTCTTTTCATTATATGTATGCTTTGGACATGTGCCCATGTCCTTGTGTGTGCCTTCCTAATTATGTATGTGGACATGTTATCATGTCCTTTAATGTGGCTCTAAGATAAATTTATTGTATTTTACATATATGGACATTTGAACATGTCTTTATATATCTTCCTTTCTCAAATTTAGAGACATATTCCCATTTCCCTTGTATTATGGCTCCTTAGCCTCCTTTATATGCCTCATGTGAGTTGTATGTATGATTTTTTATATGTCATGCCCATTACAATTACCTATTGATTGTAAAACACTCCAATTTTATATGTCATTAAAGATATAATACATCTCCCCTTCTTACTTGGGTGTCATTATGGATATAATGCCCAACCCCCCTAGGTAGATACTCAATTATTACTCATATTTATTGTTCATATACATTGTAATATCTATTTTGGTAGCCTTTTAAATGTTATATCTAACATATATCATACACTAAAAAATTATGCTTAGATTATCTCACATTTTAATGTTATGTATGCACATTATATTAGTTTATTATGTAGATTCATATATACTTGAGATAACGCACATTTTGTATATTTTTTATTTTAAGGATAACTCTTGCATAGGTTCAATAACTCCCATAAAAATAAGGATCATTCAAAGAGATTTATTATAGATATCAGGCTATTTGAATGTACTCAAGATAGATTTTTTAGTAGATAGGCATAAAATACATAAATTAGTTTCAGGAAAGCATAGTGGAAAAAGTGACAGAAAAACTAGATTTAGTTACACAAAAATAAAAAAAGTTAAAAAATGCCCAAATTGGAACACTAGCACCACCAATGCTACTATCCAAAATATGTCACTACTTTTTGGTAGCCTTAATTTTAAGTATTTCTAGATTGTCTAAAAAAGTACAATAGGTACAGTCTAGGTTTGTATAAGTTTAGTTATAGATTACCAATTTTGGCTTAGTTTATCTCATATTCATACTAGTTTTCTTATATTAGGGGCATCATGAATAGCATGATCATTCTCATTTCAATTAAGATGTTTAGATATAGATTATTACAACTCAATCTAAAATCCATATACTTAGATATTAGAATTGGGGGCATGTTCATGAAAAATTATTTATATATACTCATTCATGCACTAGTTGATCATATGAATGACAAATTACATGTCATTATCTATGTTTTACACACTAAACACCGTGTTATAAGTTACATACCATATTTATGTCTTACTCCATCTTCAGTGGTTGGTGTTATTGAGTATCCCACAACTATTTAATATTCTTGAGTGGTATAGAGCCATTTTACATTCTAGAGTTCTTGAGTGGTTGCATAGCTAACATATATACTTTAAATTATAATTACACATATTTATTTACATCACTTAGTTTTAGTTTTATATGAATCTACTACACATGGGTAGGAAATAGAGTCATAATCTAATTGAGGTTTTAATCCACCTACATGAGAGGATTTGACACACCATCAATCTAATACAAACTATTCATAGGTCATGATCCACCAATTAGGGGTGGATAATGATGTATTCACAATCAAATTGAGTTATTGAGCCACCCACACATGGGGATTGAGAGATCCATTAGCTCTTTCCAAGTTATTGATTGACTTATCACTATCTATACATGCACATACATGTTGTCACATGGTTTATGAATTAGTTCACATACCTTGTGAGATGTATTCATTCAATTCTTCATTATTATCTATTTACTTAGTTTTGTCTTTTGATTTTGATATGTCTTAATAAGGACTGATTTATGCATGTTTCATTTGTAAGTTATGTAATGGATCATGCTTCACATACTCTGAGCTAGATTTATGGGCTTCACATCTTAGATAAGTCTAGTTACACTTATTTTTATTTCATCCTAGTCATTTCACTTTGATCCATTTATAGAAAAAATTGGGGGGTGTAAATGTAATTATCTAAAAATGACACTTGAGTGCTAATAGTGTTACTCGAGACCACCCATCCCTAACTTATACCTAGATCTATCTTAGGGCCTATTAAGACACTTATCTAGCCTTTATAGGAGCCACACATGTCCCTAAACATCCATAAATTAGTCCCATACCTTTACTTCAACATCATGTCCCCTAGTTCCTTAGGTTTTACCACCTAAACACTAGAACCATAATTGGGATAGTAGCGTCAATGGCACCAATGTCCCATTTTGGGAACTATTATCTATTTCCTACCTTTTGTTACCAATGGATATATTTTCAAATAAAAAACCACCTAGGTTCATCTTAGACCTATTTTAAAATTCAAAAAATAAATATAAAAGTATATATACAGGCATTTTATCCCTTTATCCACTAAATGGAAATCATATGCAAATTACATAAACAAACATAGAATAAGTTATTAAAAATCAAATTTATGAATCCTTATTATACCCTACTACTAAAAATAACCGTATATAACATTTCTAAGGTCAGATTACTTAGATTTCTAGTCTCAATCACACTCAAAACACTTAAGCCAATATTCATACTAGCTTCACTTGCACTTACACTAGAACTTAGGTGGGAAGAACTACATTGGGATTGATCCCTCCTTAGAGTATTGGTATGTAGGAAAATCTCATCATAATGGGATGTTAAAGATTTATGTTCTACCCCACTAATAACACATTTTGATATTGTGCCAATTAGATGCCCTAATAATATGGAGATTTAGGGTTTGCATACAAAATTAGTCAAAATCAGTCACCTACATAGAATTCTAACCCATGCACATAGGAATAGACTTGGTAGACTTAGACACAGGTGCACCAAGATGCTCATAACAGTCCTACATAGAGGACACTAGCATATAAATAAGGAAATTAGCATAATTAATGCCATTATCTAATAAGGGTGTTACTATCTAAGAAAGGTTTTGACACTTGGATCCTATTTATGACACTTAGGTTAGCTCCTATCCTATTTTTAAGCCTACAAATCTCCTATCTCAGTCAATTTCTAGCTAAGTAATTATTTGCATCATTTATTTTTATTTTCAAAAAGGTCAAACTAGGTCAATTATGTTACAAATCAGTGGTTATATTTATTACATATTTCTACCTCAATTTACTATACTCAAACCTATTAACAAACTAGAGATTAAACTTTATAAACCCTAAAAAGATAAATCAATCATATTCAAGCATTAAATAATGTTATAATTATAACTCAAATCACTCATGAGGATGTGTATTATAAGCTATTTACATAAACCTTAGATGAGATGGCCTATGACTGGTATCTAAGATTTTTAGATGGGTCGATAATCTCTTATAATGACCTATATAATATTTTAATTATTCATTTCTAAGTTCACATTGACCTTGAATTCCATTATCATTAGTTTTATGTAGCATAAATAGAACCAAATGAACTATTGATCATGCTTAGTGCATGTTTTGATATGTTTTATAAGTGATTGAAATCCCTCTACATGTAAAATAAATTGGCTTCCATACAACCCTACCTAAGATATTTTCAACCAATGAATTATATATTCATATGAAGGATTCCTGTAGCATTTCCAATCCTTGGTATATCATGAAGTTATCACAATTGAGAAAAATTGATGCCACAAGGCTATGTTGTTGGACCATTTCCTTCATTATGGAAACTAAGTGCATACAATCAAATTCTAATGATAAACCAAGATCTCAATCACAATACACCACTTTTGAATCCAATCCCAAGTGATACGTATTCAAGTCAAAATCTAGTTGTAACCCAATGCTTTTGAACCACATGATAAACAAACAACAATTTATACCTTTGAATCACATGTTGCCTTAAGGGATTATTCACCAAATAATCCTTGTGACCTATAACAACATTATTTCCACATATAAGATATGCATTTATGCTACTCCAAACAATAATAAATACATTGGTCCCTCATATTTAAACACTCAAACACCTGATAATAATGCTCACAACTAATCCAACCTATTAACCTTACATTTCTAAATGTTGTGTCACCTATGGTTAACGCAAAATTATAAATGAGAAATAACTAGATTACAAATGGGAACCAAAAAGTGGCTAATTTATAGTAAATGGTTCAATAATTGACAAATTATATGGTTAAATGATGAAGATAAGTTCCTTAAAATAATAATCAAACAAAAAATAACCCTCCATATGAAAAATATAACTTATAAATAACCAATAAATAATGGAATACTAGGATAAAGAATGGAAGTGTAACTATTCCATTTGATAACATGAATAATGCTAATAAAAATGATGAAGACTCTGCAAACATGGTTGATTTTGTGTTTCCCACCTAATGTAGGTTGCATAACATAGTGGACACACTAAAACTAATACTGTTTCCTTATATTAGCCTTGAACATCTTCTAAAAATAGATGGATAACCTTGAGATAGTTCCTACATCAGATAATAAATTTGATGAAAGTGAAGGGAATATAGGTAGTGATCTAGTCTTGGAAACATATGAATTATTGTATGATAATGATAATGAGCCTGAAGACATAGTAGATGAGGTTTATTCATTTAAATAGTTTCAAATGGGAAACAACTACTCATTGAGTAGTAAATTAAAAAATCCATTAACTACATCTATTCCTCCCAACAACACTCAATTTCCACTTTATGAGAACTCGAATAACAATCGATTTTTAATTTAAAAAACTAACACATCATACTAACCTAAGATAAATAATACAACCCTATAAGATAAAAAACCCTTTTAATAAAATAAACATATACAACATTATTGAGGACATGAAGAAAACTAAGGCCACTATAACTATGTTTGATTTACTCCAAATCTCTAATTAAAATGATTTATCATTTAAATATTTATTTGATCCTAAAAATAATTAATTTAATATAAAAAATATATGCATGTGTTAGATAAAATTAAAAATACTCATTTTCTCTTAATAATTCATAATTGTGATAAGAACATACATAATTGTTTGGTGGATTTAGGCTCTCTAGGAAATATTATGCCTTATTCAGTTTTATAAAAAACTAGGTTTGACTCATTTTAAGTCAAACAAAAAGGTATATTAGTTGGATAAATTAGAGTTCAATTTGGTTGGTGAGATGAACCACATTCACATGTGTGAGATAAGAATCTAATATAGGAGTTAGTCAAATATTATTATGATAAAAACCAATAAAAACACACTAATAAATCTAACACCTCAAGCTTAGAAACTTAAGGATCAAGATAAAAATGAAAGTAACTAATAATGAAAGATAAAAAAGTATTCTTTACCTTCCTTGAGAGCAAGAGTTACATGTTGGCCATGGATGAATATGTTCGGTCATGTGCTCAAAGAGTCTTTGACAATGGTGATCATTGTATCATTTTTCCTTGTTACCTTAGAAATTTTTGGCTTGTATTTGGCAAGATGTAACTGTATATAAATATTTTTTAATTATAACATTACAATAATTATTTATCTCTCAAAAAAGGGACATTATAACATTAAACAAAAAATCTCATTTGAAGAATGGTTAAGGGCTTTTATTTATAGCCTTCCAAACTAACCTTACCTCAAGTGAAATTACATTAGATTTAGCCATGGTTAGGTTTGGGAGGGGATAAGCCATTAATATTTTTAATTAATAAGCATGGATCACAAATACAAATATTTATTTGATATTTTATGAGTATTTGACAACTTATTAAAATATGATGTCATGATGGTGACATCATTGTAGATATTTTGTGATGTCATGATGATGTCATCAATATAGATTTATGAATTTATAAAAACAAAAATTCAAAAATTAATTAACCATGATATTTTCACCTATGAATTTAATTGTTTTTAACAAATTAATCTATCTTGATCAATTTAATTACCATTTATGAATTTTGATAAGTAGTCCCTCACACATGGTCAAAAATGTTAATTTTATAGGTCACAACATGACTAGAGATGGATTAGAGGAAGATGATGATTGCATGCAATGAATTTACCTAGTTAGGGATACATTAACATAGTTTAGAAGATGCATGTGATGTGGATGATGAATCAGATTATTCTAGTGATTTCTAGGTTTACCTTTCATTGTTTGTAAGAAGTCACTTCAATGTTTATTTAGACATAGAAGTGGCCAAAAAATAGTGTTTATATTTTTCCCCTATTTTATAAGGTATTTCAAGATAGAAGAATAATAACATCTTTTCAAATAACTAAAAATACATTAAGAATTAAAATAATATAATGATTGAGGAATGATGCTCCAAATAAAGTTTGGGAAGCCTATGGTGCCCCCTCAAGGGAGTGCCTGATAGATATGATTGATGGATAGTATTTGAAAAGAAATAATAATAATAATTAAATTAACCCATGGATGAAATTGATCTAATTGAGGTAATGCTTGAATGCATTGATTGAAATAATGATTTTCCTAAAGGTGGTTATAATTAGGAATGGAGAATTAAAAAATTAATTTTCCCAAAGCTAGTTATAATCATTTTGATGACCTGGATTGAATAATGAATTTCGGTTGTACCCTAATAGGGTGGGTTGTAAATCATAACTCAAGGATATAACCTATCACATATGTTAAATATGAGTGGTCACAAACATAGGCACAATGGTCTAATGACTTAAGAAGCCAAAAATAACTAGGTATAAGAGGATGTGTAAAGTGATAAAATAACTTATTAGAATAATAATGGGGATGGAATAATAGTGGTCGAGCTGACTCAAGATACATCATGTATCCAAGCACTGCCCACATAGTCCAAATAGACCTCAGACCAATGTAGTTCACCCAAAAGTAGGATAAAATGGAATGAGTAATAAAATATAACAATAAAAATTCATAAATGTTAATGAATTGGTTGTACCTACAAATGTGAATATGTTCATCTTTATTAACATTGATAAAATCAAAATGGTTAATGGGTTGATTTTATTAATGAGTAGGGAGGATTTTCCAAATTGAATAAGGAGAATTTTATACCATACCATTACTTGTAAGATCATCTGGTCTAATTATTTTTGTAATACATGGTGATATGCACCATGATATAAAACACCATGGTGACCTGGATATAATGTGCAAAAGGACTAGCTCCTAATTCAATAAAAAATAATACACCAATGATAAAAACCATGATGATAATGTTGACATATGAATATGGATGGACTTAAGGATAATGCACTAGGAATCACCCAATGAACACATATACACCAATTCAACTCATAATAATGAAAGGAAGTAAACATGCAAATAAATAAAAAATAACTAAGCAAACACACATAATTATCAAAAATAAAAGTAATAGAAATCCTCATGTTGTCAACCAAGTCAATACCTACATGTGAAGGAGTAATGAAATGATAAATTTATGGTACCCATAAGAAAGGCTTTATGTAAGGGAATGACATACAGGGATAAGATATCCCAATATACACTACACACTTTGATTTACCTCAATAGGATTAAAAGTTGTGAGCTTGGCCTAAAAGTGCATATTGGATGATGCCCATAATCAAGGATACATGTAAATGGAAGGTAATATCCCCCAATATAAGTGGAATGGATTGAAACCAACAACATATATTCCCCCTTAAGGAGGATTGGGGATTGGTTAATAGGTTCAAGGCAAGGCCAATGTTTTTGGATTTTGGGATGAAACACTATGAAAAAATGAACTAGGAAAATGGAAATGGTCATGATGAAAGCCATGAGAACACTATAGTTATAATTTTAGACTAGGAGATACATTTTATAATTGGAATAAATATAATCTAAATATCCTAGCATACAACCATGTTTTTGGGTTTTCCTAGGCATCTCAACTCAATGGAGAATTATGAGACACATACTAGATTAACCCAAAAAATGGAAAGAGTATGGATTAGGGTGTCATTAATGCATCTATTTCAAATTTATAATTCACACAATGACTAATTAACATGTTTTGAATTACCCTTTGACCCTTTCCCTTTGGTTGAGGAGTCTCACTTTGATAAGCCAATCCTTGTTGAGTCACCCCCTAATGATTATAACTACCTTTGTGAAAATCATTATTTCAACCATTTCCCTATTTTTAAGAATCATAAATTTGTCAATCTAGTCTTTATGGAGTTGACTAATGACAATTTTCCTTCTATTGAGAAGTCTCACTTTGATTAGCTAGACTTTGTGGAGTCCTTCTTAGCTAACACTATTTCTAAAGATCGCATTGTTCAACCACACATCATTCTTCATCCATTACCAACCTTCCCCTAATTTAAAAAATCTAATCTGATCTTAGATAAAGTCATTACCTCTCTAAGAGCCATCCTTTAAAGACCAATTTTTTTTCAAATTTGATAATTTAAAACCAAGTGTAAACCAAGGTTAGGAGAACCAACCAATCTATGATGTTTTTTTGAAACACCTATCTGTGATGAGTAATGGCTTATGGTTCAATAATGATCTATTTGTAAATATTATCTATTATAGATCAAATTTTCACCCTTGAGAGGGTGTCTTAAATCCCTCTCACTTTATCTATACAATGGGATTAGTCCTAGGTTGTGGGTGAGCTCTAAGTGGACTAAACATCTAGATTTGGGCTAGATCCATTGATGTTTCACCCCATCTATTACTAAACTATTCAATTTATGGTAAAAGGGGAAAAAAAATTACTATAAATACTAAAGGGGATGATTCACCAAATTTATTGATCACTACCAACTAATTTCATGTGCACATGTAGACCATGAAACTAATTTAAGCATACACTACTCAGTATCTAAAACTCTTACATCAACATTTCAACTTGGAGGTTATGATATATGCTTAGGATAAGAATAATAAACAAGAGGTATAAAATGACACTAATGAATATATAAACACACTAAACCATTACACTTTACTTGAGCACTTCACATAACCTAAAATATAAGCTTTTAAACTACATATAGGTGATAAAATACAATAACATGTCAAGGAAGACTAAGAAAATCACTTAACAAGATCAACTATCCATACATACACACTAAGTAAAGTAATAAAAAGAGATAAAACCAATACTCTTATAGATTAAAGGCATAAAAATTAGTATGTCTTCACCATACTTAGGTAGAGAATGCATAACAGACCATTTAAGGCTGCATATATAGGATAAATTGAGACAGATAAAGAGGCTTAGAGTAACTTCAATGACATGTGTCACTCCATAGAATTTAGCTATAGCTTAAGATGAAAATATAAGGTTATTTTTATCCATCTCCTTATAATTTTAGGTTTATTATGATGAGATTTTAGAGGAATGGAATAGAAGAGTCTCTTCAACTTCTTGTATAACTCATCAATCTTGTTTAAAACTTCCCTCTTCCTTATCTAGAAGTGACAAATGTTATTATTGATCATAAAAATAACCTTGAATTTAAATTTACCCTTACCTTTTACACCTTTAATATGTTTTATATTTCTCCATACTGATGTTTTAGTGGTAATCATGTTTTATTAGATGTCTTGAAATCCATTAATCTCACTACACCTCTCTCATAAGGTTTTTTTAATGATATACTAGGATATCATGCTCATGCCTACTTATATTAAACTAATTGGACTTGTAAATTATTTAATTATGATCTAAATGGCATCAAAAAATTATCTTATTGATGTTTCAAAGGGCTATCAATATCTTCATAATCCTTCATAGTCTATAATTAGGTTTCTTAGGAAAGATAACAATATAATCACATTTTTTGCCCAAATTAATGACTTGAATAGATCATGTATCATCTTGGGAGATATATAAATGGTAATATAGGTAAATATAACTTATTACAAGCTTAAAAATAATTTTTAATTGATTTGAGGGCTTATGACCACTTTGCACACTCATAAACAATTCTACAACTATGCCTTTTAGGCTATTTTTATATAACAATCCTTCACACATGCCAAAAAATTGAATTTTTTAGGTGGTATTAGGTGTGAAGAGTTAATTAAATTATTTTAAAGACCATTAAAGTTAATTTTAAGTCATTATAAGGACTTATATCTCCATTGTGCTCTTAGGAGGGTTTAGAGAGGGTTTAAAGTGGCCAATCATCTTAATGATGACTCATAAAGATGAGGGACCCAATCCTTCAATAAATCCCAAAAATTTATAAAAATAATTGTCCCCTTACATTGATACTATATTTATATCCCATTAAAATGCTTTTGTAATATCCAATCATAAGATTGAGCCCTCTCATGTTTTTCACAGTGCAAATTAGGGTTTTAGGGTGGTCTCAACTCTCAAGTCTTGTTCATACGACATATTGTCTTGATCAAAAAACCAATTACATAAATTATAATAATTATACCCCCAAAAAAATCATATAATATCCATTTTTCACCATTCCTATCCTTCATGGAGTTTCTAAGCCCAAAACAATGGCCTCTCAACCTAATAAGACTATGTGTGGGGATGAGAGAGAGGTTTTTGGCTTGAAACCTTCATAATGAATTTTTTTATTATTATGGCATAAAATAGGTTTTTAATATCCTATATAATTTTTATCTATGACCCTAAATTGTTAATTTCTTTATAAAATTTTTTGTAACCTGGTTTTCACATTTTGAGGGTTTATAGGCCATTAGGCTAGTTTGACCCTAATGGACTAGTTTATAGTTTGTATTCAAATTTAAAAGGATATAATAATTATGAAAAATTATATTAGGAAACTTAATAAACTTTTTATCATTATATACCCAATCTCAATGCAAATTTTCATGTTTTCCTCACAACTAAGGGCAGACCGAAAAATACTCCATTAGGCCTGTAGGTGCTTATAGACTATATGTCTACAAGATTGGGGATGAATTATATTTTAATTTAATTTTTTTAATTTAAATTGATAATATATTTTATTTAATATCTCTATTTAATTATCCAAAACCTTTCAATCTCTCAAACACCAACATAACATGCTTCCTTTACTCTTTATTTGCTAATAGGCCTGCGGGTTTGTGTTAGGCTTAAAACTTATTAGAGTTAAAAAGTGAGTATTCAAATTATATTTTGTCTGAATTTACCATGAATATATATATATATATATATATATATATATATATATATAAATAATATATATATATATATATATATAATAATGGTTTCCACACCTCATTTGACCCTTGAAATTCATCATTTAACACAAGTACTTGTTACATTTCCTTAGAAATGAAGACCTACATGTCTACATGCATGTAGGTCTACATTTTCATTGTTTTAAGCCATTAATGATATCTACATTGATCATATTATCCCTAAAACCTATTTTCACTATCTCAAAATAATATTAATGAGGTTATGACTTCCACACTCCACTAGTAATGAAAATATTAGTCTTTTTAACTCATACTTATGTAGGCAAACTTTTACACAATTTTAAGCTTAGGATCACTGTATGTTTACTTGGAAGATTTGGTGATGATGTGAAAAATCATGGTGGATTAATTGTAGTTTTAGCAAAATACTTAAATTTATATGAAATTAATTCTCCCATTATTTTCTTTAGGTTCACAACCAAAGCCATCTTGACCTCTTACACTTGCAGTCTACACACAATCCTATTGATGAACATGAAAATATGATCTTCTTTCCTTTTTTGTGATATAAAATTTGATAAGGTATATATGGGTTTCAATATTCCAGCCATACTACCACATAATTATTATTTTTCATTTTATGCAATGAAAGCTTTCATGCACTAGGATTCTGCTTGTAAACTTAATTCAAAACTAGCATTCCTTCATGCTTTAGCCTACTTGGTGCTTGATAAAGAATTTAAGAGGCTGATAATAATACTTAATTGATTATATATTTAATTTAAATATCATCTAGGTTTAGAAGATACTTAAAAACAAACAAAAGCCATCCTATAAACTCTCTCTTTTGCCTGTAACTTACCATAAATAGATATTTATTCCCTTCTTGAGATCACATGTGACAAGTGAAACTTTAGAGAACACATATAAGGATATAATAGAACCCATATATCCTCTCCAATTTAATTCATACATCCAATTATCTTCAAACTTCCATTTCCATGATAAAACTGAGCTAGTGGATTTTTTTAGGGTTTTAGACCACCTTACCTTCTTAATGATTGTTCATAAAGGAGGAGCCATTAATATCAAAATTATGGCCATGTATTTGAATTTAATTAGCTATTGTGATGGTTTTTTTTTCCTTATTTGGACTTGTGAAATAGTATTGAGAATGTATTTAACCTATGGAATATGAAGATAAATATTTTGAAGCATTTTCACATGTAAATTAGCCTTCAAAATGCATAAAAATGAATGACTACCCTCCTTTTGGCATTGAAACCCTCTTGTAACTACTTATTCTGATTTGAAATTGACTTAAAATGATCTAACACACGTTATTCCATAAAAGAACCTTTTTATTGGGGATTAAATTACATAATTAAGCTTAGGATAATGTTAAACTTAAACATAAAAGAACTCTAACAAGGGTATGCACTAGAGATGACTTAAACAAGCTTAACACCAAGAAAACAATTTACTTTAATTGCCTTAAAAATACCTTAAAAAATTCTAAATTTTTATAAGACATTAATTTATACCCCTTGGAAAGGTATACCTAGTGCAAAAAAGTTTTTTATTAATCCCACCTATGGTAGCCAAAATTAGATAATGGGCCAAAATAAGATTGGTTGTGGGTGTAGAATGGTAATTGTGATTTTTCAAGACACAATTGGAATTTTTTTTTGGGATAATGAGCTAACATATTTGGAAGGGCCTATAACTTATTTGGTTGTGGGTGTAGAATGGTAATTGTGATTTGTCAAGACATAATTGGACAACTTTTTTGGGATAATGAGTAACATATTTGGAAGGGCCTATAACTTATTTGGTTGTGGGTGTAGAATGGTAATTGTGATTTTTCAAGAAAAAATTGGAAAACTTTGTTGGGATAATGAGCTAACATATTTGGAAGGGCCTATAACTCATTTGGTTGTGGGTGTAGAATGGTAATTGTGATTTGTCAAGATACAATTGGACAACTTTTTTGGGATAATGAGCTAACATAATTAGAAGGACCTATAATGGTAATGAATATGAACTATATATCTTGGTTACTAATGTAGGCCAAAGTAAGAGGATTTATAATGGTAATACTAAGGCACTAAAAATCTTGGTTACTAATGCAGGCCAAAGGATGAGGGCTTGGGATGGTAATATTTGGGTGTTGTAGATATTGGTTTCTAACATAGGCCAAAATATGAGGGCATATAATGGTAATGAATGGGAATTATGAATCTTAGTTGATAAATCAAGCCAAATGAGTATAGCCTATAATGGTAATGAATGAGCATTATGAAGTTTGGTTTCTAATGTAGGTCAAAGAATAAGGGTCAATGAAGTTAATCCTTTCGGCATATTGGATCTTAGTTGATATTTAAAGCCAAATAAGGACTATTGGAATAATTATGGGATTGGATACCATTAAAATTTAAAGGGTAAAATTGATACTTTAATTGGCCCAAAGAAGGTTAGTATCATCATATGATAATAAACATGGATAGGTTTGGAAATTAGCCTAAAGAGGGTGGTATTGGTCTATGAAAATGGTCTTTAATGGGATCCATAAAACTTAACATTGGTCCAAGAATATGTATTGGTTTGAAACACAATAAGACTTTCAATATGTACTCAGTCTATTATTGAAAATGGTTTAAACTTGGCCTAGATGGAAAACTCAGTATATCACTATAAATGGTTTATAATTGGCTTGGAATGAATCTCTTCTTGAAAAATATCAATGGTAAATTTGGTCTCAAATATATCCAATACTATAATGTCTTCACACAAATGGTCAAATTAAAGGCAAATTTGAATCTCAGTCTTGGCAAAGTGGTTTGAATAAATATAATCTAGGTCTAAAAATGAAAAGAGGGTTAGGTATTTGGTAAAAAGGAATAAATATAGACTTAAAAATAAACTAGATCAAGGTAAAAACTTGAAATTAATCTAACACTAAGGCAAACAATTCAAAAATATTTGACTAAATCTTAGCACATGGATTTTAAAACAAACTTAAACTTTGTATGAAAACATTCACTCTAGGTACACACCTAAAACTAATTGAGAAAGAAAATCTCAAGTAATCAAACTAAAAATGATGAGTAAAGCATTCAAACCCAAGTGATAAGCAAAGCTCCAATGTAAAATAACCATGTTTAGAGTTATACTTAAAAAGTGAGTTTTGACCTTAGTTTAAGTCAAGAAATTGACTCAAAGCACATACATAAATAAACCACTTCCTAGATCTAATAAAAATGGTCTTAATCAATTAAGGAATCAATCCAAATTACACAATTTAAAGGTAAGAGATAAACACCCATGATAAAATTAGCAAGACTGAGGTGTGGACCAATCAATTTTAAATCTGAACTTTACAAAACAAATTCCAAATTTATTTTAAAATACATGGATTTTTCAAATGGAGAACATCCTAAACCCAAATTGACATCATAAACACACCATTTTAGACAAAGGCACACATGGTTTTGAACTTGGTTTGGAACAAGGCAACATTTTTGGAATAACTTGAGCAACGCAACAATGCTTCCTCAATCAAATGGTATGATAACAGTTTTGGATTAAAAAATAAAAGGTAAATGTTTGGGTCAAAAGGGTAAACATAATGATGCAATTTTTAAACAAGTGACACATATACATAAATGTTTTGAGATAAAAGGTCTAAGGCAAAAGTGTGACACCAAATGAGTAGAGTAATGCCTCCCAGATGAAAGTGTGATAAAACATGTGATGGTTATGACTTGTTTCAAACAAACACAAAAAAATTAGTCTCAAAAAACACACGTAAATCAAATAAAATATAATTAGTGAAAATGACTTGTCTTATCCCTATAATTGACATGGGTGTGTGTAGCTTCTACAAAAATTTCCACTAATATACCAATGCTTGTGAGGAATTAAGTGTTAATACAAAAATTAAATAATAGGTGTAAGTAGATTTTTTATGCCCTATGTCTATAAAGCTTTGGTATGTGGTATTAACTAAGAGTGAGGATTACTTGACATTTGGCAAGAAATTTTATAATTAATAGGGTTGACTAGAACTCTATAAGTTTCACATGTACTAGATGGCAAGTGTGGCTAACATAAGGGCACAATAATGTCAATTGGGTTCATACCTACTAACTTAATATGCAAGGTTATATTATTTTCAATACTAACTCTATCCATGTACTTATTATTAGAGTCTAATGTTTATCAAGACTTTAACTAGGTTTTTGTTAAGATCACAGAGACTATCCACTCAGCCTTCTAGCAATCTCAGTATCACATGCCCTAATTTATATACCCTACCATGGAATGAAGTTGGTATTATTTTTATATATGAATCCCTAGGTCAATGCACCCTTAAAAAAATTATGAGGAGGTCATGAACTCATGCCCATAATTCAAATGTAATAAAATAAATAAATTAAAATGGAAAAACTCTAGAGGTCAATTTTGAATCACCCAAGTCACTTGAAGCTTGGGGAAAGCATATGTGACATTATTTTTGATAAGAATCTATCAAAAATATGTAATAAACTAAGTTATTTGGTCACCTGAATTATGTAAAGGGGACGAGGGGTTAGCATACATGTTATAGTTTTTATTTTCCCAAAAAAAAAAGAATTTAACCTATGTAATTTAAAACTATCTAAAGAAAAAACAAGAATTGAAAAAGCTCTTAAGATCTCTAACTAAAATGTAGGTTAATTTTAATAGCACCAACTTGAAATGTGTTTGAAAATTTTCCCCCTTGGCCTTCTTTTCACTTTTAAAAAGTTGGGAAATTATAGAAGACAAATTTTTAAGTGATTTTTAAACACCTTAACCAAATGTGAATGAATTTTAACTTTTGTTGTGAATTTTGATTTTGAAAAAGGAAAAAATGATTAAAAACACTTAAAATTCTTCTTTCTTAGCTCAGTTATCTACAAAAAAGGTTACTAGATTAAATTTTTATTAATCCAAGGTGAAATCTTACAAGTTATCTCAATAAAGAACAAATTTTAACTCTCTAAAATGATTTTCTAGTTACATAGTGATTGTGAACTATGAAGTTATTTAGGCATATAAAAAATTAGCAAACTAGAACATATCAAAAACTTACAGAGAGTGATTTCATATTTCTTAAATGATTTCACAACTCATCCCCATGATTTCAAAACTCAACTCTTTGATTTCATAACTATGGAAAAACATGAAACTAACATAGAAAATAGAGAGTTGTGATTTATCAATTTTATAATGACTTCATAGTTAGTCTGATGATTTAGCAACCCAAATAGAAAAATTCACAATCTAAAAAGATCATTTTACTATTGAAAATTATTATTTGGAAACTATAAATAAAAATTTCACAAATTAAAAATATGATTTCATTGTTGTTTAAAAAAAATCAATTAAACATAAAAATAAAGGAGAAGATACCATTTATTGTAGGATAAATCCATAGTTTGACTTGACAATTTCACAACTTTTTCTATTGAATTCATAGTTTCATAGAGTTGAGTTAAATAGAGGTAATTTTGTGATTCTCTAGGATTATTTCATAGTTTCACTTGATGATTTCACTATTTATGTCATTGAATTCATACTTTTACAATCATGAATTTGTAGTTCCAAATTCAAAGGCTAAAGACAAAAAAATTAGATAAAAATCAAGAAATAAATATATAAAATGAATGCTTCTTAGTGCCAAGGAGGTCCCAATATGATCTCATTATACATGTGGGATGTGTCATCCAATTGGGTGTGCCATTATGTGAGATAGGAATCAAAGAGGGGTGTTATTTAAGTGTTAGTATAATAAAAACCAACAACAACACACTAAGAAATGTAACACCTCAAGTGTAGGCACTTAAGGAGTAAGAGAAAAATGGAAGTAACCAAAAAAAAAGAAAAAATAAGCATTCTTTAACTTTATTCAGAGCAAGAGTTTAATGTTGTCCATAGAGTAATGTGCTTGGTAATTTGATCAAAGAGTCTTTGATAGTGGTGATCCTTGCATCATTCTTCCTTGTCACCTTGGAAAGATGTAAGAATCTATCAATATTTTTGCATTATAGCTTACAATTATGTTTTATTTCTCAAAAATTAAACATTATAACATTACACAAAAATCTCCTTGGAAGAATGGGTAAGGCCTTATATTTATATCTTTCTAAACTAACCCTAACTTAAGTGTAGTTAGGTGATCTTTAACCATGGTTAGGTTTGGGAGGGGACAAGCCATTAATATTTTCAATTAATAAGAATAGATCACAAATCTAGATATGTGTTTGATATTTTTTGAGTTCTTGACAACTCACAAAAGATGATATTATGATGGTGACATCATTTCATATATTTTTGTGATGTCATGATAATGTCATCAATCTAGATTTATGAATTTATAAAAAAATAAATTCAAAAATTAATTGTCCATGGTATTTTCACCTATGTATTTAACTAGGTTTAACCAATTAATCAATATTGATCAAGTTAATTTCCATTTTTGAATTTTAACAAGTTGTCCCTCACACATGGTTGAAAAGGTCAATTTACTAGGTTACAACTTGACCAAATATGAATTAGAGGAAGATGATGATTGTGTGTAGTGCATTACCCTAATTAGGTATACATTTACATGGTTTTTAATATGCACATGATGTTCACTGATGAATCAAATCATTACCATGATTTTTAGGATTAACTTGCACTGTTTACAAGAAGTTGTACATGAAAGTGGCTAAAAAAGAGTGTTTAGAACATGCAATTGGATTTTAATCTGAGAGTGTATAAATTTATTGTCATTGAGGTTTTTGACATACTTGATTAATATGGTATGTATTTCAACAAATATTGGTTAATAACATTAAACATATAAACAATGACCAACTTTTATCACATGTGGCTCCCATGGAATGACATTCCCAATAAAATCAAAATTTAGAGAGAGCTAAAAATGAATCATATGACCACTAATTAAAATAAGACAAATGATATATTGTATGTGTAATCCAAGTTTGGGGTCTATATAGTTGAAAATAAATATAAAGTTTATGAAAAACTTACTATTAACATGATGTATGTGCAAGATAAAACATAAATTAAAGGAATTGAAAATCTACATGAGAAAGATGCACATTATGTACCTAAAATGCCTTTTTATCATATTGTTTACCTTGTATATGAGAGTTAAAAATAGGTTGATCTACCTCTAGAATATGTTAGTTGAATGTTTCTTTCAACATTGAGGATAATAAAAACATAAATCAACAAAGTATAACATGGTATTCCAAGTGAAAATTATAAGTTTCAAAGCTATTGGGTTTAAATACTTCAATTATAAGTAGCATAATACATAACTCAACCACTGAGTACCAACCTAGAAGATAGTTATCAAGTGAAGAAAAATTTATTTCATGATTTATATTGATATACAAAACAAAGAAGTTAATGTTTTGATAACACTACCTCTCTAATTCTATTGTAAATAAATATATATCATTTTTTAACACTAAAATTTTATGGCTCTAAGTCTAAGAGTAGGCGTGGTTTCTAGGTTGAGATTATTAACCCAATATAAAAGTCTTATTTGGAAGATTTATGACTACAATTTACTTGCACAAATAATGTAGCTAAATATGAAGTTTTAGTTCACAGTCTTCAATTTTATCTAAAGAGAAAGTTCAACAACTTGAAGGTGTTAGGTGACTAAGAATTCATGGTTAAATAATTTATAAGCTAATACACTTGTAATGAAAAGTGTTTTTCAAGGTATCATAGTTGGGTGTGAAACCTAATAGAATATTTTGATGCATTCAATATTCAAATAGTGCCTCATAGAATAAATTATATGGCATATGCATTGTTAATGTCTATGATTACCACTGAATTGATTGATGACTTAAAATTGAATATATTATTAGTGGCTTTTGTCTTTATTCCTTCCATTTCTAATAGTGTTAAGAACTTCTACGTCTTCAATTATGATCAACATATCATTAAATTCATCACAAAGATAGAAGTTTTGAATCTCATATTATATATGAATATGAAAAAAATGAGTTTGAGTTGGATGAGGAAAGAGTGATAAATTTCAAAACAAAATAATGTACTAAAGGGCATGGTCTCACTAGAGTGGTTGTTTAACATATATTATAAAGGTGAGAAATATAAAACAATCCCTACCAAAGGTATGCCATACGAGCATTATAATTTTAGAAGTTTTGATGATTCAAAAAATGTGCTTTTAGGTATATATTGTACTAAAAAGGAGAAGGGTGGAACTGCACAATCACTAAAATACTTCAAATATGTCATAACATAGATCTATGAATACTTAAAGGTATTCAATAATTCCATCCTCATTCACACCATCCCTCTCAATTTAGGATCCAAACCATTCCATCAAAGGTAGAGACATATGAATCTATTATTAGAGCCTTTGATTTTAAAATAAATGCAAAAATTGTTAGCATCTAAGATCATATTTCCCATTAAGCACTCCACATAGGTGGAAAATCTTGAGCCAATTAGAAATAAAAATAAATAGATATGGTTTTCTGTAGACTTAAAAAATATGAACCAAACCTCAAATAGGGATAATTATGCAATACCTTCACTAGATGAAGTGTTGTAAATGGTGAAACTATCACAAATTATGTTTGTTATAAATGCGTATTCAAGCTATAATCAGGTAATGGTCATTCATGAAAACTGAATCAAGATAACATTTATAACAAAATGGGGAACATTCACATACAAAAGGATGTCATTTAGCCTAGTTAATTTGGATTCTACTTTTTAGCATGCCATGAATATTGAATTTAAAGATCTAATTAGCACATGATTTTTCACCTACATGGATGATTTAACTATATTTAACAATAATTTTATGCCCTTAACCATTGGTGTGTCTAGGGATATGTGTGGTCGACTTGTGGTGTATATACCTCTTTTATTTACTTGTTACATGTCTCTATGTTATTAGATAGGTTAGCCTATGGAATAACCTTGGTTAAGTAGAATATATATGAAAGGTAGTGGTTAGTATGTAGTCATCATGTGAATTATTTTTCTATTAGTACATTGTTGTGGAGGTTTCCCCCTTGAAGTGGCTTTGCAATATTATCTAGTATTTTATTCTACTATGTAATCTCTCATATTTTCTTATTCTACATAATATAAAATCATTCCATGTGAATATATAAGTAATTCCATTACAAGTGGTATCAGAGATTTTAGTTGGGAAAGTTTACTATAGCATTATTTTTTAGATCTGGCGAGGCATGGTTTCTGGGAGGAGTGAAAGTGAAAAAACATAACTTGCAATCTGGGAAGAATTAATTTTTTTCATTAGTGCAGTATTGCTCAAATTGCTTTTTTGAAAAAAATATTAAAAAAAAGGTCTATAAATATGTTTTTCCCTTGCACACTTGTAGTCATTGGATTCATATTGATGAGATGATCACAATGGTATATTCTTTTGGTACACATTTTTGGTACTAAAAATTTTGCTCTAGTATGTAAAGGTAATCATTGGATTCATCTTGACAAGATGATCACAATGGTACCATTTCTTGGTATACTTTTATTTTGGGCCAAAAACCTCCTAGGTTTTGTTTAGGTAGGTCCTTCAACTCAGGGAAGAAAAGGGGCACCAAAAAATCCTAAGACTCCTACCAATGACATGGAATCTAGAACTTTAGATCTAGTGATTTCTCAGCTTCAAGAGGACATAAAAAACTTGGTGAGGCATGATGAATTTGTTGTAGTCTAAGATAATTTTTCAAGGATACACAGAGAGATTAATAGAGTTCATAGTGAATTAAATTATATCACTACATAATTTTTTGCCCTCACATCTTAGTTTCAACCTAACAACCCTCCACTTCAGCATTCAAATCCTCCTCTCAACAACTCCCATACTGGTATGAAACTGATGTTGCCAAAAGTGGACATGTGTAAGTTCAATGGTAAGGATACTCTCACATGGATTAACCAAATTGATAATTTATTTGAGTTTCATCAAATCCCATGTTCTCAGAGGGTGATGGTGGAATCCCTGTATATGGAACCTGAGCAATTCATTTGGTATCACTAGTTATGTTCTTAAAATAAAAAGAATGGTGCTCCTGTTACATGGATTATTTTTACTAAGGAGTTGATGTATCATTATTAGAATAATGTCTCTAAGAAATATTTTAGCCAATTAGCCAAGCTATGAAAAATAGGACCTATGAAGGATTAAATCTGGTAATTTCAAAATCTCTCTTTACAGGTGGAAAATATCACTGAGAGAAATTTGATGGATCTATTTTTGGGTGGCCTCAAATATAACATCCAATAAGAGGTTTGAATTTTTGGCCCAACATCTATATCAAAATTTATCCCTAAGGCATGCATGATAAAAGCAAAAGAGACAGTCAAAAGGAAAACTTTCACTATTGGTCATGATCATAACTTTCCAGCACCATCATTGCCACAATCCACCAAATTAACACAATGACAAATTAAGGAGAAGTGAACTAAAGGGTTGTGTTATGGTTATGACAAAAAATGGAGCAAAGACCATCATTATGCTTAAAATAAGCTATTTTACATTAAAGGTGCCAATGATGATGAAGATGATGTAAAAGTACATGATACAGAGGAAAAAGTTCTTAAGGAGGAATCTAAAGACTTTTAGTCTAGTATTTCATGGCATGCCCTATTAGGTATTAGTACTTCCAAAACTCTTAAGGTGATGGGTTTCCTTAATAAATAGAAGGTCACTATCTTGATTGATTTTTTGAGCACACACAACTTCATCCACAGTAAGTTGGTTGCTCATTTGAACTATTTCATTTATCCATCTCTGGAATTTTAGGTTATGATTACAGATGGTTGTAATATCAACTATTCAAGAAAATTTCATAGTATTAAGTTGGCCATAGGAGACTACTTATTGGATTCTCTTATGTTTTCTATTTTTATGGGTGAAGTTGATATCATTTTGGGAGTCTAGTGGCTCACCACTTTGGGCACTATTGAGATGAATTTTCAAGAATTATTCATGTATTTTCATTTTGAAGAATGGACATTTGAGCTAAGAGGATTAAAGGCTAAATATACACAACTTGTTAGCTCCCATCAAATGACAATGATTATCTATAAGGGTGATGAGGGATTTATATCTCACTTGTTTTCTATGAAAGTCCAACCAACTCAGCCATCTCCACCTCTTGATCTACAATAAATAATTGATGCTCATTCTATTGTTTTTAGAGACATGCCAGAAGAACTTCCACCTAGCCACACGAATGATCATGTTATCACACTTATTCCTAGAAGTACACCACCCAACATTAGGCCATACAGGTATCCTTATGCCCAAAAAAGTGAAATTGAAAAGATGGTAGAAGAAATGTTGGATGCAAGAATCATTCACCATAGCAAAAGTGAATACTCTTCACTAGTTGTCATGGTGATAAATAAAGATGACACTTGGAGCATGTGCCCTAATTACAAAGAACTTAACAAATACAATATCAAATATAAGTTTACAATTCATATCATTGATGATTTGCTTGATGAATTTTATGGTGATCTTTATTTTACCAAGTTATATTTATGTTCTAGGTATCATCAAATTAGGATCCATGATGAAGACATACCCAAAACCACTTTCAAGACTCATGAGGGCCATTATGAATTTTTGGTTATGCCTTTTGGCCTAAAAAATGCACCATCTACTTTTCATAGTTTTATGAATATTGTTTTAAATCCTTTTTTAAAGAAATTGTTTTGGTATTCTTTAATGATATCCTCATTTATCATAAAAATTGGGTAGACCATTTGTAACATGTGAAACAGGTACTCTCCATTTTGGATCAAATCAATTGTATGCCAAACCTTCCAAATTTAATTTTGGGGCTGATGAGGTTGAATATTTAGGTCATTTGGTGTCTTATGAAGGAGTGAAAGTGGATCCTAAAAAATACAAGCAATGGTAGACTAGCCAATTCCTAAGACTCTCAAGCAACTTTGGGGATTTTTGGGGCTTACTGGTTACTATCATAGATTTGTCAAAAATTATGATAGTATTATATCCCCACTTACCTATTTGTTAAATAAAGACTCCTTTTAGTGGATTGATGGAACTACCTAAGTATTTTAACAATTGAAATTGGCTAAGTGCACTACTCTGGTATTGGCCACTCCTAATTTTTCTAAGACTTTTGTGGTTGAATGTGATGCATCTGGGTATGGTATGGGTGTTTTACTCATGAAATAAGGTAGACAAGAGGCATTTTAAAGTCATCAACTTAAGGGTAAATATTAGTAAAAACAAATTTATGAGAAGGAAATGATGGCCATTTGGCATGCACTCAAATAATGGAGACCTTATTTGATGGGTCGTCACTTTCAAGTAAAAACTGATCATGATAGTTTTAAATATTTTCTAGAATAAAGGTTGTCATCTAAAGAACAATATAAATGGGTAACTAAGATGCTAGGCTATGATTTTTAAAAAATCTAAAAAAAAGGAAAAGATAATGTGGTGGCAGATAGACTAGCTAGAAAAGATGAATTAGTTGAGGCATTGCTATGCACCATAACCATTTTGTAGGTAGATTGGCTAGAGGAAGCATGATTAGAATGGGAACATGATAGTACTACTCATGATTTGATTCAAAATCCTCAAAAATATTTATATGGATTTGAAAAATTCACATGGAAAGGTAATGCATTATGGTACAAAAATAGATTGTACCTATGTAAGAATTATCTTCTTAAACAAAAAATCCTTCAAGAACTTCATGAAACTCAAATTGGGGGTCATTAAAGATTTTTGAAAACCTATCACAAGATCAAGAAAGATTTTTTTTTGGAATGTATCAAGGGGGATGTCCAAAAATATGTGGCTGAATGTATGATTTGTTAACAAAAAAGGCAAAACCATCAAAACTCCAAGTCTTTTATAGCCTTTATCTATCCCTAGCTAGCATTGAGAAGAGGTATCTATGTATTTCATTACAAGGTTACCAAGATATGATGGTCAAAATTCTATCATAGTAATTGTATATTGTCTCAATAAGTATGATCATTTTTGTTCATAATCCCAACCATTTGTTGCTAGTATAGTAGCTTCTTCTTTTCTTAATATAGTTCAAAAATTGCATGGGACCCCTAAGATCAGTACCAGTGATAGAGATCCCATCTTTACTAGTAATTTTTGGACTAAGTTATCTACATGTTTAGGCACTCAATTAGATCATATTTCATCCTATCATCCTTAATATAATGGACAAATTGAGGTAGTCAACAAATGTTTGGAAGGATATCTTTGTAGTTTTGTTTCTAATAAGCAAGATAAATGGGTTCATTGGCTACCACTTGCTTAATGGTGGTATAGTACTTATGTTCATAGTTCTTCCAAAATGTCTCCTTTTATTTCATTATATGGATACCACCCTCCATCCATCACTTCAACCTTGAAGGTCCATCCTAAGGTTCATGCAGTTGAATAACATATTCACCATCAATAAGAGGTCCTTGCAAGTTTGTGTGAAAATTTAGCTATGGCCCAAAATCACATGAAGCAACAAGCAGATAAACATAGAAATGAGAGGAATTTTGACATTGGTGATTTATTATTTATTCACTTACATACATACAAATAGATGTCACTGAATCAACAAAAATAATAAGCTATCCCTAGGTATTATGGGCATTATCAAATCTTACAAAAAATTGGTAGTGTAGACTACAAGTTATATTTTCCTTCATCCACTCACATACATCTAGTATTTCATGTATCATTCTTGAAGAAAATCATTGGACATAGAGTTACCACTCAAATAGAATTACCATAATTGGATGAATAAGGTAGAGTTATTTTGATCATGAGGTGATCCTTCAACGATACACCAAGCAACTGCATTCTAGAGCAATTAAAGAATACTTGATCAAATTGAAGAATCTACCGTGTGAATATGCCACTTGGGAGGATGAATAATTTGTGTAATAAAATCCAAAGTTTACACAATGTTGAGGAAAATGTTTTTTTGAATGGGAATGGATTGTTATGCCCTTAACCATTGGTGTGTTTAGTGATATGTGTGGCTGAATTGTGGTTTACATACCTCTTTTATTTACTTGTTACATTTTTATATGTTCTTAGATAGGTCTAACTATGGAATAAACTTGCATAAGTAGACTATATATAGGAGGTAGTGGTTAGTCTTTAATCATCATGTGAAGTATTTTTCTATTAGTGCATTATTGTGGAGGTTATCCCCTCAAAGTAGCTTTGTTATATTATCCAGTATTCTATTCTAATGCCAATTATCACTGTGTAATATCTCATATTTTATTATTATGTGAAATATAAATCATTTTGTATGAATATCTAAGTAATTTCATTACAAATAATTAGGAAAATGATGTGAAATATTTGAGAATGGTGTTGTAGAGGTGTAGACAACATGAAATCTCCCTAAACCCCCAAAAGTGTATATTTTGTTTTATCAATGGAATTTTATTGGGTCACATATTCTATAAAATAGGTATATCCATGGAGCCTAATAGAGTAGAGGAAATTATAAAAGTTCCATTGCTTGGTATAATAAAGGAGCTAAAATCATTCTTCAACAAGATCATCTTCATGTACAAATTCATTTCCAATTTTACCAAAATAGTTAGACAACTAAACAACATGTTAAACAAGTATGATAATATTGAGTGGAATATTATAACACAAGTGGATTTTAATGAAATCTAGAAATTAATTTTAAATACTAGGGTGTTTATAAGTCTTGACTATACACAATTATTTTATCAAATTTTGGATTTATAGAAAACCCTAAGTGACAACACTACCATTAAAAATTAAATATAACAATAATAGAATTCACTAATTTCAAATTAATATATTATGGAATCTTAATAAAAATATCAAAGTGTAATGAGAAATCAAATACTTAGCTATGAAGTATATATATAGGAGGAATTAGAGACTAAAACTTGATGTGTAGGGGAATATTATGATTAGAAGCAAGAATGAATAGTTTTATCTAGGCCAAAATAATAAAACCATGAAAAGGACACTAGAGGGATGGTTCTCATGTCCACTATGTAGTTATCTTCTCCACTTGAAATGAGTGAATAAAGGTTTCTAGGTTTTTTGTATCTTCGTCTAAAGATCTGGGATATGGTGTAGGAGCTTGTGATCACTTGTAGAGACCACTATGTGAATGGTTTTATTTTAAAAACCTAGCTCCTTTACATGTGAACATAATGAAAATAAATGGGTAAAATGGGGCCAGTGAATGAAGTTGAGTGTGACCTCAACACCCCATGTGATGAGCGATGCCTAAATACCAATCCTATAAAAAGGGATCAAACTTCATGTAGTTTTCCCATTCTATGACAATGTGTGAATAGTTGGTGTAATATGATAAATACTAGACTGTAGTGCAATACTAATGCATCTAAGTTACTTAAACATTTTATGAACTTTAAAATTTATTTATACTTGAGCTCTAGGATAATAGGTTTATATGTAATCAAAATTGGGAGAAATAGGTACTTTTTCCTTAATGTACAATTATGATTATGTGTTTTTTGATGTGGAATCCTTTTATCTAAAAAATGGTTTGAAATGTATTTATATAGTAATATCCTTGTTTATATATTCATATCTTTTAAAATAATTTTAATAGTATCATTAGGTACATATGTTCACATTCTTATAGCTTTTGATTTTAAAAATTAGTAGTTATTTAGGGGAAAGATGGGAAAGGGGGAAAGGACACTAGAGAGATGCACTATAGTTCCAAAGGGTTATTTGATCATTTTAAGTGTTAGGTAGGGATTAAAGAGTGTAAAATTTGATAATAATAAGTATTGTTAAATTCAAGGGTCATTTATCATCTTATAGGACTGTACAGGTGGTCAACAGTGATCAAAAGGTGCCCTAAATCAAGTCTAGAGCTAAGTGTCCAAATGAGTGGCCAAAAGTCCGCAATTTTAACTCAAATTTTCATGTATGTGTATATATCTCCACAATTTTATTATGGTAATGTAAGAAAATAAATTACTAGAGTAAAAATAAAAAGAGTGCATATTGAAATAACCTGTGGAAAGGAATCCTAGATGTAGGCCACAATGTTGAACTATGTTCCATGTAAAAACATGCAATGCAACATATGTAATATCAATATTTACTTAATATGAATATCAAAAAGTTAAATACACTAAACTAGAGAGTGACAAATAATGAATACACCTAGTTGGGTACGTGAATCATTATGATTTTCCTAGTGTAAAAACTAGTGCAAAATTAGTGCCTATGGTGGATTGTACACCTCATTGAATAAATCAGATTGGATTGTGTATGCCCCAATCCCCATTGATAAGTATGTGTGATTAAGAACTCAAAATTTTCTTCACTCTATCATCACCTACCTAGAGTAGTGAAGTAATTTAGAATCCTTGTATAAATCCAAATAAATATTTCTAGTGTAAAAATTGGTGAAAATACTAGTGTAAATAGAAAACCAAACACTACATATGGAATAAGGATCAATTATGGTACAAAAATAGTGAAAAATTAGTGAAAAAATTGGTACACATACTAAGTATAATCAGGGTTTAGTGTATACAACATGGATAATGACATGAAATGTCATTCCATCTATAATATTGGTGCAATAATTGAGAAATGAAGAAAACAATGTGTCATGCACATACCCCCAAGTAATACCTAGTTCATATAGATTCTGAGATTGAATAAAGAAAATTTGATTCTGACTAAAATTGTGTACTAACTCATTACAACATGTTATGCATGATTTCCTCCAAATTGAGAAAATATGAGATAAATTGAGTAAATATGAGAATTAAGACTATAAAACTAATAAGTTTTGTTTTGATTAAATTGAGGTTCTTAGAAATTTTTGAAATGTTTATTTTTTATGAATTTAAACAACGTTAGTGGGAAGGACTTTAGAGCAGTGATCCCATGTCAAATTTTATTCTCCTATCCTAATTGAATTTATGTGTATTTTTTTAGTTTGATGTTGTGTAATCTCTATTAAATCCTATCTATGCACTGATATGAGAAATATGGTCTTTAAGACAAACCTATATAAATTCCCCCCATTTTGAGATGAGTTTTTTAGCCTATGCAAGACCTTAACTCAAAATAAAAAGTTATGAAATAGGTTTTCATTATGTAAAATGTAAATATAATTAATATTGATAACATGGATAAGCATGACATCATTATGGATATAAATTGAGCATAGTAATAATTTAAGATGCATATGGAAAAAAGAATTCATAGTAAGTGTGTCTAGATAGATGTGACAATGAAGAACATAGATAAAACTAATTATAACTACCTAAGGAGGAATGAATATATCCATCATGACATTATAAGGTCTAGGTAGATGTATGGTGTCTATCATGACATATAAATCTAGGAGAATAAGCAAGTAAAGTGTCATGTCCATGACTCATAAAATCAAAGAGTACACTCACAACATAAAAAACACACAATAGAAGGCCAAGGGGACACATACAAGGGACATGTTAAAATGTCACTCACTCAAATATAAATAATATAAACAGACATGTTCAAACTCTCTCACATGCATGGAATAAAATAAAGAAGGATTAGAGCCACATATAAAGACATGTTCAAATTCCTGCACACACACACACACACAAACATAAATACATGTTAAAATTTCCTCACATTCATAGAATTGAAGACATTATGTCTTACATCCCCTTTAAAATGACATTCAAATGTCCTCAAAATCAACAAAGAATTCATATAATATATTAAGCTCAAAAAATAATATAAAAACATTCACAATTATGTAATTTTATCAAAAAGAGTTAAGTAGTAACCTAATAATATTTAATAAATGAGATAAATAATAGTATATCACAATGTTAGTGAGTGAAAAATATCAAAAGATGTAATTCTATGTGAAGATCTGAGTTGTGAATAAGATAATGTGGGCAGAAAATGATAAAATATGTGTATATCATACCCCTAATGATGTCACTAATGAATATACATGTTGTAAGAATCCTTTATGTAATTTGAAATTGAGTGGGAATAGTCTAAGCTCATTGGAACATCAAGTGAGGGACACTATCATAATGAACTCATGTCATCCATAATGCTCTTAGCTAAATTTAGTTTTTGAGTGTGTAATAGTGAAAGTACTTGCAATTGAATTTGTAAATTATGTTTCCTGTAAACTAAAATCACTCATGTACACTGGTGAAGGATGTATGATATAAAAATAGGTAAATAATGTATTTAATAACTATTCATAACTAAAATGATGTATTACAAAGTATATATAAGCATGCATAAATCTTGGATTTGTTTCTTTCTAAAATATTTTACTATTTTTTGTATTTTTAAATATATATGAATGTAATTATGATATGAAAAAATATATATGAAATAAAACATCATTTATAAAAGGGTAGATCTTGTGGTAGATCATCAATGACCAGATACTAGATCTAGTCAAATTTTAATAAATCATCATCTTTGTGGTCATCATACCACTCATGATTTATAAGTATAAACTTGTCTTTGGCATTGCTCTAAATCTTGTGAAACCCAATATCATGTTACTTATTTGTGTAAGAGGCCTTATATGCTATTCTAGGATATATAAAATTTTATTTTTCCATCTCATTTGATAATCTATGATTATCACCAAAGACATCATGGAGAATATGAATTATGTTCCCTTCAAATCTAAATGAAAGATATTTTTTTGTTCTATCCACTTCAGCATCCATTTATTATAACCATGTGATCCCAAATGTAGCCTAAATTTAAGCTCTAGTTTTATTAATTAATAGTAGGATGTTTACCACCTTGGGACCACATGAAACTAGTACTATAATGTGTTCTATGGAATCCTATAAAAATATAACATGTTGTAACTCATCATGATCATGCCTTATATGTTTTAAAAATAAAAGTGTACATGCATTTGGATATGATCTCTAATTAATTTCAATATTTTGTCCATATTAATTATTAATGAAAAATTAAATAGTCAAATTATTATTCTTGGAATGTTTATGGTTTTCGTGTGCCTGCATTTATTATGGGGCCTTAATCGGCTTAGGTGGAGACTATATTATTTGTATGGTACCCTTAGACTTATACTCTCTAATTTTTTAGTATAATTTTGAGCATGTATATGTATTATGTCATATGATTCTATGAAATTTAAAAAAATTATTACCATATTGATTTAACAATCACATAATAGACCTATTGCATATTATTGGCAACTCCATCAATCCCATATCAAGTAACATCTATAACATCACATGAAATATATATTGTGCATTTTTTGAATTTATTCTTGTGACTCAATCAATATCCATATATTTGATATTATTTACTAAATCTGAGAATGGTGGTAAAACTAGATGTGGGTTGGTACCCAACTGATTACAAATTTTATTTCCCTTATCTGTGTTAGTAATGACTACCTTTTATGTATCTACATAGAATGGTATGGTGGCCTTATAATTATCTTAGTATTCCAATAGATGCATTGGTGTAAAATTCAAACCATTTAAATAATCACCAATATTCATTAGATTTATATTTGTATCTTCTTTTAAAGTAACATTAGGGTCACTATCAATATTTTTTATGTAAAAATATTTGGATATTAGAAATTTATCAATCAAGGTAACTATTGCATATGTTCCTCATCTTCCACCCTTAGTGGTGATAGATATGGTATAGAGGTATCTATGGATGGTGTTTGAGGAGTATTTTTATTAGACACACCGACCTCATATGTATGCATATGCTCTATTGGAATAATCTATGGTGGTGTTACTATAATGGGTTTGGGTGATACCAATGGTGATGAACTCTAAGAAGTAGGTTTTGTAATCTAACAATATCTAAAGGAATGATTTTTAGTTGGACAAGTGTACAAATAATCATCATGGTAAACTTGACACATTAGTGCAAGGTAGAATATATACTCTATGGCATGTATCCAAGGCATACCTAATAAAAAATTGTAATGAAAATGACTATACATTATTTAAAATTATGTAGATAGGGTTTTTGGCCCCACTATGATATCTAATGTGGTAGAACCCAAATCTTGGCATGGTAGATTCTCAAACCTTTTGACATTATTATACATTTTTTGAATACCATCCATGTTTATGTCTATTATTTAAAAAAAATTAAAATTGGAAATATTAGGCCCAAAAACATTACCAATGATAACTCTTTTCATTATTGTTTTGTTGATTTGAGCTTGTATAAATAACAATATATTATGATCAATGGTTGAATGTGATGGAAATTCATCATATCCAAATTAAATAACATCCTTAATATCCTTCAAAGTATTCACTAAAAATGTAAAATAATAAGGATTTGTGTTAGGAGGCATAGATGTCTTATTCAATGCTTGGTAAAAATATACTTTAAAATGGTACCCTTTTAAAATAACTCTAACATAAAAATCTTAGTTCGTGTGTTCCTTAGTTGATCAATACTATTATGTGCACTAGTTTGATCCCTTGGTCATGTTAGAATATATTAGGGATGAGCAATAATTTTATGAATGTGTTCCTCTTATCTTGTTTTAGGGGTACCCAACCTCATCTCATAATAATAGGTTAGATCACATGATATACTATAAACCTAGGGAAAATAGTAGGGCAAGGATATGATAAAATATATTTGGAGGGTCTAAGTGTAAGAGGAACAAAATGAACCATCTAATCTCCATAACATCTAATAGTAACTGATGGTAACTCAAATTAATCCATACAACAATAATATCCATAAAATGGTTCACAAATAGGGTTGAGCCAATATATTATGTAATATGTTCCTTAGTATGATACATCAATGGGCTTGCATTCATGTGTAAAATTTTACAAATAATAGGTAAGGAACATGTAAATAACACCAATAAACTTTGCATTGTGAACTAATAGATAGGCTTAGTCATTATAATAATGGTGAAGTATAGAAATTAAGCAAATAGAGATCTAAAATCCTATTGGATAAATGAAAGTGTAAGGAAATCCTAATGGTAATCTAGGGTTTCCAATATTTGACAATAATCAGGTTCACCATATGTTTTATAAAATTTTAAATTTATATCAACCCTTAAGTAACAACACTACTATGTAAAATCAAGATAATAGTATAAAAATAATAATGTTCACTAATTTAGAACTACTGTATTCTAAAAATTTACTAGAAATATAAAAATAATGAGAAATAAAAGACTTTCCTAGAAACTATATCTACATGAGGAATCAGAGACTAAAAATTGTTGTGCATGGGGATATGATTAATAGAAATTATAATAAACAATTGGATCCAATCCTAGATAATAGTTACATGGGCATGCCACTAAAGGGATGATGTTCATGTCCACTATGTAATGATCCTATCCAATTGTAATGAGGGCATTAGGGTTTTTGGGTTCTTTGTATCTTCATTTATAGAGTTAGTATCTGGTGTGGGAGATTAAAATCACTTATAGATACCACCCGTGTTTGATTTTTATTAAAAATTATAGCTCTTTGACATGTGAATACCAATGAAAATCAATGGATAAAAATGAATAAGTGGTTAATTTTGGGCTAGACTTTAGCAACCCATGTGTTGAGCACTACTTGTGCATCAATACTCTAAAGAGGGATTAAATGTTATGTAGTTATCCCATGTTAAGGTTGTGTGTGAATAACTACTAAAATATACTAGATTTTGGTGCTATATTGATGTGATTAAGTGCCTTAACTGTGACTTGTGACCTATATAATATATTTAGAATTGAGATCTAATATACTAGCACTTATGCAATCAAAATTTATATAAATAGGTGATTTTTCCTCAATGTGTAATTATGATTATGGTGTTTTTCAATGTGAAAGCCTCTTATGTGAAAATTGGTTTGAGATTTGTCTATATAGTCATGTCCTTTAAATTACTTCAAATGGGGCTTATTAAGGACATATGTCAACCTTTATATAGCTTTTGGTTTTGGAAATTAGTCATTTTTTTAGGATTATAAGAGAGGAAGAATGATACTAGAGTGGTGTGCTATTGTCCCATAAGGTGATCTTATTTAATGGGTTATTTGATCATTTTGAGTGTTAGATAGGGATTAAAAAGTGTCTAAGGTTGATAATAATAGGGATTGGTACATTTAAATGTCATTTATTACTTTAGAGGATTGTGAATGTGGTCAAAAGTGATCAAAGGGGTTTGTAGAGATAAGTGTGTAAACGAGTGGTCACAAGTGCATAAATTTATCTTAAATGTTAATTTAAATGTCTAAAACAACCCTTTTACATCTATTACTTCACCTCCAAACATTCAAGTGTTATTTTTATAACTTATAGAAAATAAGTTAGAGATAAGAGACCAATGCATTTCATGATATTTCCACTAAGAAATTTTGAACTTAGATATTCAACAATAAATAAACAATAATTTTCACCTATCAAATTAGTTAAGAAGGTATGACATTATGTTCTATGTAATAAAGTATTTATTTTTTTCCCTCACCCTACCATGAAATTAATTTTAATGTAAAATGAATTAGGTGAATGGAGATGAAATTGGATGACTATTATCCAAGAATTTAACTTGGATCTTCAACACATGAAGATTTTAAGAGGGAAAGGGTTAAGAAAGGTAATGGTTGAAGTTAATCCTTATATAATTTTCTAATAGTATCTTATGTAATCTATAATGAAATATGAGTGGTATCAAGGTTTAATCCATTAAATATTAAATAATGAGTACCCAAGTTACTTCAATCCCACTTAACAAAGAGCATTACACATACAAAGTAGTAAATTCATGATAGAATTAGGCACACTATACAAAAATAATTGATGAGTCCACATTATGACTCATTATTGTATGATATATCATTCTTCATAGCCATAAAAATGCCATTTCGGTTCAAAATTATATACATTCTAAGGGTTTATATCTATCCTAAGGTATAAAATGGATGATTTTATCTCTATAGGCTCACGTGAGTCTAAGTTAGCATTCTTTTCATGATGTTCTAACCATTTTCATGTATAGTCTTCCATATTTTGATATGTATAGGTATGATAGAATATAATAAGAGTTTTGATAGAATATCATGAGGATAAGGAAGTGTCATGACCAAGAACTGATCATTTAAGCATAGCTATAGATTTTGTTAGTTAGTTATAGATTACAACAATTAGCTACAAATTATAATAGTCATCTAAGGATTCTTAGTCATGCTCTGAATTCTGACAAATTGCTATGGATTTGTCCATGGAATGTTCTAAGGCATTTCAAAAGCTCTTCCATCTATTCCATGATGATATAATACCCCTTTTGATACTTTATATTTTTATACATGTCTATATATAGATTCTTATTATTCTATATTTTTCCATTATGGAAGTTTATTATTATAGTTTGTAACTCTAAAATCATAAGATATGGATATATTTTATGTAAAGTTTGGTGATTAGATATGGCTAGATGTAGTAGTTGTAATCCCATGTGAATCTTTCTAATCTAGTGTGGATATTATTGTAATGATTTTCTCTATTTTTTATATACTAACCCAATCTCTCTAAATATCTTCTTGCTCTAAGATAGTTGAGTTGTTACCTAGTTTCTAGGATAGTTAGTTTATTTTGTATATAATAAAAGGGTAGATCCATGCTTGATCTATAAACAAAAATATATATTTTATGTTTTGTTATTTTGAAAACAAGAAGACTTTGTAGTATATTTATCTTTCATTCTATGTGTTAAAGATAAAATTTTAAAGACTAAGTTGATTTAACCCTAAATACAAGGGTGAGTAAGGGCCCTCTCCCTAAAGAGACAAAAGATATTAATTTTGGTATTTATAAGTTTATATCTTATTTCTTTTAAATTATAAATAATATAAATACTCTGTGTGATTATATTAATAACCTGTAGGATAGATTACAATTGTTAATGTGTTTGCTTTCAGATTTGAATAAGCACTTTTCATTCGTTTAATTTCAACAATATTTATTTCTCAACTTAGTTTAGAAGTGTGGATTAAGATTTGATTTTGGTGTGTATAATTTACAACATTACGTGATTTATTTAAAATTATTCAATTCATTAGTTTGGTGTGCTTACATTTTAAGTAAGTGTGTTTATTTGTAACATTAGTTTAGACTTTAGAAGTAGAAACTTGGGTTAGTACAATACTAAAAAACCCCAAACAACACTATTAGTTAAAACCAATAAATACCTTACTATAAAAAACCTTGGAGACTATCCCTGATAAGAATTGACACCGACATAAATTATTTAAATGAAGGGGTAACAATGACATCCATCAATAATCATGAAGCCATTTATTTGATCTGTAAAAAAAGAAGTGGCTAAAGTACGTAGAGGTTTCCATGGGAAATATGGAACTAGACATGGATAAGGTAGTGTTATAGTTAGCTAGATCCTTTAGGTATGTTAATATTGGTCATATGTTTTTAAATATGCTCACTCACATGTATCAAGCTACCATAATTGATAAGTTGTCACACACATACAATACAACACTATTATGACATTCCAATTAGCTATTGAGGTTAAACCTTTTGTAAAATGGTGATTGGACTTTGTTGGTGATATCAATGCTAATTCATATATAAGACACAAGTTTATTATAATTAAAATTGAATATTACACCCATTCAAATGAGGCTCAGGAATTCAAGAAATACACGATCAACATAGTGATTGGATTCCTTAAGGAGCATGTCATCACTAGGTTTTGAATGTCATTTACTCTAGTATGTGATAATGGTATTTCCTTATACTCTATCCAATTTAATTAATTGGAATAAAACCATCAAGTAATACTCAAATTATCTTCTAATTACTATCCATAAGGTAATAGCATAGTTAATTTGAAAAATAAGAGTTTGTTAGATGTAATTAAGAAGATCTTGGGAAATAACCCTAGGCACTGGCATAATGTTTTAAAATTTTCACTATGGTCTGATAGGCATATAATTAAATCCTCATTAGGCATGTCTCTGTATAATATCTTTTATGACCAAGATCCTATCTTTCCTATAAATATAAGAATACCAATCTTTCAATTCATTATGGATTATCTAGAAATGTATGATAAGATTGAGGCTTGAATCCTGAATATAATACAACTTGAATAAATACATGATGCAAACCTGTTACATTTTATAAAAACCAATGGGTTGTTAAATGTTGGTTTGAAAAGTGAGACAAGCTAAAATACTTTTATATCTCCAATTTAATCCTTCTCTAGGGTAAGGATCATTATAAAAATAGATAATAGGTTAAATTTGATGCCTTGAGGCTAGGTTCCTACAAAATCTATCAAATCTTGGGTGAGAATGCATCCTATCCCATGTGTCTAACTAGTGAGGAAGTCCCATTGTCTATCAATGGGAAATTATTTAATCACTAATTCTAGGGATTATTTGGCACATAAATCTCCTTTACATATATTTCTTTCACATTTTGTTTGTGTTTTTGTTTTTTATTTTATTTTTGTTTCTCACTTTTGGTTAATGGTCTAGCCTCATTATTTGTCTCTTTTTAGCCCCTTGATTGTTTCTATGGGTAAGTTGTTGATTAATGAAAAGGAATGAAGTAAATTTTTTGGTATTCATAATGACATTTTAGTGCTTAAGTAATCTGAGAAGTTTATGGCTTAAGATTCTATTTTTGAGTTCAATTTCAAAAGTACATGTTTTCACATGTTTTCTTAATTTTTTCATGTTTGGTTAAGTCAATGTAAATTATTTGGCCACTAAATTTATTCTCTCAAAACCATGCAAAAAAAAATCACATTTTAATGGTTTCTAGGCTTGCCTGGATGAAATTGTTTTAGATTAAGGTAAAAGCAGGTTTTGAAGGGACCCTGAAACCCTTTAACAAAGATAGAAAGATGATACGATGATGACCAATAGGAATAAAAATCCTAAAACAAATTGTAAAATAGTATCAAAATTAGGTTTTACAGGGACCTGAAACCACAACCTATAACCTTAAGAAAGATCATAGGTTTTACATAGACCTGGAAACTCAAAAAAAGTTTATAAAATAAAGATCCAACTTTAAGAATAAGTTAAAACATCCAGTAGATAGGACCTAAACAAAAACAACAAAGAGGACCTTAGTCTTCTAGTTCTAAGATCATCTTCACAGTCTCATTTCCAACCATTTTTATATCCTGTATGGATATTACAACTGAAGTAGCAGCTTCTTGCTGTGCTTTCTTTCTCGAGCTCTGCCTGGTCCTCTTACTAGGCCCCTCCAGAGATTTTATTTCTTCATTAGCTCATTTTCCAAGGTTAGCTACTACTGCACATATGCTAGACGTAACCTCCTCCATTTTCATTCTACTTTCCTTAATGAGCCTTCTCAAATTATTCTCATATTCCTTAAGCTTAATTGGAATATCACTCATTTGCTTCTCCAAATTATTGATTTTAATCCTATCACCTTCCTGGTTATATTGCATTATTTCAACTTTATTTTTTAGCTCTATCATTTCCTTATGCATCCATGAATCAACTTGGAAAATTGCATCTACTTTGAATTTGGCTGAATTCATGAAGGAGATCTTATTATCCCTCTGGGGAGCATCACACCTGTCATCTACATTCTCCTATGGAAAGGACTCATCATTTTCAATTTGATTCTCCCTTTCCATCATTTTCTCCTCTTTTGTCTCTGTAGGGTCTTTATGCTGGTCATGCTCATCCTTTTCTTTTTCTCCAATCTCCATGGCAAGATTGGAAAGTAGAACCAAATGTTCCTTTTCTCTTATCAAAGCTAAATCATCAATTAAATTATTAGTTTCTTTAACACTTCCCCCCACCACATTCTATTTATCTTCATGATTAGAATTATTCTGTTCTTTATTACCCTCTATTTTTTTCCCTTCATTTTCTTTCTTGATTTTGTCTTCATCTTCTTGATACCCTTCCAAATTTGAACTAAAATCCCCAGTTTCCATCCCTTCTTCTTCCTCAACAACATTCTTCTCAGAACTTTATGAACTTTCCCACTCAGATTCCTCTTCAACATTCTATTTTTTAAGACTAGAGGGTCTAGGTTTTACTTTTTCTTTCCCCTTCACCTTTCCATTCTTCTTACCCTATGCATCCTTATTTTTTTCAAAATAAGGATTCAAAACTATAGCATTGCTTTTACAGTAGCCCTCTATAATAAGAATCAGTCCTTCATGCAAAATTAGTCTAGTTTCCTTCTTTCTATGAGAAAATAGACTTTGAAGCAGCGAAAAGTGCAAATAGAAAGGGAAGGAGATTCTGTCTTTATGCCTAAAATGATTAAGAAAGACAAAATGAAATTGATGAACTCTTTTGTTGCTACCATCTAGGATGAAATATTCATGAATGCAGGAAAGAACGTCTCTCCAGATTCCTTTTATCTCTCTAAGTTGAATAAATATCCACTCTTTTCCAATTGCTTCTCTTCTACATCCATTTTCAAGAATTTTTTATAAGCATCATTTGAAATACTAGTCTGCTTAGAGAATTTAATTCCATCCGTGGGGAGCCCTGTAACTTCTGTGATGAATTCCTCTATAAGCTTCATAGTAACACCATGGAGGGTTACTCTATCATCGACCAATTTTTGAAGAATGCCATCGTAATATGGGGTTTAGATCCATGCATTCGCTCCATATAGCTCACCACTCTCCCTTTTTGAAGAATCTTCCAAACATCCTTTCTATCCTTCCATTCTTCACAATTTTTTGCCTCTTGCTTTCTCGGTTCACCCTTCATTTTGCACAACAAACAATATTCCAATAACACCCATACACTATGAGAAGAATAATGGACCCAATTGTTTTTTACAAGAACTAGGAATCGCCAATATGCTGGTACATGCAAATTCCATGTTGCATTCTCATGAATGTACCTATTCAATGAATGTAATCGATCCACCTTAAGTCCACTCCTCTGAATTATTAATTTACTAATCCTGGTAGATCTTTCCCTCTTTAGAATGAATGGCATCATAAATGATAAGTGCTTTGAGATCAACATTCTTGTTTAGTGCATCATGCCATCTCACCTTTTGCCCCATTTGGATAGCATGATTAGCTATCCAGTCAACAACTCCATTGGCTTCTCTATATGTGTGGGATATGGTCACTTTTTCAAACTTTAGAATTAAAGATTTAATTTCCATCACCTTAGCCTCAATAGACCATGAAATTGAGTTTTTGTTATTTAGGATGTTTACAATGTTCAACGAGTCACCTTCCAACCATAATTTGGAAAATCCCAATTCAACAGCTAGTATAATTGTATATAGAGCTACAATAGCTTCAACAATATGACTATTCAACTTACCAATTGGGATAGCAATGGCATCAACTACATTTCCCATATGATCTCTCAGAATTCCTCCACATCCCGATCTTCCTAGATTCCCTTTATCTGCCCCATCAAAATTTCCTTTGATCCATCCTTTAGGGGGGACATTCCATTTCACATTCAATCTTGGATTATCAATTTTCAGATTAGGCCTTTCAGATCCTAAGGGGTTATCAAATTGAAAAGATTGATCAGAATCCCTCTGTGATTTAAAATTATCCTTTGTAGCTCTAATAATATTCTGGCCAAGCACCCATCTTGGAAGTTCTTTACTTCTAAAATTTTTATTGTTTCTTTCTTTCCATATCCCCCACCATATATGAGGAAGTGTTAGTTTCCAGAAAAAATTAACATCAAGATTTTTTGAGGGACAACACCAACTTTTACAAGATAGATCCACACTTTTTTGATGTACCCATGTTATTCCCCAGAAATTAAGGATCTCTGGCCATACTTGTTGAGTGTAGGGACAATTCAAAAACATATGATCTCTATCTTCAAATCCACTTTTGCATAAGATACACTTGTTAACCACATTTATTCCTCTCTTTTATAAATTGTCTAGGGTCAGGATTTTATTTTGAAGCAACGTCCAAAAGAAGATATTTATTTTAGGGATAATCCCCTTCATCCATACTTGAGACCATAGAGGTTGATTACACTTTTCCTTTGAAGTAAAGATAGTAGAGACTTTAAATTGTCCACTAGGATCATCATGCCAAATAATATTATCTTCCAGATAGGGATAAAGAGAAACACCATTAAAAGATAATTGTTATGGTAAAGAGATAGGGTGAAAAACTATTATTCTTCCTTTAATTCTCTATGGTGGTTCCCAACCTAGAATTGAGACATTAAAAATAAAGAAAGTAAAGATAAAAAAATAAAATCAAATTATGAAATGTTTTTTTAGGTGATTCAATCAATCCCTATTAAGGCTATGGATGCTCACCTGGAAATAAAGTAAGACCTTTATTATAATTAGAGTCATATATATTAATGATATGGATACTTGTTTGGTAGTGGATCAATATTTAGGAAAGTGTTCTCAAGGTAGAGTTTAATAACTTGATAATTGAAGCTATAGTACATAGTCCTTGAGGTTCCATGAAGTATTCATAAACTCATATGCACACACCAAGTCAATGCAATTATTGGATTTCATATTTTAGACATTCCCTTATTTTACTCTCTTAAATTAGTTCATGTTCCATGTGTTGTCTCAACCAGGGATTTTGGGATCATAGTAAAATTATTTGTTTCAAAATAATTAGGAGTATTTTCTATCAAAGTCTTCATTTATTTTTGTTTTCATAACATTCCCCAGTTCATTAAGAATCATGGTACCCTTCTTTTTTCTCTTTTATATGCTCTCATTTATTCTTGTGGGTCAATTAATCTTAGTTATATAAATTTTATCCTATGAGCCATCTTAGTTTATGCACCAAATTGGGTACTAAAATCCCTTCCATTGAGAAGACCAAGTTTGTGTAAGAAAATTTCATATTAAGTGCTTAGCATAAAACTGAATTTTCAATGACTTAGATTACCTTTGAAAATATTTATTGTTCATTCATATGTTCCTATATTATTTTTGTCATATCTTAGTTTGGGTGCACTTTTAATCCCTAAAAACATATTTATTGCATAAACCATGTTGGAATGATAAACTTTCATTTTTTTCACTTTTCCCAAAAATGTGACCTTGTGTTTCATAAACATTGAGTTCTTAATAGCCTCCAAAAACTTGAAATGGTCTTATTCTAGTTCTTCCACTTGTTTCTAAGGACAAAATACTAGAATTGTTCTATGGATGGACACTAGGTTAGGGTTTTGATCATATATTCATTCTTATGTTGTTTATGGAAATAAAAATGTGACTTCAAGGAAATGAACTTTTATGTTTTGATTTTTTGGGGGAATTGAGTTCTTGACCTTCATTTGGCCTAGTTCCAAATGGACCAAAAAAAACTAAAATAGTCTTATTCCACTTGTTCTTGTAAAGGTTAAAAATACTTCAATGGTGCACAATTAGTCAGGGTTTTGATTATATATTTTCACTTGTTACTCTTTTTTAATGTGTTTTTGGTGTTAAAAAGTTAGTTTTGAAGAGATAAACATTCAAGTTTTTAATTTTGTCCAAAATCTTGATGTTGTGATTTAATATTTATTATTCCTAACAACCTCAAAAAGCATGAAGTGGTCTATGGGTGCATAAGAAGTTAGGTTTTGGTCATATATTTTGACTTATAATTCTATTTTTGATGTATTTTATGGCATTAGAAAGATGGTTTCTTCCCTGTCATCATGGCATAAGTTTCACATAGGATATGTGCATGGTTTAAAGATTTTAGGTATTTTCATCTCAAGATTTTTTTGAGCATATGTTGATTTACATGCACATTGGTACCCACAAATATCATCCATTATGTAGAGTGTTTTAATAAGATGAAATTTCATGTTTTACACTTTTCTTGGATATGTGTTTTTGACCTTAATTTTTCCTTGTTCTTATAGATTCCAAAATCTTGAAATGGTCTACAAGTCAATTTTTTTTATCCCACATCAGTTTTTTAACCATAAATTTTACATCACAACTTCATTTTGTAACTCATTTATGGAATTAATAAGTTGGTTCTTGCCTTGGCATCATGGTACTATCATTATTTTTTGGAAAGTATGTTGTTTAAATTTGTTCACATTATCTTGGCAAGTTTTCAAGTGGTTTGATAAAGTTCATGTTTTAATTTTTTTTATCTTATTTTTTATTTTTGATTGGATTTATTAACATGATTTTATATTTTGGCAACTAAATTAGAAATGGATTGTAAAATTTAGATTCCTAGAGATAAATATAGATCTTAATATTAAATTAAAATGAAATGTGGTTTTAGATGGAAAATGATTTCCCTCCATTGATGAAATTTCCTATAAAATTTCAGCCCATGGATAATAGAATGGTTGGATCTTTGTTGATTCTCAGAGGAGACATTAGAGTAAACACTCTCCTTTTATGAATTTTCATGATTTTATAGTGTAATCTCGCCTTTCATTTTTTCGGTACTATTGTTATGTTTTTGAATTTTTAACAAGATTATTTTTATTTTAAATTTATTATTCAAAATAAATATCATAATTTATGAAAGGTTTTTGAGTTTTATTTCATGATTTACGCATTTAAATATTGGTCATTTTTATTCATTTCATAACTAGGTTGTCCTTAAACACTTTTGTCATCTCCTTATATTATTTTGTGTATGATTATAAAGTGGGAGATTGATTTATGGAACCATTTAATCAAACATTGCATCTTTGTCTTCATTAAAATAGGAATTCCATTTCCCCTCTTTCACCTTATGTTTTTTTAGCAATTTGTTAAGCTAGGTTTTCAACCATATTTGATATCAATTTGTATTTGAATGTTTATCTTGATTGATAAGTTATTTATTTATTTTTATGCACTATTGAATATATGTAATAAATTTTCATTTTAAATCATTTGTATTTACTTTACTAAAACCCACAAATGTTGATTTATTTACTTGGGAAAATCAAACATATGGATTTTTTAATTTATTTGCCACTACATACTTAAAACCTTCATGATGATATAATAAATATTTGAATTTCCATATACTTCATTAAAGATAAAAATGTTTAAATTTAAAACCAACAACCCCTTTAATTAGAGTAGTTGCACATTGACCCACTAGGTTACCCAATATGACATTACCTAGTAGATATATAACTTGTGGAGATGTTTGGACCTCCTTTTAGGAGAGGCTAGATGGTCTACTTCCCCATATAATTTGGTGTGAAAAATAACCCATCAATAATTATAAAGGTAAAATGATAATAATAGGAGTTAGAGAGTTATCTCATGATCTAGAATATCCCTATTTATGAGTAAAGCAGGGTATAACTCCTAACTCAATGTATAATATGCACCTCCTAAACCAAAAATAACCATTATGTTTCAACTTTAGGTGGGAAAAAAGGAATAAGTATCCATATGTCCCTCATAGATAAGCCTCATAATTCATAGATCATTAGGGTTATATAAATAAAACCATATGTTAGAGACACAAAATTAAGAACAAGAGGATGAGACTACCATTTTTGTAGTCAATTAATCCACTACTGGTAGGGTATAATAATAATAATAATAATAATAATAATAATAATAATAATAATAATAATAATAATAATAATAATAATAATAATAATAATAATAATAATAATAAAATGGAAACTAAAATCATTGAACCATACTTTTTGAGGTAAAATATATCTAAAATAGGGGAGGGAAACTCCAAAGGGATAAAAATTAAAAAATATAAATAAAAGAAGAGCAAGAAGGCTCTACCACATCATCTATTGGAGTAGTAAAAAACTCATTATAGATGAGTGGAGAGAGAAGAAAAAGGGACCCCTAACTATATATCACAAGGAACGATAAAACCAAATAGAATGTAGTTAATAAAAATATGAGGAGGTATGAAACACTTTTTTCTTATTCTGAAATAGAATCATCAAAGAAAGGAGAAGTAAAAACATAGATGAAGGAAGAAAAGGATACCAAAAGAATATTCCTTGTTATGGTTACACTGGTAGGAACGTGTATAAAAAAAGTTGATATACCAAGGTAAAATATATGCTAATTTAGATATATAATGACAACACATGATATTAAGGGAAAGTCTAGACTAAATAGAACTAATTTTTTTTACTTTGGATGATACAATAGTAGGATTTCCTACATGATTACAAGAAATAATAATATAAACAAAATAGAAAAGCAAAAAATATAAAATTATTATGGAAAAATACCAAGAAAAGACATTGAGGAAAGTAGCAGAGGAAAAAACTATGTCTATTAACGATAATAAGAGGCTAAGAAAAATCCAAAAAATAGAGATGATAATAAAACTAAAAATAGACTTGGTAGTATAGTCCTTAAAAAACAAAAATAACACTAGATATTAAAATAAATATAAAAATTGACAATCCAACAAAATAAGTAGGTAGAGGAATAGATGAAAGATGGAAAATAATTATAGGAGATTATAGATCTTACCACTGAATAAGCTAAATAGATCTTGGAAAAAATTAAAAAGAAGAGAAAAAGTTAGCAGAAAAACAAATAAAAAGAAAAAAAGAAATGGAAAAACAAAAAGTAGAGATTGAAAATGAAAAATAATAATAAAATTAAAATAATGAAGTTGAGGATAAGAAATAGAATGAATAAGAAAATAAATTAGAGGAGAAGAAACATGAAGAGGAGAAGAAACAAAAAATAAAAGGAGGAGAAAATAAAATACGATGAAAAGAAAAGGAGAGGATGAGGAGAAAAAGAAAGAAGAGGAGAGGAAGAAAAGAAAATAAGAGGATAAATAAAAATAAAAGAAGGAAATTAAAATAAAAGAATAAAAAAAGATGAAATAAGAGGAAAAAGAAAAAAAAGGGAAAGAGGTTAGTAGTTCTTCTATAAGCTTGACAAATTGATATGACACAAGCCAAATATCATTGTAGAATGCTCTAGGAGAAGTAAGAATTTTTAAGAATAGTATAACTAACCTATTGGACCCTTTGAATAGGATACATATAGAATTAACTTAGCATAAACATATTCCATATACCATCATGTGCCACCAAGTTTCCTTCAACCTATTACAAGTAAATATATTTTAGTATCTCTACAAAACTCACACCAATAACAAATGAATTGGTTGGGGGTATTTTGATATAGAGTGTAAAAGTAGACTAGATGACATGGTGTGTAAATTTATAAGAAGGTATACAAAAGTGACTCACTACCTTAACCATCACTAAGCCAAAACATGATCTTTATATGACATGACTGATATAATAAAAAAATAAAGGAAACTATAGAAAATTTCATTATCCATGTAAGAACCATAGTGGATAAGAGCCTAATCAAATAAAATGATAGACTAAAGTATGAGGAAGAGCTCTTGGGTCCACTACTAAGGGAAAATAAAGTAAAAATCAATGAATTATAAAAATAAATTAGAGAAGATACAAAAATCCATGGGAGCTGTAACTACCTACCTTACTACTCTATTAGTTGGCTACTACCGACCCAATATAAGAAGAAAGATTCAGAGGAGATAAAGAAAAAATTGAGAATTTTTAATACCAGCTTTGCTACTCAAAATATTAATTTCAAAGTAAAGTGGAATAAATTGATAAGTCTACAATAAAAATATAAGGAAAATAAATCTCAAAGCATACTTATCTATGAAGACATGGAGTATTATAAAACTTTGTTGAATACCCAAATTGAGATTCAGACTAAAGGTCAAAAAACATACATACAAACACTATAGAAGTAACTATCCCCAAAATAGGTGGTGATGGAGGTCATAGAGAATATTATGGAGGTCAAAGATAATATTATGTTATAACACAATATTTAGGATGATAAATACATAATTTAAATTGGGAAAATTTATTTAAAGAAATGATGGACAAATATGATAAATATCTACCCAAAGATGGATATATTTTTAATTTAAAATAAAATGAATTATTTTTGGTACCTACTAATATTTTGGTATTGAATTTTAGTGTAAAATAAAATAAATTATTTTAGGTACCTACTAATATTTTCCTAGGTTTTCTCAATGATGAGACAAAGGAATAAAATTTAGGTAAATGTTTATAACATTATTTAATAGATATGATCAACATAGGATTAATGCAAAACCTCCAAATGTAATACAATAATAGAGTACACCTCCACACCAATGGGATAACGGTTTTTCCCAACTTGGGAAACATGTTGTTGATTAGATCATTGAACTATCACAACATGACCTATATAAACAAAAGGCATGTCTTACACAGATGTGATTATTGAGTTACAAAGGTAGATAGTCAGAATTTATACTAAAACATTGTAATTTAATAAACATAACATAGATAGAGTTGATTAAAGATAATTTTAGTGAGATAAGAGATTAAAGAGTATATAAATACTTTTAATATTGTAAATAGGGCTTAAAATAGAGTAATGAAAGTAGAGGTATAAAGTAAATATATCTACAAAACCTGTATAGGTTGTTATATTATATCTATTTAAATAAAAGAAGTTAGAGTATGAAATAATTGAGTCCTATTTACTAGTAATGAGAAAAATTACTTATTTTTATTTTTGAATACATAATATAAATAAATGCTCATAGTAATAATTTATACACCACATTATCTTTAGTTTAAATTTAACTTGAACCGCATAAATATTTGTAACCAAAGTTGTAGATATATATATATATATATATATATATATATATATATATATATATATATATAATTGAATAATTTATTAAGACAATGACATTATAGGAGTGGGTTTTATTTTATAAAATATTTTTTACTAGGATTGGGTTGGTTTTGACCAACACAAGTTATTATCAACTAGTGATTAAAAAATGTAATTTTCAAAACTAACTCATGTAGAGGTGGATTGAACTAAGAGTCTAGAGATGTCTGTGAAGGATATGTAGTAATTTTTACATAGATAGTGATATTAATTTAAGTCTATAATAATAAAATGGAATGTTTTAATAATAATATATTATGAAATTATGAGAGAATGGAAAATTAGGACCTTATTTGAGTGCTCAAGCCATAAATGATTAATGTGTATCAAAATTTTCATTGTCAAATTTATAAGAACACATTTTAATACATACATTAACATCATATTCCTTGGAAATTGTAGATTTATAAAATATTATTCTATCTATGGGAAATATCTAAACTCAAGAAATGATTTCTTTGTAAACCTTGATTGTAACTCCTCTCAAAGTCACCATCCTTACTTCTCAATATTTTTGTAAACTCAAAACCCATAACTCACTCCATGAATTTCATTAGTCTCCCTTTCCTTAAAATATTATAGATGGTGTGATTATAATATAGAACCTCAAAAAAAACTAGTTTAGTTCTAACTCATCCCATACCATAAGGAATACTATATATATATATATATATATATATATATATATATATATATATATATATATATATATATATATATATATATATATATTCATGCTTATTCTTTATTCCATATAATTTGGTCCTTTTTATCTTATTATTAATACACACTTCATGTCAACATCAATTACTTATTCTATTTGACTTCATTTTTATGAAAGAATTTGATGCTTCTCTTTAAAATGATTTAACAAAATAAATCCTTGACATGACCACATGTATAAATAAAAAATATATTATCCAAATGTGCCATGCTTTGAAGGTGAATAATAAAAAATACTATAATGAAAACCAACATATATTTAATTAAAAAGGTAATAACAAGGCTTGATGCATGTAGATCAATACACTTAACTCCATTAAGGAGCATATCAAGGAAAAAAACCATGGTAACAAAAATAGAATATAAGAATAATGAGAGAGTCAATAATATTCCACAATACAAATCCTTTCTATATAGGGTCAAAATTAAAAGGGTTACATTTTAAGACTATTCCCAACAAGGGTTTCTAAATGATTCAAAAAGAGGACTAAAACCTAAGTAATAATACAAAAATGTTAATTTTTAGCTTATTCATTTACCAATTGAATAATGGAAATGGGTAGGACATTAAGATCACTCCACTTATCAAAACATAATATGGAAACACCTATATTTTGAAAAATGAACTTATTTCCTCTTTTATAAATATGACTAATAAAGACTTCCTGAAAAAATTAGAACCTATAGTAATGGTCTAGATTAGGTGATTCTTATTTAGGATGAATTTTATGATGTTAATATAGTCCCATTTGATGGAGATATGAGATATATTGATGTGTTTCAATTCTATTAGTCCATATAGAGTAAATTTTACCTCTATAAAATGGTTTGTTTGAACACCAAGATTATCACATATGTTACAACAAATTTCCCTCTATTGTCTCTAATAATAACAACTACACCTAATTGTCCTTATTTTCCTTTATAAGTGCCATTAAATTTAGTTTGTACAAAAATTAAGAATTAAATTCCATTTAACAAGATTCCTTTCGACCTTTCTTCCTTTAGTCACTTTGTTATTTTCCTTTAAAATATTCTAATTAGTTGATATTCTAGTTTCACACTCCTTAATCTTCTCCTTTTTATTATTTTTGATCACTAATAAATTCTTTAGAATATTTTAAATACTCCTTTCTCCCACTATTATAACACTTCACTTTCTATTTTTACAAATTATCATATTTTTTCCCACCACAAACCCCAAAAAACATGTAAGAATATTTAATAAAATTCTTTAGCTTAGACCAAGAAAAGGAGGTGATCATTTAATAAAAAATATAGAATGGATCTTAACTGAACCCAACAAACCTAAATTTATATAAAATCATTTTCATCATCTAATAAGTAAAGAGAAACTCTAATAAGATATGGTAAATAGATTCTAATTCTTCTTCACATATTACATTATTATTGGGAATTATGAAGCATTTTTAGCCAATTTATCTTAAATCAAAATTTCATTTTACACAATACAGAAGAAAAAATTGATATTTGGAGTTAGGTATTTATCCAACACTTTGCTCTAATGAAATCCATCTAGTGTCATTTTAAATCCATCACATAAACTGATTTGACACTATAACTACCATATGATGATGATGATTCCCATATTATCTCATATTATATATGAATATGGATAATATAAAAACCTTTGAATAAATATTTCAAGGAGGAGATATGTATTTTTTTTGGGTTTGTGGGATTAAAATTTATTGATTCCCAAAACTTAATTGAATGCCTCTCTTCAATGTAATCCATCACCCTTTTTCCCAATATATGCTTAATTTGAATGCTTAGACAATATAAATGCTTGATATAATTTATATGAGAGTTTATCAACTAGACATCCTCCTTAAATAAAGCTTTGTTTATTAATCCAACATTACATTTATGGCATTTAATTAGGAGTCTCCTACATTAAACTAAATTATTCTAGAATTATGATATAGTTGGTAAGGATTGGACTGAAAGAAATATTTTAACCTATACACTATCCAAATATTTTAATTTAAGAATTAAATAACAATATCTATTTTATTATATAAATATCCACCTAATTTTATTATTTATATATTTTTTCATGGTTATCATATTTCAAGTCCTTAACCCTCCTTTATGTTTGGGAAGACATAAAATTTCCCAAGGAAACAAGGTGATTTGTTGACTCTCTTAAGTACTCATCCAAAAAAATATTTTTTAATTTTATTTAAAAAAATTTCTACTATATTTATTTGAATTATAAAGTTAGACATGATATAAATCAAAAGGATTTGAAGATTAATTTTGATGAGTTTCACTTCACCTGCATGATTAATTAGACATCATTCCCAAACCACTAACTAATGATAATATCTATCAATAAGATAATTCTAAGGGTTTTTATACATTATTAACTTGAATAGGGGCATGCCTAAATATGTTGAAATAATATATTTTATTTAAAAACCCTAATTTTATAATATTCTATTTGTTGGTTGAGAATATTGTTAATGAATAAAATAGTTCTCTTTTCTATGTTTATTTGTTGACCTAATTTTTTTGCATATCTCTCCAAGATAGTCTTCAACTTATTTAATTTATGCTTCCCATATTATTAACATTCCATAATTTTTTTTGGATTAGACTAAATCAATTTAAGAGGATGTTTTGAATCCATTAATCCTTCATTTGATAGGAGTTACAAATAAATTTATTCCTAACACCTGCCTAATTGAGCAAACATCATTTCCAAACTATTAACTTATGATACTATATATCAAGAAGAGATTTTAAAAAGTTTTTATACATTATTATCTTGAATAGGGTCATGCATAAATAGTTTAAAATAATATATTTGATTTGGCAAATCCTAATGTTTATAATTTTTTGTTTGTTGGTTGAGAGGAGAGTTGATGAAGAAAATAGTGCTCTTATCTAAGTTTATTTTTTGACCTAAAATTTATACGTATCTCTCCAACATATTATTAAATTAATCCATTTATTTCATTTATGAGTCCCATTATTAACATGTCATCAATTTTTTTTGATGAGACTGAATCAATTGAAGAGGATGGTTTTAAACCCTTAATCCTACCTTTGATAGGAGTTACAAAGAAATTTATTCCTAACACCTCAACCAAAATTATAAAATAATATGTGTAAATAAGGTATTATTGTATTATACCTATTATAATGGCATATAATTCCATTAATAACATATGAAAAGATATAACTAACATGGATGACATTACATACTAACATTTTTCATGTAAAATCATTGATACGCTCTGCATGTTTTACTACCCATGTGATTTTTGAATTTGGCCATGGCTACAGCGACCCAACGGACCCCTTGATGCCCCTTCCCTCTCCCCTTGGTAAAATTTATCCCTAGGAATACCTCAGACTATCATTTTGAACCCATGACCTTGAGTGATGCATTAGTTCCCAACTCATGGAAGAATGTCCTCTTGGGGAAAAGAACTATGAAAACCTAAGGGCTATCTCACTACTACTAGAGATGAAGGGTGGTTCATATCTCAAAATCCCTAATATTATGGTGGAAATAATAGTTTATTTAATGGAATAGGCTCTTATTGGTAAAATTTTCAACTTTAGATTGAATATTGATTTGGTGAGGAGATGGGTCACTACTAAATGGAAGGTGAAGGGTAGCATTTCATTTAGTACCATGGATCAGGGGATGTTCCTCTTCAAGTTTATGGCTAGATAATAACTCACCCATGTTCTTGTTGGGGTTCCGTGGATGTATGGAAAACTCAATCTCTCTCTTTGGAAATGAAGATTGGGGTTTGATGTTGCTACTTATCTAAAGAAAATGACCATAGTTTGGGAGAGAATTCTGTCTCCCATTGGAATATTGGGATGAGGAAGTGTTCATCTAGATATCAAATAACTTTGATCACTTCATTGGTTTGGACAATATTATCAAGAATAAGTCCAGGTTAGTATTTTCTTACTTGTGTGTTAGTGTAGATATTAATAAATCTCTATCTAACTCCATTAATATTGATTATAAATTTGGTTAATGGACTCAACCTATTTATTATTAGAATTCCACTATCTTTTGTTAGAACTATTGAAAAAAGGTCACCTCATAACTCAATGTAAAACAAAGAAAAAGAGATCCATTATTTTGGAAAGACAAACGAATGGAGATGAGGAGGATTATCCTTTCATGGAGGACATAATTAGTATCATTAGCACACCCCAAAATGATAATAATGAAGATAAGGTAAGGAAATAAGATAGAGGATTGTCTGGTGACATGTTGAAAGATCTTAGGATGTCCTCATCTTAAGGTAAGGCTCTTAAGACTCCTATCATGGATCCCAATTAAAATAAATAACTAACCAACCATCCTAGTGTGATGTCCCCTTCCTTGCAAAGCTAAGAGGAAGGGGAGATAAATTAGGTGGCCAAGGTTAATTTTGATCTAAAATCAAGGAGTTATAAGTTGTCTAATGTGGATAATGGTAGTGAATATATTTATAAAGGGGTTGGTAACCCAATTAAAGGGTAAGGAATTGGTAGCAAACTAAAAGGTTTCACTTCACTAGGGAATAACTCCCTTAATCTAACCCCTCATGTGGGAAATAGTAAGATTAATAAGGATCTATATTTAGAGGATTGGACCACTGCTAAAAATAAATGCAGAGGTCAAGGAAGGAAAAATACTAATGTTGGTGTGGATTACAAAGCAAGAAGACACACCTAAAGAAAAATTAGACAAAAGGTTGTCAACAAGGATATTGTTATGGGAAAATACAGGACTCTAGATATTGGCTCCAAGAAAGTCCAATGTAAATGATCCTTTTATGGAATATTAGAGGGCTTAATATCCCTCAAAATTATTTCTTTGTCAAGAACTACATTTATGATAATAAAATTGATATCCTTTTATTATAGGAAGTCAAGATGAAGGCTAAAGGATTTTAGCTTATAGCTAAATAAATATGGCCTAATGTTGAGTATTGTATAAGTGATGCCTTAGGATCTTTAAGAGGTATTGTCACTATGTGAAACAATAATGTTGTGAAAGGAAATCTCATTTCTAGATGCAAGATTAGTCTATGTGTAAGAATGGTTACACATAATAAATCTTAGAACTTAGTCAATATTTATTCACCTAACCAAATAAATACAATAAAGGAGTTATGGGATTTCCTTTACACTATAATTGGGAATAACAAGGAGGATTTTTAGATGCTTTCTAGTGACTTCAACTCCTCACTCTATCCTTCAAAAAAGATTTGTGGTATTTTAGATTACATTGATAACATGGTTGACCTAACTAAGTTTCTCAATGATATGGGTCTTATGGACCCATATCTTCAAGGGTAGAATTTTACTTTGTCTAATTAAAATAAATGTGATAAATTAATACAAATTAGACTGGATAGGGTGATGGTTACCTCCAATTGGGATTACACCAATGCCTATGTCCATGAAGCCCTCCCTAAGATTACCTCTGACCACAACCCTCTCCTTTTATCTTGGAAGGATAGAGAGATTAAGGGCCCTTTCCCATTTAGGTTTGAGTTAATGTGGACTTAGAATATAGGATTTAGAGATCAGTTGGATAGATGGTGGAATATCACTATCCAAGGATCCCCCATGTGTAAGTTGGCACATAAGCTAAATATTGTGAAAAATAAAGTCAAAGGTTAGAATAGGTATACCTTTATTAATATATTTGAGAAAAAGAGGAGGATTTATGCCATACTTAATGACATTCAACTACTGATGGCTAATGGAGACATCATTGATGATATTTTACTGTAAGAGGATTCCCTAGGGAAGGAATTGAGTGAACTGCTAAAAAAGGAAGAAATCTTCTAGATGTAGAAATCCATAGTGTAATGGATCTGGGAGGGGGATATAAATATTTCCTCCTTCCATAAATACACCATGAGGCATAAGAAGAGAAATAACATATTAAATTAATGGATGAGAGTGGATCTTTGGTCCAGTCGGATGATCAAGTGGGGCAAGTGGCTACTACCTATTTTTAGAAATTCCTTATTATTTAGGATAAAATGGAGAATCAAGAGTTAATTGAAATTATCCCTACCCAATTTTAATGTTGAAGATAATAATCATATTGATAAGCCTATGAATAAAGAGTAAGTGTGTGATTTCCTCTTTTTTATGGGTGATTTCAAGGTCCTAGGCCCAAATGGTTTTCCTCCTACCTTTTTCCATGAGTACTAGGAGATAGTAGGGAAAGATGTTATTGAGGCAACTACAGACTTCTTTAAGACTGGAAATTTTTGGAAAAAACTTAATCACACCTTCAGAACACTTGTTCCAAAGAAGCTAGATCCTATTTGTATGGGGGAATTCAATCCCATAAGCCTTTGTAATACTATCTACATGATATTCCCTAAGATCTTGATATGTAGATTACAGTCGACCCTAGACCATATAATACGTAATAGTTAAAAAGGGTTTGTCCTTAGCATAAATTTTTTGAATGCTACCATATCCACTTATGAATTTATTCATTCTATGGAGAGAAATAATTTTCCTAGGATGGTCTCCAAACTGGACATATCCAAGGATTACGATAGAGTGGCTTGAGACTTTCTATTCAAATTCCTTGAGAAAATGGGGTTTCAAGATATAATAATGTATATCATTAAAACCTATGTCACCATTGTTAAATACTAAGTCATAATCAATGGGCTCCTTAGGGAATTTTTCAATGTTTGGAGGGGTTTAAGGAAAGGTGACACCTTGTCCCTTTACCTATTCACTCTGATGGCTGAGGTTCTTAGTAGGGGTTTAATGAAGCTACTAAGATACTAAGAGATCAAATGTATTAAATCTACTTTAACAACTAACTATGCTACCATTCAATAGTTTATGGATGACACTATCCTCTTTAAAATTGCCTCAGTGATGGAAGCTAGGAAATGGAATGCTCAAGGACTATGTGGATGCATCTAGCCAATGTATCAACTATGATAAGAGCTTGGTCTAGTTTTTCAACACTACTATAGACCTTTAATAGAAAATTATGGGGATTCTTGGCTATTAAAGTGGTGAGCTCTTAGGTACTTACCTTGGCCTTCCTTTAGTTATTAAATATGTTCCTCCCATATGGTATAATTTTATTCTTGAAAGAATTTATAAGAATTTGGTTGGATGGAAAGGAAATTTGTTGAGTCAAGCTAAAATATACCAACTTATGAAGGCCTCCCTTCAAGGAATTCTTATTTATTTCCTTTCCCTTTTAAAAATACCCAAATATATTATGGAGAAGTTTGAGAGAATTCATAGGAATTTACTATGGAATGGGGTCGAAGAGAAAAATAGGATTTCCCTAGTATGTTGGGATGAAGTCTATAGACCTAAATTGCAAGGAGGTCTTGGGATTATAAAAAATCACCTAATCAACAAAGCCCTCCTAGCTAAGATTGTGTAGAATTTATTGAGTATCATTAATGATTAACATAACATTATAAGGGATAAGTACCTATCTAATAATAACCCAGATGATTTTATTCACACCATTGGTATCCCTAGAGGTTTGGTGATTTAAAATAATGTGTAAAAAATAGAACCTTACTACTGTAGTGTATTAAGTGGAAGTTGTGGGATGGTAGATACATATATTTTTAGGAATATAGTTGTATAAAGGTAACCCCACTATATAAGACCCAAAACCTCTAAAGACTTGATGATAGGGCCATTAATTACTTTGGGAAGTTGGTTGTTGATTATCTTCTTCCTGGAAATAGAGGCTAGAAATAGCTACCAGACTATTGTCAGGACTAGAATGACCTTTTTTCGATTACTAAGGAGTTATATCTCTCTTCAAGGATTTAAGATTACTATATTCCACTCAAAGGATAAATTTTTGTGGGAAAAGGACAAAATGGGAGTTTTTATAGTCAAATATATTAAAATCTTCTCTTAAAGTCTAATGAGGACTCTAACTATTGGAGAAGGGTTTGGAATCACAACCTTATTCCCAAGATCAATCATTTATGGTGGATTACCATACATAAAAAGATCCTTAATATGGATAATCTTTAAATTAGAGGCTTCTAAATCCCTAACCATTGATAAATCTACATGAAAGAAGAAGAATTAGTTTCCCACCTTTTACTACATTGTGAGTTCTCTTGGGAGGTTTGGAGATTTACTTTGTAGAATATTAGAATCTCCTGGAACATGAATCTTGGTCTCTCTACTATTATGAGGTTTTGGTTTCCCCCCTTTATTCATCATATATTCAAAGAGATATGGGATCAAATCCCTTTATCCTAGCTTGGGGACTCTAGAAGGAATGAAATAACAAGTTAATTAGAGATAAAGAAAAATATTCTAATGAGGTCTTATGTATGTTTGATAAACTATTATAATAAAATATCTCTAAAAATAATTTGAAAGCTATTAACTTTCCTCCTAATGAGCTTGAAGCTAGTATTATCAATCAGTGGAGTGTCTCAGTTCACATTTTTAGAATTAATAACTCTAAGAGAATTGCTCATGTTACTACTAAGTGGGATCCCCCTATTTATGGTTGGACAAAGCTCAATTTTCATGGGGATTCCAAAGGTAACCTAGGTCAGGCTAGTGGGAGTGGAGTCCTATGAAATGATAAGGGGGATCTTTTAGCTACCTATTCTGGAGGGTTGGGGGATAATTCTAATAACATTACTGAGACTATGGCCCTCCTCTGGGTTCTTAAGGTGGCTCTTTATATTGGCATTAAAAACCTCTTAATTGAAGGTGATTTCAATATTTTCATTGATACTATTAAGGAGAAAGCTATGGTGGGTTGGAAAAGTTTTGACATCATATAGGATATAAAGAAACTCCTTTTTTGCTTTGAGGGATTTGAGGTTAAATATATCTAGAGGGAGGATAACCAATTGGTGGATGCTATGGCCAATATTGGAATCAACCTCTTCTATATAAGGTACTAGATTAATATTAATAGTCTACCTATAAATGTTAGATATCACCTTCAAATGGAGGCCTAACCTTATTCGGTCTAATGATATTTTTTAAGTGATTTTGTTTAGGATATATTTTCATATATATTCTAATTAGTGGATCCATGATTGACATTTGCCATCAAAAGGGGTGAAAATATGTTTTCATAATTATGGTTAAGATGACATATGATTACCCCTTAAGAGGTGGAAATTGCAACATTATCAATATCTAGATCAATAAAATCTTGTGGTAGTTGCTTAGCTAATCCATCAGGCCATTTCAAATCCTAGTTGTGTATTTCCAAATTGATCACCAAAACAAGGTTAAATATGCCTATAATTATTACTTGATCAATGAGATTGATTTTAAGGATGAGCTTGGGTGTTTGAGCAACCTCAAGTGCTAGTTTAATGATGATAGCCAGATCATCATTTATAGATAATTTTACATTAAGCTACATTATCCCTGGGTGATAAGGTTTGCTCTGTGTGATCTTTTCCTTAAAATTATGAATAATTTAACTATGGGTAGAGATAATTTCCAAACCAAAACCTTGTATTGTGTAGAATTAAAGGTTGACACCATGTTGTGGAGTATTTTTTATGAGGGTAGCATCACTCCACTCCTAGAATACCTTAATAGATTTTATGAAAATATATTAGTCTAGTTTGTTATGTCTTGGGATGAGGATCATAAGGTCCAGGTTGGTATAATTTAGTTTGAAGTGAGTGAAGGAACTATATCTAAGGATAAATGGGTTTGAAATGTAAAGGTAAAATGCTAAATATAAAAACTAAAGTTTAGGACCTTGAAGGCATGAAGAAATTCTTTAGAGAGGGTGAGTCACCAGTTTGCCTCTAGGGTGGCTTTGACAAGGAGAGCCTTATCAACCCTTGGGGTAAATTTTGCCTTATTATCATGAAATACATCACCTTGGAGGGTAGGTTCAAATACTACTACCACTATCATTTTGATTTATTGAATCATTTTTTTCATAAGGTGCTAGTTAATTTCACATTCTACCTCTTATCATCTCTAGAGTCTTCTATGAAGATTGCTAAGAGTACAAATGAGAGTAACCCTAATTTTGTTACTATCCCACTTCATCAAGGCTTGATTCTTTGTCATTACCATTTCCTCTTGGCCCTCTATCTACCCAAGCCCATAAAATCCCACCTATTATTGTTGTCCTACTCCATCAAGTCTACTAGTAAGGAGGAACTCCTAGGTTTCCTCATGGAGGATTGGAATGCTCTGCTCAAATAGTGTTGGTTTCTATTGTTGTTTTTGGTATTAGGTTTGTTAATGCTTTCTTGTTAGTTTATTTTGCATATTTTTTTTGTTCATGGTTACTAGCATATTTTTCTTTACTTGGGGCCTTTTGTAATAGGGATTTTCACCCTCATTTGTAGCTTACCAATATCAAAAACATATGAAAAGAGATAAATAAAAAATATATATTTATAAAATGTTGTTGGAAACCTAAATTTTATAATATTTTATCAATAAATCTCTAGGATAATCTATCATAATCCTTATGCATATTAAGTTTGAGAATCATTCCAACCAGATAACTTTTGTCAATAGAGTGAAAAAAATCATGAAATTTAATAATGTTGTTGATTATTTTATTTCCATAAAAAAATCTCCATGTTATTGTAATATTATTAGGGGAAGAATTGTTTACATCCTTAAGGATAAAATATTCATAAATATTTTGTATAAAGTAGTGTAAAAATTGATTAGTCTAAAATCCTTGAAATAATTATCACTTTTTTGGGGGATAAAAAAAAAGAGTTAAATATTTATCTGAGGATTTTAACTAAAAGTATAAATTCCTCTCCATCTATAATCACATCAGATTAGACAATCTCCTATGATTATTTAAAAATTCCATCTAGAAACCATTTTAAATTGACACTTTATCTCTCCCTATAGAGAATACTATAAACCAAACTTATTCATTATAATTATGTCCTATAAAATCATTATTTTTTAGTTGGGAAAGAATGGGATGCTGAAATCTAGTAATTCCTTCTCAAATTCAAGGTCACTTTCCACCTTGCTAGAATATTTATGAATTAAATAATATCTTCAATTATAAACATTATATATATTCTTTGACTACCAGGTTATTTAGATATAACCCTTATTATATTATAATTATTATGTATTAGGGTTGATATGTGGAAAATTATAATGTTTATATCACCCACTATTTTCCATAAATCCTCCAATGTCTATCTCTAGAAGGTTTCCTATTTTTCAATGAAGGATGATAATTAACTTAATAACCTTTTTATTTACAACATAAATCATTATTCATGCCATTGGATTAATTCTATTTTTATAAATTTTCTAGTTCCTATGAAATTATCATATTTTGATGAAAAATATTTCCAAAATTTTATTTGTTCTATTTTTATAGAGTAGTTTTGACATTTTTGAGCATTTTAATAATTTTGAAAATAACATAACCTTTAACATATATTTTCCACCATTTGTTTATTTTATCTTCTCATTATGGGTGAAGAAGCTAGATGTTTTCATATGTAAATAAAGGGTTGGTTTTATTAGTATCCAATTCCAACTTAAGGATGGGAGGGTTATGATCAGATCCAATTATGGGTAATGAAGATAGGTAAAAATTCTAAATAAAAATAAAATCAATAGAGACAATAAATATATCCAATCTAACCTAAATGAGATAGTCCCTCAACCTCATATTATCAAAAGTGAAATTATATCCCCTAAAATAGAAATATAATAAGCCATAATTTGAATTAAAAAGAGATAAATACTCTACACTTTTCGTGAACTCTAGGTGCCCCTAATTTTTTTTAAGGGATAAATAGGAGTGTTGAAATCATCTAATACCATCCATATAAATTTCTGACAAAACCTTTTAATATTTTTCAGCTATTTCAGAGAATTACTCTACCTATACAAGAGTTAGGAACATAAATATTGGACATGGTCCAAGAATTAAGATGTTGTTTATTGGTGATTAGTATTTTTATATGATGCCGTTTTATAACCAAAACATCTCTATTTGAAAATAATAATCCCAAAAGGTGGCTAACATACTTAAATCCCCTATTGATCTTACTAACAAAAATGAATATTTAGTATAGATATCTTTTCTTACTATAAAATTATTCTTTGACATTTTAATTTATTGGAGTGATATAATTCTATGTCTATGATATTTAATAATATTTATAAATATCATATTATAATCACCTAAAAGTGGTAATTAAATGTAAGAGTGTCTCTTGAGTTACCGTATCCATATGTTAGTACTAGACCTATCCTAGAGCCTTATACACACTTTTCCAATCATTAAGTAGACCATATTTACCTATAGTCAGACAAAACATAGTCATAGGACTATATTTTTATATCCCAAACCATATTTTTCAATAGTCATCCAAGTGGACATTAACATCACATTTGGGACACTATAACCACATTGTGTTAGTGTCCCCAACTGGGTGTTATTGTCTTTATACCTAAGTTTTCCCAACAGATACTTTTTCAAATGTGTTCCCATTATAATGTTGACCTAATAACATTTTATTATCAACACAAGATATAAAAATATATAAATACAAGTCTAATTGACCTTTATTTACTAAATGGGAAATAAATTCAAAATCACATTAAAACCAAAGATAAGTTGAGAAAAATTAAAGTATTTGATCCATATTATACCCTCCTTCTACATACTACGATATATAATATCCCTAAGCCCATTTTTTTAAATATTTAAAATCTCAATCACATTCAAGGCATCCAAATCTAGTCTCATTATAGCATTCACTTACACCTACTTCAAACACTAGGTGGGATAACTACATTGGGATTAATTCCTCTTCAGAGTACTAGTATGTAGGCAACTCTCTTCACAGTGGGGTGTTGAGGATTTCCATCCTATCCTACTAGATAACACATAATTATTCATCTTTCCATAATTTCAAGGAGGATTAGGGCTTGCACACTAAATCAAGTTTTTTGGGCATAACATAAAACTCTAGGTTTCATGTGCACATGAATAGGACCTAAAGACACAAGCATAGGTGATCTTAGAAAATAGGTACAGTCCTAAAAATGGGACATTACCACCACTTTGAAGACACTAAAATAACATGGTGTTACTATACATATAGGGTGATATTATCTAGTGATCAAATAGCTTCCATAATCTTGTTGATGACACTCAAAACTATCTAGAACCTAGTTTCTAGAACCCAAATCATCTATGACAATCACTTTTTAGATAAGGTCATATTTATGCATATTTATTTATATTTTATAAAGTCAAAGGAATTAAAATGTCATAACAAATTAGTTCTTAATTATTTTAATCTATTTAACTGAATTAGACATCTCAACCCTTTAATCTAAACATATGATTTACATAGTTAATCCTAAAAGGATAAATCATTTGGTGAATATGTCTTACTTTGAATATTGATTCAAACCCTAAGTTGCATTAATAAAAAAATTTGTGCAATAATATAGGGCTGCATAATTCTAATTTTATAATATTTTTTACAACCTAGCTAAATTAAATCACTTTCACATTAGGGTTTCAATTTATTTTACATATATATTTAAATTGGTGGAAAGAAACCCTAGATTGAAAAACCCTAACCCTATACACACTTAGGGTTTGTATCCGTTTATATATAGAAAAATATTTTACTTCTAAAATATCATATTTGATATAATATTTTAGATTTATAATTTTACATAGATTAGTATTCTTAAAAGGTTCTAAATTTATAAAACTTGTTTTCCTACCTTTCAATATACAATGGTAGAATTTCAAAATAGATTTGATGAAACCAATAAGAAAAAAATTAAAAAATTTATGTTCAATCATAATTATACACAAATTTATTTCACAAAAATTATTCAAGAGTAATTCCAAAAGACAAATAATTGTCTATCTTCAACCCTTCCAGTTAATAATGTTGTTACACATCTAGTGGGGCCAACTCAACCAACTCAGATATCACAACCTAAGATTTTTATTCAACCATTAGTGAAATCTACACCACTTATGGCTAGATCATTTACTACAAGTGTATAATACCTTATGCATGAGGTTATTATTCTATAGTCTAAGGTGTTACATCTTGAGAAGGGAGCATTTATGCCATCACATGCCTTTGGATTCTAACATTTTCTTGCTAAACATTTGGCACATCACATTGTGTAAAATCTTTTTTCATCCAATTTTATGGCACCTAAGCTCACATTATTTTATATCAAGGGTGACCCATATCATAAATTTAGAGCCTTTCATATAACATTCTTGGACTATGTGTCCAATGATTATCTTCTTACTAAGCTATTTCCATGTAGTCTCAAGGATTATGCTCTATAATAGCTATAATATTTTCCAAATCAATATATCATATAATTCAATAATTTATCTAACATGTTCCTATCACACATCTTTATCAACATTAGTGATAAGATATCATATGCACAAGTGGCATAGTTAAATCAAAAGTTAAATGAGACTATTACTGATTATGTCTTATGATACAACATAATATTATCAAAACTAGCCCCATGGTAGACATAGAGATTTAGGATATATTTAAATAGAGTCTATTACTAACATTATATGAAGCTATCTTATTCAATAAATTTGTCACATTTACCAATATGTGCCACAAAGTCAAGGAAAGATAGGTTAAGCTCTTATCAATGGGCAATATCAAATACAAAAATGGATCAAAATAAAATATTAAGAGTTAAAACAAACATCCATAAAAAGTAAGGGACAAAAAAAGGTGATCAAAAGGCCATAGTCAACACATCTTCTAATCCATCTCCCAGATTGGTTTTATCTGCTTCTCAGTGCATAGTTTTCACTAATCTTCTAGAGTCACTAGAATGATTTATACAAATATTGGAATGTAATTTCACATCTCTCCCTCACATTAAGGAGGTTGATATGAAATGGCCTCTTCTAAATATTTATGATTAAAATACATTCTGTGAGTATCATAAGGCACAAGCCACATGATAAATAGATGCATTAGCCTAAAGCACATGCTATAATATGAGGCTACTATTATTGATGTGAGCATAACCATAGAGGCACCAAAATAACAAAAATTATAATCAAAGTAACTAAGGCATTCACTATACATACCAGGCATATCCACTACCAGATTTCTATCACATAATTACAAAGAAGACACATCCATTGCATAACATTATTGGCATGTATCACACTATAATGCCACCTAGACCACTTATCAAATTTTTAGAGTAGGATATTGTGGATGATGACAAAAATTTATATGCACTCTTCATATGAGCATACATAGATAACCATCATATTCATAGTGCTATGGTTGATAATGGGTTAATAACTAACCCATGCACCATGACACTCTTACAACACTTAGGATACATAGATCAGGATATATTCCCCTTAAATGGAAATTAGTGGTTTTAGTGGCCATGTTCAAAGCTCTATCAGGGATATTATACTTCCATTATAGGTTGGACTAGCAGACATCACCACTTGATTCAAAATATTACCTAGTATTGGTGTCTTTGATATATTATTAAGTCATGGTTATACCAACTCCAAACCATCCCATCTATAAAACACTAATTATTGAAGTATATGCATGATAATTAGGTGGTTAAGGTTGATTTTATCCCATATGAGTACCCTTTACCCATCCCATAGGTAATTCTAACATATATTCTAGATATAGTTCCAATATAGACACTAGTTACAATTCTAACACCATTACAAGATATTACATGGTTATCAGTTAAAGTAGAGAGTATAACTTGTATTCATACATCATAGTGTTCAATAGTGTCATTAGAGAAACCTAGGTCCACTCCTACTATATCTACATGCACACATACTCTCTCATGAAGACCATTATTAGATAGACCCCTATATCATTGATATGTCACAAATTCTATAGGGCATTCCTCTACTAATTTTACACTAAGATTAGTTTTATTGGGGTGTATGGGTTATCATCATAGGGAACCTACATCACCTACATCTTCTAATTTTACTAGATGGGTCCTTAAGACCCCCATAAATCATAGGGCATTAAAATTAATGATACAACATCATATCACCACCACATAGGTAGCTTTGAACTAAAATTTTATTCATCATAGTAGATCATGGGATCAAATTTTCTCTTTCACACCACATATATGATCATAGTTCCCCTATTCAATATAATCATAGTGATCATGAGTCTCTCAGGAGACTCATTGGTTAGTATGGTTCTTACCCTTATACATACTTCTTTATCTCTCTCACTCCTTGTACATAGTTTATTTTCATTTGATTTTACATAGATTATAATTAGAAAACACAAAAATAATATAAAAATTTAAAATACAAAAAAAATTAGATATTTCAAAAAATACAAAATTTATAGATTGTATTCATTACTATGTTTACATTTCTAATAATTTTTAGATATTGCATATTATTATCTATCATAGTATAGTCAATTTTATCATTCACAAATGCTTCACTTGTTCTTGTCGAGTGCTTGTAGATTCTACATAGGACTCTGGTCTACTACACTAATCTAGACTAGCCATCATCTACCCATTGGGGAAATTTACACTGATTTAGGTTTATACATTTGATACATATTCCAACTTGGGGTAATCTCATACATAATATTACTACCACTTTTTATCTTTACATACTATACATTCTAGTTTATGTATTGATTTATACTGGTATTGGTCGTTGTTACTCGTTTCTCAATTTTTTTTGCCAACTATCACTAGTTAGACTCAATTTATATGCATCTTAACATATACATATATTTGTATTAAAAAATTATACATGCTTTCATTTTTAGTTTCCTAGATTAGGCTTCATTGTGTTTCCTATGTTTCTTCCATTTTTGAAGGCATTTGAATATGCCATTACTATTTGGCTCTATTCCACTTCTTTGTGTGTATGGCTTAGGCTTATGCCTATATCCGTTGTGTGTGTTTTATTTATTCTATATGTGGACATTTGAACATTTAATTTTATGTGTCTATAAGCCATATTATTTGTTGCTTTCATATCTGGATATTTGAACATGTCCTTATATGTCTTCATTCTTGGATTTAGTGACATGTGCCCATGTCCCTTGTATTGTGGCCTCTTGGCTTATCTTATATGTGCCTCATGTGATTGTATGTATGCTTCCTTTTATGCTTCTAAACCTTGACACTTGTATTTAATTTTTACACACATACTAATTTTATATTCCATGAGTGATCTCATGCATCTAATCTTCCTACTTGGGTGCCATGATGGACATCATGCCCCATCCCCATAGGTAGTTACTCAGATTTAATACTATATACATTTATTACATCTATCTTGATTCCCTTGTGAAATGTTAAGTTACAACATACATCTTACATTACCTACTTATACTTAGATTCATTTACATTCTAATTTTATGTTTTCATATTATATTAAAATATCATGCACATGATCTACCTAAAATATTTTGTAGAGTTACTTCTTTAGGGGGTAGTTTTTACACATATTTCACAACTATCCTCATTAAATGGGAAATTCAAAAGGGTTTTTCATAGATATTAGGGTCCTAATTTTATATTAACAAATAAATTATAACACACATGCTTAGTTTCAAAAATTAAACACAAGGCAGACATAGAGAAAATAAAGACTTAGACAATAATTCAGATCACCTAGATTTTAGAACTGGCAAACATTAGTGCCTAGATTGGGAAATTAGCACCACAAGCTACTACTATCTAGTATCACTAGCTTTAGGATAGTCTAGATTAATCATAATAGTACACTAGGTATAATATATATTTCCAGAAATATAGTCATAGGTTTGATATTTATGTTTAGATTTTACTTAAATGCATTCATTTTAGCTAAGATTCATACCATTTACTAATATTTGGGGGAATAATTTGCAACATGATCACTCCCACATTCAATTTAGATATACATATTTAGCTATTACATACCCAATTTAGATTTAGTATACTTAGATATCAGATTGGGGGCATGTGTGCAACACATAGTTTCCATATACTCAGCTACATATAGGTTGATTATATGGAATGGTAGATTCAATGTCATTATTTATGTTATATAAAATTTATATCACATTCCAATTTATCACCAAATTCATGCCTTACTCCATTTATAGTGGTTGGCATTCCCAAGTGCCCTACAACCACCTAATATACCTAAGTGGCCATGAAGCTGACATATAAGTTATATTTACTAAGTGAGATACATTTAGCACTTTATGAAATACAGTTATAGATGCATATAATTCACACAAGTGGGAAATGATGGATTCAAGGCCTACTTTATTTATTTATCCACCCACATGAGAGGGTTAGACACACTTAGAGTCTTATCTAAGCTAATAATAGATTATGATCCATTGAGTAGTGGTGGGCAACGATGGACTCAAAATTGGATTGAGTTCTTTATCCACCCATATGAGGACTAGTAAATCCATTATCTTAGTGAAATATATTCAATGATATGATCATTATTTACAATCACACACATAGGTTGTCACCAAGTTCATGCATAGGTTCACATACCCAATGAGGTGTATTCATTCTTTTCCTCTCTCTTTACTTAACTTTACTTAGTGACTTTATTTTAGCATAGTATTTTCATTTTGATTATCTCTTAAGTAAGGACTATTTTTTTTGTTTGATTTTAGGCCATTTATTTAGATCATGTTCCACATACACAAGCCTAGATTCACATACTCAAACTCAATTGTGTGGGATTCACTTCTAAGGTAAGTCTAGGTATTCTTTATTTTCCTTTATACTAGTCATTTCTCTTTTCTACATTCTAACATAAAGCGGGAGAAAATGTAATCACCTAAAAGTGGTAATTAGATTCTAAGAGTGTCACTTGAGTTACCCTATTCCTAGCATATCCCTATACCTATCCTAGAGCCTTAGACACACTTTTTTAGTCACTGAGTAAACTAGAGTCACCTATAGTCATCCAAAGCATAGTCCTAGGACAATTTTATTATATCCTAACATAACTTACTTAGTAATCTACCAATTAGACATTATCACCATATTTGGGACCCTACAACCACATGGTCCTAGTTTCCCCAATTGGGTGCTAATGTCCTTAGCCTTAACTCTTCTTAAAAAATAATTTTTCAAACATGTGCCCCTCCTAAGTTTTTCATAAGCACATTTTCATATCTACAAAAGCTATATAACTCTATAAATACAAGTCTAATTGACCTTTATTGACTAGATTTGAAATATATGCAAAAGCAAATTCAAACCAAAGATAAATTGAGAAAAATTAAGGTATTTGATCCTTATTCTCCCCTATTCTTCCTTATTTATACATATTACAATCTATAACAGCCCTAAGCCCATTTTTTAAAGATTTAAAATCTCAAGCACATTCAAGTCATCCAAGTCCACTCTCATTTTAGCATTCACTTGCACTTGCATCAATCACTAAGTGGGATAATTACATCAATCTTGATCCATATTTGGATTAGTTGTATTTAGGAAACTTTTTTCATAGTGGGGTGTTGAGTATGTCCATCACATCTTACTAATAGGCAAAAAATTATTGCTCATGTAATCCTTGCAAAGAACATTAGGTTTTTCACACTAAATTAGTTTTTACAGGCATAACATAGAGCTCCAAGTTTTATGTGCATAGGAATACGACCAAAAAACATAGGCATAGGTGATCCAAACAAAATTGGGATAGTCCTATAAAGGGGAAATTACCACCACTTTGAAGACACTACAACAACATGACACTACTGTCCATATGGGGTGCTATTGTCTAGTAAGAAAACAAACTCTAGAATCTTATTGATGACACTTAGAACTGTCTAGAACCCACATCATTTGTGATAGTCACTTTTAAAATAAGTTTATATTTATGATTATTTATTTATATTTTTATAAATTTAAATTAATTCAAATGCAATAACAAATTAGTGCTTAACTATTGCAATTTATTTAATTGATTTAGACATTACAACCCTTCAACGTAAACATAGGATTTACAAAGTTAAACCTTAAAAAGGTTAAATCACTTATGTTTATTAGAGATGTTTATAAATATTGTATTCTATTAAAGTATATCCATTTTAAAAATTTATCTCATCCTTTTTATTCACTAAGCTCAAATGTTCTTTTATTCCCCCATACCTTTCATTATTCTCATGTTCTTAACCTCCTTCTAGTTTGGTCTTCCTCTCTTAGCCTGAACCTCTAGATCAACCAATATTTTAACATGCCTTATCATCCTTACACATTAATGTTGAGTATTTTTTTTCATAATTTTTAAATGAGAAGATATCCTCTATTTAAATTATTAGGCTAGAGGACGAGGTATTATCTTGTCTAATTTAGACACTAGATCAAAAATTGAAACTATTTATTGGCTATTTCTTTCAAATTCTAGGTTTTGGTATTCATTTTTAGTCAAAAAATACTTAATTAATAAATAAAATTCAATTATAAATATATTTTCACTTACCTTTAATGAACATTTAGCCTTTTTATAATTATTTTAGGTTATTTTTTTCATGATATATTTTTTATTTTGTTTATTCTCCACTCCTTTATGTTCCATAAACTATATATGTGGGGATTTTTTTATTGGATTTCAAACCCTTTCCTTCATCAAGTGATCCCTATTATCTAAGGTATTACTTAAATTGGATATATTTATATTTAACTCTAATGATATTATATTTTTAATGATCTATTTAGCTATTTTCCCTACTCTATTTGTTATCCATCTCTGGAGGTTCCTACTTTTGCTAACTTAGGGTTGATGTTCTCATTTTATTTGATACCCTGGTATTTATGTTTATTTATCTTGTATTTTTTCCTACATATAATTTTTCATTCTTGAGAGTAAAATATGTTACTTGTGCCCAAATATTTGATATTATGGGCACAATATAAGATAATTTTCATACTCTATTTATTATACCTAATCCTCATACTTATAAGACAACTTAATTGATGTCGATAGCTATTTATCAACAAAAGTGGTTATAAATAACTTGGTGTAGATTAATATTTTACTAGATTTGGTAATAGAATAAAAATAAATAAGTTTTGTCTATCCCCATCATTAATTAATCTTACTAGTATTTCAATGGGAGCCCTGGCAATCTTACTCATATTGGAATAAATGTTTATGTTATCCTTCTCTAAATCAAAGTATAGTTTCCACCTTATTAGGAATAATCCTATTTTTAATAAGAACCAAGTCCATTACAAAAACTTTCTAACATAGTCCTCTTAAATAGAAAAATATATTAGGAATAAACCTTTCACCATCACTGAGATCTCCATTTTAAATTTTGTCTTCCACTTCCTCGAGACCCCATTTATGAAAACATAAATATTTGGTCTAGATCCCATAATTTATTCAATCAATGTGTTTTACATATTGGAATGTGAAATATAATCCACCTTGTTAGGAACCATCATATGAAAATCACCCTCCCTATTGAAAATATATAAAGGAAAGATCTCAACATTTTTGCTCACCATTGGTTGACCTTTTACCCTCATTATCTTGATAAATTGATCTTCATTCTACTCTCTCCCATTTGAATCTGTTCCAAAAAATATCTTATTCCTTCATTTTTTAACCACCTAGGTTTTGAAGGACCAACCTTGGTCCCTCATCCCCATATTCCTCATCACAAACTTCAATATTATTGAATCTTCCTTAATCATTTCCATTCCTAATGCATTACCACTCTAAAATCATTTCAAATTTTATAATGTAAAATTTTTTATGTATTTATTTTATCTTACTTTAAATATCATGTGAATATAAAACTTATATTAGGAAATATTTTATGTGCCTCTCACCATTGATAATATCATATATATATTTACACCTATGGAAAACAAGATGGATTTTCATATGATACTAAATTTAGTATTACATGATCATACATCTATACACATATATTCATGTCCATAGGGGGCATGCATAAAATTACATATATTCAAGAATTATAAATCCTATATAAATTTTTAGTGTCACATTACTTATGTGTATTTTATTATTACACTAATTGTAACCCATTCCTTACACACCATTTACCTCACAACACATTATGATTTGTCAGAAATCCTATATAAATGCTTATGTCCTACACATTGGTGTACATTAATTATACATTTCCAAAAGTATAATTATACCTTATTGATCCTTATCATCGTTATATGAGGTAATCCTCACCATAAATATATTTTCCCCACATTTGATCTTCATTAATCACATCTATACACATATTTTTATATGGGAGAATATTACCTACAACTATATCTCCTTGAGCCTTATATTGACATATATTTTCCTATCACACCCATATGTATAGAATACTTACATGTTTTATTCATACATATTTGATATTATATTATATATACATAGACACATGGTTAGTATTACCACTTGATATATTTATGGATATGTCTTACTATATTGATAATTTATCTACACTAAGGTATGTTGTTTTCTTTCTCACTATCATACTCATTAGAGGATACATCCTATTAGAATTAACTACAAGATCTAATGAATCTAATAGAAATCATGAATAAGAGATAAAATATTAATAGTAATAAACAATAAATGTATATCCAATATAATAATTAAAATGAATAAATAACTCAAATATGATGAATTACTCTGATAATTCAACATTAATCTGATGTAGAATACACAAATAGACAGTTCCTATATAGAATAATGCATGCATGATAAAGATTAGGGAACTCACACAACACATCTAGTTCAACTAATATATGACTACAAGAATAGTGGAGTACAACTCCACACTAACAAGATAGGTGTCCAAATTGTGTAAATGATCAACATAAATTGATTAATAGTTAAGAAATCTTATCCTATCTTACCATGAATAGTGGAGTGGAACTCCACTGTAATAATATAGGTGTCTAAGTTGAATACTAGCTAAGAAAGCTTATCATATCTGGTGCAAATTATTAATAAACATAATAAACTAATTACAATAAGTAATTAGTGCACCAAAATAAATAATAAATACAAGTAAATGTAATAAAGTAAATAAATACACCAACACCCCCCAAAAGTGAAGTTTTGGTAGGGCTATGTAGATAAGAGTCCCATTAATGTGTAGCTGTATTAGGTATTTTATACAAATAGATGAGGAAAAGAGAAAACTTGAAGGGAAAAAAATCTTCCTCAAAATGAAGGTCTAAGAGAACCCCCTTGAATAATTGATGTCCCACACCCCCAAAAGAGATCACAAGTGAATATACTTGTTCTCAGTGAAAGGTTTGGTGAAAATATCTACAATATGCTCCTCTGTAGGACAATATTATAGATCAATGATCTTCACTTAAATCAGGTTCCTGATAAAGTGAATATGGATCTCTATGTATTTTGTTCTCTGATGATGAATCTGATTCTTTGAGATATGGATAGTGCTTTGGTTATCATAGTAGATGGTTGATGGCTTCTGAAATAGAACACCAATCTCAGTGAGAATATTTTGAATCCAAATAGCCTCAGTAATGGTATTAATAACACCATGATACTCAACCTTTGTAGATGAAAGGCCAAAAATATTTTACTTCTTTATTTGCAAAAAATGGGGCTATATCCAAAGTGAAAGTTGTAACCAGAAGTGGACTTGTGATCAGCATAATCACTAGCCCAATTAGAATCTATGTATCCCACCAAATCTGAACCTATACCTAATATATAGTGAATCTCATATCTAAGAGTGCCCTAAATGTATTTAAAAATGTACTTGGTGCCTTTCCAATGAAGTTCATGTGGTTTCTATATAAATCATGAAACCATGCCAACTACATATGAAATGTTAGGCTATTTATGAGTTAGATAGATAAGGATACCTATAAGTTGGTGATATAATGTGGCATTAACCAAGGGCATGGAAAAATGAACCTCAAATCTAAATCCAGCTAAAAAGGAGTCAGTGCAGGCCTACAATCAACCATATGAAATCAAACTAACAAGTCTAGGGCATACTTGGGCTATGAAAGTGTAATCCCATAAAAAGAGTATGTTATCTGAATCCTAAGAAAATAGTGCAATAGGCCCATGTCTATCATAAAAACATATCATGAAGTAAAGTATTAACACTATTGATGATGGATTCTATCCTCTCTATAACAATGAGATCATAAACATAGAGAAATAAGTATAATAGTGAATCTTCCTACCATGGAATGTAGACATTCAGATCTGAGTGACATCTCAAGAACCCAATTGAGAGAATAAATATGTCCATCTTGGAATACCAAGCCTTGGGGGCTTGTTTTATACCATAGAGAGACTTTTACAAGTGTTACACCAATGAATAATCTTGAATGAAAACTTGTGGCTACTCCATATATATCTCCTCATGAAGATCCCCATGAAGAAATGCACTCTTCACATCCATCTAATGTATAGCCAAAACATGAGCAAAAACAATAGCTAGTATCAAGCGAATGGATTTCATCTTAAAAATAGGAACAAAGGTTTATTTATAGTCAATGCCTTCTAGTTGGGAAAAACCTTTGGCCACTAAGTGTGCTTTATACTTATCAATATTTCCATCTGCTACAAACTTAGTCTAATATATCCACCTACATCATACTAATTTTCTTCCCTTAGGAAGAGAAACAAGATCCAAAGTGTTGTTCCTAATAAAAGAGTCATACTCTTCTTCCATTATTGAATCCCACTCAACTATCTTTACGGCTTCCTAAAAATATTGTGGATCAAAAGCTATGGCAATGTAGGAATGTGGAAGATCATGTTGTGACTATGTTCTTTTTCTATCTAATGGATCCCTAACAAGAGGGTTTACATCCACCAAAGTTTGTCTATCCCACAAAGGCATCAATGGGTGAGGATCTAGAGGAAGAGGAGGAACATTACCTACTAAACCCTACTAAGGAGGTATTACCTCATCATCTCTATGAGCATAAGAATTAGGAGTATCATCATCACTGCTATCAAATTATCCTAAATAATAAGAATGATAAATGTTAGAAGATAAATCTAAAGGACTTTCTTCAAAGTAAACAATTATCACTATAATAAGCTCATGTGAATCTAGATCAATGAGGTGATATCCCTTAACACCATCATGATATCCCACAAATATGTAAGTTTGGCTTTGTTCTAAAGCATGACACCTATCTGAAGCTATGTGAGCCTATGCTAGACTAATAAGTACTCTAAAATGATGCACATCTATATTCCTATTGCATCAATATTTAAGAGGTGTTATCCCCTTTAAATCTTTGTGAGGAACTCTATTCTATATATATACAACACAATTAAACACTTCTACCTAGTGGTCAGGTACTAATGATTTTGCATGAATCATACAACTTGCCATCCCTTTTAAAAACCTATTCTTCCTCTCTACTACACCATTATACTAAGGTTTGTGTGAAATATCAATTCCTTCAAGAGCACATAATTTTTCAAACTTTTTATTCACATATTACCTCCCATTATCTATGCAAAGAATCTTGAAATACTTCCTAGATTATTTCTCTACTAGAGCTTTGAAATCTATGAAATAATTCACTCTTGAGTTTCAAAAAATAAACCCAAGTATATGTAGAATAGTCATAAATAAATGTGAGAGCATAGTAGGTTTTAATATAAGACAAAGTAGGTAGTGGACCCACTAAATCTTTATGAACAAGCTTGAGGACTTGTGTAGCACTCCAAGCCTTCCCTTTATCAAAATTATCCTGTAGATGTTTGCCTAAGGCACAACCATGACATACACCCCTTGAAAAATGAAACTACAGAAGTCCTATAACCATTTCCTATTGACTAAACTATTGTAAATAGTGGTAGTTCATATGACCGAACCACACAAGCCATATCTTGCTCACTGAATCAGTGTGTGAGATAAAAGCTATAGAGGAAGATTGAGACACAAAGTGGGAGAATGAATAAATCCAAGTATTATTGTTGACTTTTCCCACTACAACTAAGGCATTATCCTCTAATTTTTTATTGATATAGAATCAGGTATGAACTCAACTTTCCTACCAGTATCAAAGTGAGTGATTTGGTAGATAGAGAGAAGGTTAGTTGATAACTCTGGCACACAAAGGATATCCTCAAATACACCACTATCAACATCAACTACCTTTTCATATAACATATACCTTAGAATCATCACCTATGAGAATATGAGGCAAGGAACTTGGTTCTAATCAAAAAAATTATTCTTTATTAGAACCCATATGGTGTGAAGCACCTGAGTCAATTACCCATGACTTAGGAGAATTTTCTAGTGCAACTAGTGCCATAAATTTCCCTTTCCCTAAGTTTGATGGATTGGAATAATCCTTTGATTTATTGATGTTATTATTTTTGGGAAGACCCTTAAGTTCATCAATATATTTATTCTAACATTCTTGTTCACTATGAAACCCCTTTTTATAATAAGGGTAAGGAGTGCTAGTCCTTTTTTGTGAATCTCCTTTATTATTAGTGGATTTATAATATCCTTGTGAGGAAGATTATTTCCCTTTATTATTATCTTTTTCTGACTTATTTTGATTATTCTTCTTATTTTTACTTGAACTTGTATTTGATATTGATGTTGAAACTTTCTTATGCTAAGGTTGACTTGCAATTATAGCTTGAGATTTGGATGACTTGATTAGACCCATAGCTATTAACTTTTATTCTTCATCCATTAGAATCTCAAAGAATACATTAAATGTGGGCATTTGATATGATGTGCCAAATGTGAGCCCGTGAGTCTGAAAGCTAGAGACAAAAGATGAACATTTAAGACCTAATTTATGTAAGGCACTGAAAATCAATTGAATATCTTTTTTATCAATATTACATTTATAAAGTTGTGCTCTAAGATATATGACTTTAGTGATGTAGTCTTGTATTGTAGCATAATTTTTAGGATCAAAACTAATGAGTTCATTATAATTTTGGTAACCATGAACCTCATCTAATTTTCTAAACAATGACGCTAATTTATTCCAAGCCACTTTTGGAGTTGTATATTTGTCAAGATGGAAATTCAAATCTAAAGACATGTAAAACTGAATACATCAAATTACCTTAGTAGTTTCAAATAGAAAGTGGTGTAACTCTTTTGCATCAGTAGGTGGAGTAAGAAGAGTTGTTATGTATGGTGTATATCCTAACATCATTAATTAATTCTAGGAATCTTTTTCCATGTGTTGTAGTTATATGTTTTTAAGAGTGGTAACTTAGGATTACCCATGATGCCTTTGAAAATAAACTATCAAAAAGAAAAAATCAAAGTACAAAGCACACCAAAACCTCCCCCTAAATTACTTAGTTTTATCCCACCCAACAAGTATTTATTGTCACTTTATAATTGAGTGTAATTACAAGGATGGATTATAATTTTTCTAGTTTATAAAAAGCTCAATTAGGCCCTCTAGTCTAAAACTAAAAAAAAAGCACTTTATTATAAAACTTTTTGCACCAATGTGTTCTCAAATAAATATTAAATTTCACAAAAAATAGGACCTCAATACAAGGTCATATTTGAAAGTTATGAGCCTTTGAAGTTATAAAAATGAGGGTGGGCAAGCGATGCTATAGAAAAATCTAGATAAATAATGAAATTACAATAGTGAAGAGCATAAAATTTTAAGCTATTTCAAAAAAAAATTGCTCAAAAATACCTCTCGGTGTTCAAATGGTGAGCTCCCAAAGTTGCTCTTTCAAATCTGCTTGCTGATCCATGAGGCCTGCCAATTTTCTTTGGGGGGTTTGCATAGTCCGTATGGTCCATACAACCATACGTGGGAGTAAAATAAATTTTTCTTTCAGGTTATTATGTCTAGATTAGATAAGTCTTATATGTATCTATAGGTTTTGACTCCTTTTGAATGCAACTGTAAGGCCTATTTTACTCAAAAATGCTTCAATTTTTAGGTACCTACCAAATTTGGGTGTGGTGCTTCTAGATCAAACCCTTTCCAATTTCACCTCTTATTCCCAATTTGGACAAAATTGTAGACAATTTTAACTATGTGAGTCACTCTAAACTCAATGGCGAGCTCAAAAATTCTCCACAAAGCTCTAATTTGTGCCTGTATATAAAATAAAAAAATTGATCCTTTATCTAGATATTTTTCTCTATATTTAGCAATCAACAGATTCATGATAGCTTTATTACCATTTTAGAATTATCTACAAGATATAATGAATCTAATAGAAAGCATAAACAAGAGATAAAATAGTAATAGTAATAAAAATAACTATATATCCAAGATAATAATTGAAATGAATAAATAACTCAAATATGATGAATTACTCTAATAATTCAATATTAATCTAACATAGAATACACAAATAGCCATTGCTTATATAGAGCAAGGAGTGCATGATAAAGATAAAAAAACTCACACAACACATGTAGTTCAACTGATATCTGACTACAAGAATAACGGAGTGCAACTCCACACTAACAAGATAGGTGTCCAACATATGTAAATGATCAACACAAGTTGAATACTAGTTAAGAAATATTATCCTATCTTACCATGAATAGTGGAGTGGAAATCCACTGTAATAAGATAGGTGTCTAAGTTGACTACTAGTTAAGCAAGCTTATCCTATCTAGTGCAAATTATTAATAAACATAATAAACTAATTACAATAAGAAATTAGTGCACCAAAATAAATAATAAATACAAGTCTATGAAATAAATTAAATAAATACAACAATAAATTTGCCTTTTTACCCTACTACAAAATTATATATATTACTTGATTGTCACATGAACATTATTCCATCTCTCTAATCATATATACTATTGGGCATGTTTTTACCCACCTCCATTTCCTCATTCTCATTTAAGACAAATCAAATATATTGAGTTTTACATTTAGAAACTTTTATATGACACTTATTATCCTTGACATTGAGAATTTTATGACATTATCTATATTTATCTGACATGACATTTGGGGCATGACTAGTTATTTGCATCTAAACTACTATGGGGCTTTGTATGAAATATTTTACAATACTCACATTTATTTTATTTTATTTTTAAAATGACATAAAATATATATGATATTAATACATATGTTGCTTGAAATTATATTATTTTGAGATGAGTGATTTTAAACACATGATATTCAATCCATCACCTTAAAATGGGGGAATGTGTTAGATTAGTTTCATACTAATTTAATCCTAAGTAAAATTTAGGTACGTGTAGTTTTTTAGATAACTTTCATAGTGACAAGCATGAGAAATTTTCATAGGAATTTTATAGACAAAATTATTTAGGTCCCCTTGGAATAAAACATTATCTTATTCCTTGATTAATAATTAGGAAGAGGGTTCACAAAACTCCAATAAAAGTGGTGTAGATGTCTAGCACTTGTTAGAGAAGTTTTTAATTGGAATAATTTGAATAAGAGTATTATTTTCACATTTTAAATGCATTTGTATTGATATAGTTCAGATGTATTAATTTTTATGATATTTAAATTAAAATTAAAATTTAAAATTTAAAAAAAAACTATTATGGGAATATGTGGCAATAATTACTTGTTTAAAATCTTCCATTATTGTTAGGTATCCTAAAGGTTGTGAAGTGGAAAAGGTCTTGGATGGATGCATGAAATAATATATTACTCCTTTTTATATTAATTTTTCTTATTTGTGATATCCAATAGTATTATTTTATTATATTTATGATTTTATTTTGTTCTCATTACGTTAATGATCATATTTTATATCATTTCTATTCATTTATTCCTCTGGGACAATAAGGGTAGTTTGGCAGTTTGATCATCTCATACTTTTTATTTTTATGGGCCCCTATAACTCATGTAATATTAGTGTTTGGGTCCATTTAAAAAAAAAATACACTTTATTTTGTTGTATTTTACATTCCAATAGATATTTAATTCAAAATATTATAATATCATATAACAAATAATCTATGAATATTGTAAATGAATCAATCTATCAATCCAAAGAGACATCATCTAAAATAAGTATTATTTAGGTTCCATATAATTTTATAATATAGTTTTTTATTTTAAATTTTAGTCACATTCTAAAATTATTTACATCTACTTAATGAATTGCATGACATCTTATTACAAAATTGACCTAGGCAAGTCTTCATGTAGTGTATATCACACTTAGGGAGAGAAGTCATATTTTCTTATCTAAAATTGTACATGAACTATGAGGGTATAATTTGTTTATGCAAGATACATAAATAAACCCCACCTTAGTGATTAAATTACCTAAATACTTATTTATTTATATTTTTATCTAACATGTTGAGTTAATTATGTCTAATTTTTTAGTAAATAGGTACAATAAGGTTTAACATATAGTTTCATAAAGGCAAAAAATAATTTAGAATCTATAAAACAACATAAAACATAATAAATGTAGTAGGACATACACTATGGTAAAATTAGGAGACTAATTGACTAACCTTGGACATAAATGGTATAGGTTATGATCCCATCCTTGTATATTCATTGGCCAAAATTTTACATAGATGTAGATATATATTTGTACGACCCATCTCTACAATCATAGATATAGAAAATGTCAAGGTGTGTCTATGACAAAAATTTTAATTCCATATTGTCTATTTATTAATTAAAAATTAAAAATTGGATTATTTACTCTTTTTAACCACTAAAACATATCTATAAATACAATTTTACATTGTTAAATTGTATATATACATAGTGAACTTGTTTTACCTTTTGTATGTTATTAAACCATTTTTTAAAAGGTGATCAATAAGTTATATCACAACCATTGGTATCAATGGAAATGAACACAATATGCTCAAATATGTTCACATTGGTAAATTTCTCATTATCACTATGTCAGTGAAAAAACTATAAATAACCCTCTCCTAACCTTATATGTGCACCACATAGGTGAATGTATCTCATCACTAGTAAACCTATAATACATATGAATAATATACACCACATGTCATCAAGTTTAACTATAATATCTCTTTTAGGTGGTATGAAAGTAAAATATTTAAAACCCTAACACTCTACTAGGGTTTTAAGCAGTATAAAATCATATGGGATGATCACTAGACATCCCGCATGTCCAAGACCTAGAGTGTCAACATGTGCATTATCCTTGTCACTTAGACCCAATGCAAAAATGGTATCCTAGGATCTAGTTTTACACCACTCATGAATATGTATCATGGATTTATTTAGGTTATAAAAATGTGTTAGTATATGTTTAACCCTAAAATTGGATATGAGGCTACCTACCTTGGTGGAAATATAGGGTTAAAAATATAGAAATGAAAATGTAAAAGGGTTATAATTAGAACTACAATAAGCCAATTAAAATTTAATCTTAGATATGAGCATACACTAAATTTATTATAGGATAAATATAGAAATTACAACTAAGCTATGCAAGGAAATGAATAATAATTAATATAATTATATATATATGGTACTAACACAATGTTAGATCTACAATAGGCAAAAATTAGTTTAGAAGGAGATTTTGGAATAGTCATCAGATTCTATATTTGATGCTTCTAAAACTCAAGACAATAATGTTATCCAAGGAAGGTTCCATCAACACTAATATCTAGGTTCAATGTAAGTGTCTCATATAATATATTTAATGGAAAAGGATGTGACCACATAGATACTTTTGAGTTTGACTTCACCTTTAATATGGTGCATTTAGATCTAGGTCATGGATTGTCACTCCTCGTGAATTTGAAAAACTCTAGTTATTAACATTAATAGTGACCTTGGGGAAAAATGGGTTAGTGGGAACATGGTGTCAAGATAACCCTAAAGACCCCTTTATTATTGACTATTGCCTACATATATAATAATCCAAAGAGGGACTCATACTTATTGAAATGGGTCTTGTGCACATCCATGGATTTAACGAGGTAGACTCTACCATTTTTGGATCTCAATGGAGATGAGATCCACTCCAAGGCACTAGTTTTAGGTATGGGTTAAACAACCTTGTGGTTGAGTAATAGGCTAATCATGTAGGTTATTAATCAATTTTTTTGTGAAATGGATCCTAGTAAATAAATTACAACCTAAGTGATTTAGATAGATAGGTTGTATTTATTCTAGAGTGGGTAGGTCTCAATCAAATAAACTTCAAAAATAAAGTATAGAGTAAGAAAAAAAGGTTATATGGTCTTAAGGGGTCACTTATTAGGTTATATCCTTTGTGGATAAGTAGTTCTAGAACTAATGCTTACTTTTTGTAGCTATTGCACACTCATAAGAAAACACAGTAAGGCTATCTAGGGGAAATGATATATGAAACTTAATGGTCTCAACTGAAGGCTATTCCTTTTAGAGTCATTATTTCACACCCTTAGTTGGGAGATTATAGATCATAATAGGAAGGTATCTAGAGCAGCTATGTCACACACCTATAAGACTACACTCTTTCTCACTTCATAATATTAACATAGTTTAAACTAATTACTCATAATCAATGAAATATACTAACTTTAAATAGTTTTTGTGCATATAGGATTAACATACATCAATGATAAAAACCATAATTATTTGTAGCCTTTGTAAAATTATAATTAATAAATTAATACAAACAATAAAAAAACATCAATAACATAAATATGGATGGAAATAACACCAGCGTAGTTGCATGACAATCAAAATCAATTTCTTCTTGTATTGATAAAACCCCAACCATTTGAATATGAAATTATATGAATATATAGACCTGGGGGGGTTATCTTCAACCTCCAAGCACATGTAAAATCATAGTTAAATTACATAATTAGAACTTTAGTTATATTTTTAGCATCAAAATTGCATGTGTGCATGCTTATAGTTAACTACAACTATGTCAAAATAAGGCATCCTGTACAATGAAATGTAATGTGTGCATGCTTAAAAATAGTTTAGGAAAATTTTACATTTATGCACTAAGTAAAAATAAATTATTAGTATAAGTATTACTACTATATACATGAATACATACAAAATTAGCCTTCAACTAAGGCTTGTTAGGTGATTACATGGTGTTGTTGGTTGTTTGAGGTGTTGAAGTTGTACTTTGTGTTGAAATTGAAGTTGAAATTACCACCTTTCTTATTTGTTTCCAACACTTGATAGTATTTGTCACCAATTTCATGATGGTACCTAGTAATGTCCATATTTAGCAATGGATGTCTATGTACCCTATTGAATTTTTAAATAAGCCTTCGATGCTCAACCTTACTATTTCTAAAGTTAATTTTGAATATTTCTAGCTCTGCAACCTTTTTCCTTGTAAAATTTAGATAGGATTATATTTGATCCAATGTAATTCCTTGTAAGTTCTTATTGAATCTTGTTGAATCATATTAAAGAAGATAATCAAAATAGGCCTTCATGATGAGTCTACACATAAAGTAACTTATCTACGAGATATTTAATTCCTCTAGAATCTAACAAATGAGGGTTTCATAATCTATGTAGTTTATCCTCCAATGGTACCATCAAATTAAGGTGGGAATATGCCTTACTAGTTGTATAAATAATAATCAAATTTAACTTATTTTCATCCTATTTTAAAGAATTAAATAATTTGATAGTTTCAAATATATGAGGTGCTAACTCATCTCTCATTATAAAATTATCCTCTAGCATATTATACAATCTAGATTCAACATTTTTCAAATCTATCTCCATCTATATGGGATCAGGTACAATTTGTTGTTGTTCCCTTATTTGTTATAATTCTTTCTCCAGCTCCTTTCTAGCCATTTCAATTCCTTCATGAATATCAACCAAACCATCCTTATGGGTTTATAAATCCTCAATGTATGAGGACTATCCTACTTTTGTATTATTTATTTTGGACAAGGTAAATAACTCGTGTCTTTATTCCAAAATAACCCCTCTTCTAGTGCCATCCTCTCATTTCCTCATATTTACCCTTTGTACACTCCATATAAATAATTTAGATATAGAGCTTACTATGGGAAAATCTATAATTATAGTATTAGGCCTTTAAGAAGCCTCTGACTACATATCTATTACCCATTGTGGTAGGACTAATTCGGTTGTATATATGGGTTGAGTTTTTTGAAATGTAATCTCACCCAACTCTCCTTATGAAATCTTTAAATCTTATTCAAGTAGAGGATCATGAAGTGAAGGATAAATTATTTCAAATCAGTCCACTCCACCATATTGATGTAGTGGGTGGAATGTATATATTGGTTTATTTTTGTTAGTACTATTCACTATTACCATAGTAGTATCCTAATAGGAACTAGGAGAGGCACTAGTAAACCCAACTTAGAAGATGAAACATGAAGTTAAGGGCTTGTTACTTCTCCCCTAGCCTTCTTGTTTTCTTTTTATTAGTCTTTTGGGGAGATGGGATAATGGTGTAAGAAATCATAGAAGAAATAATAGTAATAGACACACAAGATAAAATTAGAGGATGGGGAATAGTTGGTAGAGTAAGAAAAATAGGGGTAGAAGAAGTATCCTCTACCTTTGTAATTGGTAGATCTGGTTGGGTACTTAGATGAGAAGAAATAAATTCTACCTTGGGTACCAAAAGAGGGGGGGAAAACTATGATTAAGGGAAATTAAATTAAATGAAATACTAGTAAAAAGAGAAACATAATACACTATAATAGTAGTGGAAATAAAAGGGCTTACTTGCTCATCTGATAGTTCCTCATGTAATGGTGAATTTACCTCAGTGTCGTAGATGATTAGAATCTTATCTCCTTGAAGTTCATCTTCCTCAACTATGTATTCACCTCCAAGTGCCTCTCTTGATGTCCTTTTATCTGATTTTGCCTCAATAGTAGGACTATATAGAGGGGGTGAGCCATCAACTTACTCTTATAATATATAATTATTTTCCTAGCTATGAAAGGGGATTCATATTTGGTTGTTGCTAATCTAAACATAGTAATATCCTTTGGGATTGATGTAACACTTGTCTAGGTAGGTCCCTTAGAAGCTAAAGAATCAAGACAAATGGGGTTATTTTTTTCTCCCCCAAATGAAGTATATAGGACTCATGGATCCTTATTTACAACTTTTAGTGTTATAGGGGGTGTTTATGAGGATTGACCTTGATCCTTTGATAGATGCGATGGCCTATTAACCCAAAAAAATGAGGAATTAAATGATGGGGTATTCATAAAACCAATTTAGGAGGGCCATCCTAATATGTATTCCCATCCTAAATTTTATCATTGGTACCAACTGATTCTCCTTCAAATTGATGGCCTCCTCAAGAAACATCTAGCTACTTAATGTTTTCTCAATGGACTTCTCCTTCATCTACTAGACTACCATATACAAAATATAAGTAATATATATAATGGGTATGGAGAGATAAATTTAAAATTCATCCCTTGATATGCATTCCATGAATGGTTTATGATCTAAATGGTGCAAGAATGCACCTCTAGTCAACTTCACAGTGAAGGAAAAACATGAATGATTTGTGATCTAAATGGTGCAAGAATGTGCCTCTGGTCACTTTCCTAGTGAAGAAAAAATATCATAAGATGTCAATGTCTAGATTTACTATAGTGAAGTGTAGTCCTTGGTGATTGAAATGGTAGAGGGATATAACCAATTATCATTGAGTTGGAGTCAAGGTCTCTTCTTGGATGTTCATGTCAGCCTGGTAAATCACCTCCCATAGTGATGTATATTTATTGTATTCATTATTGAATACTATAGGGTTAAATAATATATCCTTGTAATTAGTTGAGTCCTTGATATAAAATATTGATAGGGATAGGATTCCTTGGAATGTCTTTGATGAGGATTCCAATGATAATTGATTATGTTGATAATGTGAGTTATCAAACTAGTAACTCAACTCTCTTGGGTGCAATATATGCTCAAAACATTGGTAGCTAGAGGTTGTTAGCAGGGAAGAATTTGAGTTTGAATTTATATTGTGATCAATGAGAATGTACTTATTCATAATACTTTGATATATATCTAGCATTCATTTACATTTCATATTCCATTAATGCTCAACATATATAACTTTGATTTGTTTTTTCAATTCAAAAATTTCCACTTCATTTGGTAGGTATGCAACATAGGCATAATTGATGCTTAATTGGAATGCCACATCATTGAATTTTACCAAGTGTCATTTCATTACTTCTTTCACTTTAGTCTACCATGCCATGGGGGATCTAAGTAGTTAGGAGTTAAGATATAGCATTGAAATAGTGTTTGTAAGGTGAAAAGATCTCCCAAACAAAAGTTATGAAAACTTTTTTCCAAATACCAAAATGAGATAGACGAAAATCATGAACAATTTCCTTAAAGACCCAAATGAGCTGAACACTTTTGATTAAAAAAATTTTAAAGACAAAAATTTCAAATGCTTCCTCTGAATACTTATGCCAAATAAATGTTCTTAACATTTTCACTGAACAAATGTTTTGAACACTTTTACCAAAGACTAGTTTCATGCCAAGTAATTTCTATCGAATATTTTTGCTTCAAAAATTATTTGAAGACCAAAATGATATGAAGTGTAAAACTTCTAAGAACCTAGATCCCAAATATAAAATTAAGTCTTTAATATATGGTGAATAAAGTTGTAGAGGCCCAATTTTAAATATGAATTTTGAATAATTGTCTTGAATAAAATGTTCAAATAAAAAATCCAAAGAGTAAATACATGCCAAGGTTTATGTAAATGTGAAGTGTTGAAAATTTTTGAAAATAATATTTTGAACAAAAGTTTTGAAGACTAAAATAATGCAAAGTATAGTTCTGAACACTTTCACTAAAGACTAAAATAAATTCAGACCTATACATTCAAAACTTCCTAAGAGTATTAGTGGGTTAGTATGCATAAATAAAACATGTTCATATGTTTTATTAATAGAAATTTTATTACATGATGCAAAGAATACACCAAGTTATGACTTAACCTTGTTTCTAAAGCCACTATCTTTAACAATGACTTCTTAAATCCATTCCTCATTAAATAAATATAAAACTACACCTAGTTATATTTAACTTTAAAATTATTTTAATATTATCTAATAATGTTTTATCAACCCTATATTCTTATTCATCAACTCTTTCCACACTTTCCATGTCTTATCTCAACTCTTTCCTCAACTCTAACTACACTAGACACACTTCTTATAGCCCTTTTATAGTCCTCCTTGGATGATAAAAAATAAATACTCTCTCTTATGTAGATCCAAATATTATTTCTATATTCCCATGTCAAAACATGATTTCATATGAAATTTGGAGGTGTATCTCCTTTCTAAGACCCTCTTTCTTGCTATTAGTCTTCTCAATTAGGCCTACTCAAGCTTAAAACATCACTCAATCACTAAAATACATCATAAAGGATTAATAAATATATAAAACCATGTTATTATCCTCAATAACATTTAAAATGACCATATTAAAAATTTTGATGAGTTTTGACTAGTTAGATTAGGAGTTATTCAACAAACCCTAGTTTAAGGTTTTTCCATGCTCTATCTCAGCCAAGGGTTAACTAAATTCAACTATGAGAATTTGATAAAGTTTTAAAGATCCAAAATATGTTTTTAAGATCTGTATTAATCTAAATAATCTTTCCAAATGATTATTTACACACTTTTAATGCATTGTCTTTGCTTCCAATCTTGAAATACATCTAACTGAACACACAGACTATTAGTTATAGAACTGTATCCCTATAAAGGATGAAAAAAATCATATTTTAAGGTAAAAAGTTTGAAGGTAAGAATTAAAAACATTATAATAATTTACCTCAATGTCATCAATCACTTTATCACCGATATAAAGACACTTCTTTCCATGAACACACATAATACTCACAATCTAATCAACATTGATTGCTACAAGTGTAGTGTTTAGTTTGTGTAGTATTATAACAATGAATGTTATATTTAATAATTATAGTTATTAACCATTAAAAAAACAAAATAATTTTTTTTAATATTTATCCTTTAAAACTTGAATGTCCTTTGAAATTTTAACAACCAACATAGTCTATAAGCAAAAAGCCATTCTCAATGAAAACCTACTTATGAACGAATCTAATCACGAGACATCCTTTATACTATTTATTTTAAAATTTTAATCACTAATAGATAAAAATAACTATATATTATCTTTCAAAAATTCTAGTATGAATTACACATTCATTATTTATTAACAAAACACATGCAATTACTAAATACCATATTTCCCAGCCTAATAGGGGCCTGTATGGAAAATTTGCAAATAGGGTTATTAATTTATTAATATTTAAAATAATATTATTAAATCAAATTAATTATCATAAAAAATTACTCTAAAACCCTTAAAATTAATTCTTTTCATTAACAAACACTTTCAGTCAACATTCAAGACCTCAAAACAAGGTTTGTGCAAATTCTTCATTTAAAATAGGGGTTTCAAAGCATCAAGATCCCCTTTTAAAAAAAAATTCCATCCTCTTTCCTCATAATTTAATTTAATATCCATATAACATCAAAAAATTTACTCTAACATCCTTATAATATTCATAACTATTTATTTCCCAACTTTTCCACATAGAGGTTTTTTTTAATACATAACATTGTTCTTGATTTTTACATAATATGACATGTAGAATCATAATATAGGATAATGGAAATCTAGTGGTATTTATATATTTCATAAAAACCCTATAACTATTAACACATCTGAAACATTCACCAATTTCACCAAATTCCTTATACATGGCTTGACAATCATTCAAAAATTTAAATAATGCTTTTGGCTGGAAACACTAGAATTAGAATTTTATGCACTTATGGACTAATAAGACTCAAAAAATGAAATAATTATGACCTATAAAACTATAATACACCTATAAAACAATATAATACAAAATTTATAAACTTTTGGGGTTCTTATAAGATGCCCCTACCTCATACTACCAAGCTAAGAAATGTTTACCATACGTTCTTAAGTGATCCATTTGGCATATGTTGTTGCTTGAATGTAATGAAACTCATAATTGAAGATATATACTTCCACTTTACTCTCATATACATTAAAATTCTCTTGGGCCCCACATTTAGGCCTTCTTTGATTTATCTCCTTCAGTATCATACCTACACATGAAATAAACTTGTTAAGTAAAACATAGATACTGCCATCTCCTTTTTTCTTAGCAAGTGTATACCACTCTTTCTCTCCTAAAAACTTATTCTCCTTCTCCTTAACTCCATATTAAACCATTGATACATGTATTAAATCTTATTTCTACACCTGTGTTTCTTGTGATTCACATTCCACTTCATATACAACTTGTTCTTCATCCTTGCATGTCTCACACTTATGTAAACTCTCGATTTATTTTTTTTCAACACCTTCATGACTAATCTCAATCTCTTTCATATCCAAATATTGCATATTTATCTTTTATATATCATCTCCTTTATGTTTCATTCCTACATAGTCTTCTTATTCATGAGCATACTGCATATTTCCCATTTCATTGACATCTTTCTCTTGTTTAAGACTTTCTTTTAAACATGAAATTTCATCTACCACCATTTCTTAGGATGATTTATTATTATTTACACTTCTTCACAAATCAATTAATTAGACACAAAATTTAGAGCCTTCATGGCTCTCTCTTGGGATACTTTCTTGTACATTTTTATCTCCAACCTCTTCACTTGTTTAGCATTCATCCCAAACCACTGTTCATCAATATTAGCTACAATATCTTCCACTATTGTGTTGTATCCTTTTTCATGGACTTGGATTCCATGATTACCTTGGTTATCTTCCTTCTTAATCACTCTCATTTATGCTATATCTTCTTCCCTTCTTTGAAAACTATTTTTTATCACCTTTCACTCTTGTTTAACCTCTTTCATGTCCATCTTTGTGTACTCAAAAATCATCATATCAACTAACTCAAGACTCCTTACCTCTTCTTCTTTCTTGGGTGCTTTGACCAAACCCAAACTCTCCATTACTTTACTCCAACACTCCATCATCATTATCCTTTTATATCTCCTTTATTTTTCACCTTTTAATGGAACAAGTATATCTGTCTTTCCATGCTTCTTAGTGGTATGTGTGTTTGATTGGCCATCATATATGGCATTCCTATAAAACTACCATGGTCTCCCTAACAACAAGTGACACACATCTTTATATCTTCCTATCTAAAACTCAACCCAACTTCGCTCACTTACCAATATCTGATGTTATTTTTGAACCCATGCAACCTTATATGGTTGTGGATGTGGAATTATCTTTAAGCCCAAATTTTTCACCATCTCCAAAAAAATAATATTGTTAGTACTACCTCCATCAATTACCAAATTGTAAACTTTACCTCTTGATTTACACCTACTCTTGAATAGGATTTTCATTTGAGATGGTTATTTTACTTGCCTCTACTATAATAGTATCCTTATAATGAGTAAGGACTCATTCCTATTATTCATTCTATCCTAATTCACCTCTCTCTCTATTGATGCATACTTCTGCTCATATTCCTTAGACACTTTATTGTCTTGTGTTCCTCTCTATGGTAATTCCAACATTACCCCTAAAATATCTATATTGGTCCACTCCAAATTACACCTTAATCTCTCCTCATTATACCATCTATAAATGGTATGATCTTCCATGCATGGTGCTCTCTCATGCCTTCTTGCACTATTTCTACATGTACTTGTGGCCTTTCTTGAACCACCTATCCATTTCCTCTCTCTTCCATCCTTTATTGAAAAGGTAATAATATAATTTGGTGCCTATAATTACCTACTCATATTTCTATTTCTACTCTTTATTCTCTCCCTATGAGAGTATCAACAATAACCTCTACCCTCATAACTAATAAGGCAATTAATTATGTCATTATCCTAACCAAATCTTCATCTTCTTTGTTAACACTCTCCATAGAGAAATATCCTTGATTACTTGTCCTACATTTCACTTCAAAACACACATTTTCAAATATTTTCCACAATCCCCAAGAATATACACTTTCTTTGATACCAAAAATGATGTAGAGCATACACCAAGTTATCACTTAACCTTGTTTCTAAAGCCACTATCTTTAACAATGACTTCTTAAATAAATTCCTCATGAAATGAATATCAAAATTCACCTATTTATCTTAAAATTTAAAATTAATGTCTTGTCAACCCTATGTTCTCAGTTATCCACTCTTTCTATACTTTTCAAGTCTTATCTCAACTCTTTCCTCAACTTTGACTATACTAGACACATTTCTTATAGCCCTTTTATAGTCATTCCATGGTATAGAATAAATAATATATTATGGAAATAAAAATATTATTTATATATTCCCATGTCAAAACATGATTCCATATGAAATTTGGAGGTCTATATCCTTTCTAAGACCCTTTTTCTTTCTACTAGTCCTCTCAATTAGGCCTACTCAAGCTTAAAACATCACTCAATCACTAAAATACATAATAAAGGATTCATACACATATTAACCAATTTTACTCTCCTAAATCACATTTAAAATGACAATATTACAAAATTTGATGAGTTTTGACCAGTTAGATTAAAAGTTATTCAATAAACCCTAATTTAGGGTTTTACCATGCTCTGTTCAGTTGAAGGTTAACTAAATTGAACTATGAGTGCTTGGTCAAGTTTAAAATATACAAAATATGCTTTTAAGGTCTATATTGACCTCAATAAAATTTCAAAACCATTATTTTCACACTTTTAATCCATTGTATTAGATTCTAAACTCAAAATACATCTAATTAAACACACAAACTATTAGTTATAGATTTATATCCATGTAAAGGTTGAACAAAACATATTTTAAATTAGAAAAAGGTTCAAGGTAAGCCTTAAAAACATTCCAATAATTTATATCAATGTCATCAAACACTTGATCACCAATATAAATACACTTCTTTCCATGAACACACACAATACTCACAGTCCTATCAAAACTAACTTTAATAAGTGCAAGGTTTAGTTTGTGTAATACTATAATAATTAATGTTCTATTTAATACTTTTATTTAGTAAAAATTAAAAAAAATAACTTGATTAATTTTTATCCTTTACAACCCCAATGTCCTTTAAACTTTTAACAAGTAACATAGTCTATAAGCAAAAAACCATTCTCAACAAAAACCTACTTATGAATGAATTTGATCACCAGATGTCCTTCATAATATTTATTTTAAACTTTTAATGACAAATACTTATCTATTTCATTTCAAACATTCTAGGATGAATTACACATTCATTCTTTATCAACAAAACACATAAAATTAATAAATACCATATTTCTTAGCCCAATAGGGGCCTGTATAGGAAATTTTCAAATAGGGTTCTTCCTTTCTTAATCCTTGGAATAATTTTATTAAATATCACATGAATTATCCTAAAAAATTACTTGAAAACACTTAAAATTCATTCTTTTCTTTAACAAACACTTTCAGTCGACATTCAAGACCTCAAAACAAGGTTTGTGTAAATTCTTCATTCAAAATAGGGATTTCAAGGCATCAAGCTCCCCTTTTTTACAAACTTGTCCATCCTCTTTCCTCCTCCACAAATTTAATATCCATATAACATCACAAAACTAACTCCGATATCCTTATAACATGCATAATTATTTCTTGGCTAACTTTTCCATGTAGATGTTTTTTTAATACATAACATTGTTCTTAATTTTTACACAATATGACATGTAGAATCATAATATAATATAATGACCATATAGTTGTATTTATATATTTTCTAAAACCCCTAGACATGTTAACACATCTTTGAATTTCACTAGTTGCAAAAAAGTCCTTATACATGGCTTGACAATAATTCAAATAATGCTTTTGGTGGGAAATAATAGAATTTGAATTCTATGCACCTATGGACTACCAAGTCTCCACAAATGAGATAATTATGACCTATAACACTATGATACACATATACACCAATCTAAGAAAAAATCGAGCAACTTTTGGGGTCCTTATAGGATGCCCTCACATCATTTTAACACATAAAGCTTTCTCGTTAGGAAACTATCAAGATAAGCCTATATCTTTTAAAAAATATAGTGGTTCCATATTCTAAAAATAATAATTGGGGTATGTTGGTTAAACAAATTGAAACCTAAAATGGAAATACTCTTGATTGTTTGATAAACTAGAACCTTTGGTTAACATATTTAGATCAAACATGAACCATTCAATAAAAAATGATTCAATCAAACACACAAAAGAGACTCCTAACAACCACATAAAACATTATTTCCTTAATCATACCTTGTGAAGAAGTTATTTCATACTACTCTTGTTGTGATTAATTTAGTAGATACTAGGGATAACTCTAGGTTTCATTTTGGCTTTTAAGAAAAGTAGACCTATAAACTGGGGAAACTTTGGCATTGCTCTACTTCAAAATAGGCATCCATAGCCCTAATAAAGGTACTGTGGGCTCCTTATTTTTCCTCCTATATTCTTACATGATTCATGAAACATTGACCTTATTTCATATTTTGATAACCTTTGGATTTTTACTTAGGTTTATTGGATCAATATTTTTTAGGATGATTTGATCCTTATTTTTCTATATTTTAATTTTGTATAGTATTATTTTAAGAGGGAGATAATAAACCACAGTGAGTTGGTATATATGAAAGAATAATTTTTACCATATTTTCCTTGCTAGTTATACCCATATCAATGGTTATTTAATCAAAAAAGAATTAAAATTATAGGTGTATTTGGTCTAGTGAAAGTGAGAAAACTTTCTAAAATTTGCATGAAGTATTGAGATCATATTTATATATGTTTTATTAAATAATTCAAAGGTATCCTCATCATTATTAATTTTCCAATACCTAAATTTTGAAGATTTGAAATATAAGGATGCAAAATCCTACAAGTAAAAAATTTTGTGTACCTTTTCTTGGTGTATTTTCAATAGGTTGATCCTTTATCTTTTGAAAAAATTATAATAAGTCTAATGGGTTGGATACTTACTTGATCATACTAGGGTAATTAAATTATATTTCCAAGGGATAAAGAAAAACATCTAATCTAGAAATCAAGAAACTAAATTATGAAACAAAATGTTAAAAATAGGTAATGCTATATTTGGAAGAATGAAATCTATTCTATGAAATAAATAAATATATTCTACTAAAGTATTAAATATATTTTAATCATATTCTTACCACCACATATGTTATTAGCCAAGGGCATCGCTAGATGGTACATCCATGTGTAATGCTTCAAAAACTATACATTGACTAGATATGTCATCTCATTGCCTTGAAGGTCTCTTAAATGATAATAATAGTTACCCATGATATCTAAAATATGATAAGGTCTGATCCAAAATAGGGTATACTTTTCATGTTTTCCTATCCTTTCATGGGCATTGTCTTGTATAATTAATAGTTCATATATTCTAATTGCTTTGAATTTTGATCTTCTATCAAACCACCTTTTGACAGTCCAGTCATATATTCGAACTGCTTTGAATTTTAATCTTCTATCAAACCACCTTTTGATAGTCTTGATGTTTACTAAATTTTTTTAAGGCCTTATCCCTTTAGTATTCCATTTATATTATGTATAATAATCAAGACTCCACATTCTCACTTGGTTCCATATACTCTTTCATAAATAGATATGTTTTCAATTTAAGCATGATTAGGAAAATTGGTTATCTCCCATAGACCAAAACTTAAGGTGAGGCCTTGAGTGCTTGATTATATCATGTTTGATCATCCCATAATGTATACTTTAGTATATTGTGCCAATCTCTAGGTTTGTGTGATACTAAATTTTTAATGGCATCAATCAGGTTCTTATTTGTTTATTTTACCAATCCATTTAATTTTAGGTAATGGTTAGATGATTACTTGATGGTGATTTTATTAACATGGACCCATTCATTAAATTCAACATATTAAAATGTTAGCCTATGTCACAAACTAGAAAAATGGGGGTACCAAATCTAGTTATGATATTTTCCTTTAGAAAGCTAATTATATATTGTGCTCATGAATGTTTTGTAGATATGAATTCAATCCATCATGTTTAATAGTTTATAATAGTGATTAAAGACTTATGAGAACTTAATGATTAGGATTAATGACCCCAATGAATTCCAAGCCCCATTGAGTGAATGGTCTTCTTTTCATAACAAGATGTAAAGGTATTTCTACACGTACTTATATTTTTGTTAGGACTTGGTATTCATGGCAATTTATAACATGAACATGTGCATCCTTTAAGACTATTGCCCAGTAATAACCTATTATAAGTATTTTATGGGACATGTTGTTTATAGAGGGATGACCACTGTCTATCTTTTGGTGTAAATTATACTAAATTTATTGAGCTTCTTCTCATGATATGCATCTCAAGTAGATGCCTTCATAATTCCTTCTATAAAGGATCCCTTTTATAATCATGTAGTGAGTCTATTTGAGTCTCAAACCTATCTTTTCTTCTCTTTTTAATTTTATGGAGTAAGTACCTATGAATAAGTATTGAATAATGTAAGTATATTAGTCTCCTTTAGATACTTAGTTTTCAAAAACCTCTTTAGTGGTGATGTATGAGTCAAGATCAGTCATGAGTTGAATCATGTATTAACCTATAACAATCTTGAGAGGCTTGATTTATATGTCAAACTCTTACAATTCTGACATCCATTTTATTCTACATTCTCCCAATTCATTTTACCCCAAAGTGAGCTTAATGGTAAGATCTAGTACAATTGTGATGGCCTTGTTCCATAGGATGTAATGTCAAAATTTATTTACCACTTTGATAAGGGAAAATATTTTCTTTTCTATCATGGAATACTTGAGTTATTACTATTTTAAGTTTGTGATCATGAATGAAATAGGGTGATCACTTTCATCTTTGTTTTGGATGAGCATAGTGGCAATGGTATGTTCTAAAGTGAATGAATACAAGAAAAAGTCTTTAGTGAAGTCTAGACTTATTAGTATAGGGGCCTGAGATATTGCATACTTAATGTCTTGAGAAGAATTTAAAGCCTTCATTTTCCATTATATTTTAGAATATTTATTGAACATTATATTTAGAATCTAATGATCTCTACAAATCTTGATATAGAATTTCTCACAATGTTTATCTTTTCAAATAAAGATTTGAGTTCCTTTTTGCTATTTGGGAATGATATTTTTGATATCCCCTAGATTCTATTTGGCTCATTATAGTTCCATATTTGGTGATGATGTAACCTAAGAGATTACCTTACCTGATGTTAAATATGCTTTTCTTGGGGTTTAGTGAGATGCCAAACTTCTATATCTTTCAAACATTAAATGTAGGTGACCCACATGACAAGTCCTTACTTTTGATAAAACTATGAGGTTATACATGTAAATGATTATACATTTACCTATTATCCCTTGGAACATGTGGTATATGGCTCATTAAAAGGTGCCACCTACATTAATTACACTAAATGGCATACTCTTATATGCATATGTACCCCACTTCATGGTGAATTTTGTACTAATTATATATTTTAAATCTACAACACTTGGTTATATCAAAAAATCCATCAAAGAAAGACATCATTCCTAAACCACTCAATATTTAGATGACATCATCAAGGGAAGCTAATGGACAATTATATTTTTCTAGAAGGTTTATTCAAGTTTCTAAAATCAACATAGAGTTCAATTTCCCCACTCTTTTTCCTAAATGGAACTAAATTAACCACCCAAGTAGAATTTTTGATAGGGAAAATTATTTTTACGCTCAAAAAAATTTCCACTTTCCTCTTAATAATAGGATTTACTAGACTTTATATTTGCCTAAATGGTTTAAGGTCCAACTTTAGTTGGATTGTATGGGTGATGGCCCTTGGGTTCAAAACCTCCAAGTCTTTGTATGTTCATGTAATCATATCCTTGTATTGGGTGATTAGATTATTCACCCTTTACATTTCTTATGGAGAGCATTTGATACTAATTTTAACACAACATAGGTCATGTTCCTATCCTATGTTCTCCCTTTTAGATGTATATTAATTTAATTTTGTTTACCTTTGCTACTAATCTTGAGGATCTAGATCAAACATCCTTTCTAAGGAAACCATTCCTAGAGGGAGTCAATTTTATTTCATCTAAATGACTTCATCCTCACCCAATTCCTCTTGGCATAGGTAACTAATCTCTTTGTCATCAATGATTTGAGACTCATATTTACCTAAGTTAGTCAATAACTAGATGATTTACTAGTCAATATTTAAGACTTGGAAAGTTTTCATGTTGTTAGGAATAGATGGATAAAGTACTAGATCAATGGAGAATATTTGTACATTGGATTATTGTAGAGGTGCCAAATTGGTAGATGAAGTAGCAACTAAATCCATAATTTGATTATGTTCCCTATGAATAGACACTATGTTGAAAACCTCAAAGGGCTTAATTAAATCCAATAACCTATGTTTTTACCTATTTAGGTATGATAGATTGCACTAATATTAGTTTTGATTTGATTGACCACCAAATCTGAATCTCCATAAATTAGTAGTTTTTTGGCATTATTCTTGAGATAAAAATGGAATCCCAAAATTAGTGCTTCATATTATGTTCTATTATTGGTGTAAGAGAACTATAATTTGTATGCTACCAAGTATTTACTATTTTGTTGATCCACCAATTCAATGATAATGTCTAATCCTTTCTTGGATCTTGCACTATTAAAGTGGAGAGTCCATAACTAAAAAGGTCCCTAGACTTTTGGTTATTTCACCTCAAGCTTTGTAGTAAATGTATAAATCCCAAGACTAGGAGATTTATTAAATCATTTATTCATTTTTTGTATTATATTATATAATATGTTGATTTATTCTTGGCTCTCGATCAATTCAAATCTGGTTTGTAACACCTCTCTATGGTAACCAAATGTGAGAGAATTCCATTTCTACATACCCATTCAATGTCTTCGAGTAATCTCTATTGAGGAGGAGTCTATATCATTATAGGATATCCACTAAAACAATTTCAATTGTCATTTATAATCTTGGTTTAGATTCCAATTGGATGTGTATATCATTTATTTATCTTATTATAAGCCCCATGATCTTATCCAACTATGAAACCATCCTCTTTTATGGGCTTGGAGTTAAACTCAAATTTCAACAAATTGAAGTTGTCATCTCTATGGATGACACTCCAAAGTTGACTAAATAATAGTGTATTTTATTTCTAAATGTACTAATAATAAATAAAAAAGGTGGGTGTTTTGGTTTACTTTTGTATATGACATTAGTGAGTAGACTTTATCTCTTTTGTAGTTTCCTTCCTCATAATAAACCTCCATAGGAGCTCTTTTTGTTTAGTGGTATGAGCTAGTTCATGAAGAGTTATTTTGGATTTAATATTATTCATGTCTTCAACAATGTTATACCCTCATTTTATTTACTTATATTTATTTTTGGGCTGTTCATTCCCTTTTTAGGAGGTGGATTATTGTTACCCTTAGATTTAGTGGAATAATAGTATTATTTGTAGAAGTAGATGTTGGGAAGGGTTGATTATTACTTAGATTGTAATTAAACTTTTGATATTATTGGAGATCATGTATTTAATTATATTTATCCTTTAGTTTATTGTCATCTTCTCTTGACAAGAAAGAATCATGCATTTCAAATACCACTATAGTGTTTGAAGAACTAACTTCTAGGTGGAACTCTAGTGGATTATTCATCAATTTTTGTCTTACCATATCCCTTAGTAATATCTAAAATGATTAATAAAATTATACACATTCAATTTCACCATGATGTGATGTATTATGGAATCTACACCAATTAGGTATAGCCATTTCTACTATGTTGATTTCTAACAAATTATTGGACTACTGCTCTGTGTTATCCATAGACCAATTAGAAGGTCTATTTTATCTTTGAAACCCATAATTCTAGTTATTATTCTATCCAGTAGTGTTACCCATCTTCCTCTGCATGTTCAAGTAGTCATTACTTGAATTTTTGACCATTATTAGTATGGAATCAAGTTTTGCTTTGGTAGAATCAGCTCCTTGTGAAACTATAGTATTAGAGGGCATTAAGTGTTGGTTATGATGATGATTATCAATTTGTACATAAATATTAATATAACCATAGTTATGATTGTAAATTTAATACATTAAAGGAGGTAGTGTATATAATTAATTCTTTTTGAAATTGTGAACATTTTAATTATCATGAGGCATTAGATTTAGGGCTAGAAAACTAGCATTGTTATTGGGATTGCCTAGTATTTGAGGGTTAAACTATCTATCAATATTGATGGCATCTTCATATGTTAAATAAAAATTTGGGGAAGTAATATCTCTTCATAATAGTAATAAAGTGATTGGGTCTAAGGCATTTTTATACATCTATAATGTTAATTCTCCATTTGGCCTATAATCTAAGCTAATATAAGTGTACATCTTCTTGAACCTCATGTTAGAATCTTGAATTGTCTCATTAGGCTCTATCTTCATGCTGGTGAAGTGTTGATAGACTAGTCTAAGGCTAGTGACTTGTCAAAATTAAGTAAAAAACATGGTCTGACATGCATTCTAGGAAATAATTGAGTTCTCTTGAAGGTTGAAGTGCCAATCAGAGGAAGTATCCTGCAAGGTAAATGGTAGAATCATTCATGTAACATCTTCATCAATAACATTTATTAATCTCAAATTAGCCTTTAATTACTTAATGTTTTCTTTTATAGTTCTTCCTCTTGAAGGGGAGAAGGAAGACATAATTTTTTGGGTTCCTAGGAAAATTGTACACATCTCATAAGACAAAATGGTAGATCCAACCAACCAAGGTTGTTGGGCCATATGATGATTGATGGGATGGATATTTATTATTAGAGAGGGTTTATTATCTTAAGGTCTATTGGTAATAATTGATATTGATCTAGGCCTTTGATGTGCTGATAAGGGGGAAATTAAAAGATTGGTTTGTGCCCTATACTTGGTAACTCTCTTGGGTGTCTCCAATGTAACTAAAATGTAAGGGATAACCTTTACTAGGAAAGGCACACAAGTGGCCCTTATTTTAGCACCTACTTCTTTCTTGTTGATGTGGGTTTTTTTTACATCCCTAGATTTAATGAGGTATCCTCTAATGTTTTAGGATTTCAGTGGAGATGAACTCTACTCCAAGATATGAGTTGTAGGTATGGGTTAAACAAACTTGTGGTGGAATAGTAGGTTGAGCATGTAGGTTGTTAACCATGTTTAATTTTAGTGAAATAAATCCAAGTAAATAAATCAAAACATAAGTGAGTTGGATGAATAGGTGTTATAAACTCTAGAGTGGGTAAGTATTAATCAAATAAACTTCAAAAAAGAGGGAAGGGTATAGAAGGAAATAAGGTTATATGGTATCATGGGGTCACATCCTATGTTTTATCCTTTATGGAAATGTGATTTTAAGACTAATAATTATTGTTTATAACTATTTCACACTTAGAGGCAAACCTAGTTAGGCAGTCTAGGGGAAATGGTATAAGAAACTTAATGGTCTCAACTAAAGGTTACTCCATTTGGAGTTGTTATTTCACACCTTTCATTGGGAAATTATAGTTTAAACCATGAAGGTATCTATGGAAGCTTTGACACACAAATATAATACTATACCAAAAATAAAACACTCTTACACACTTCAAAATACTAACACATTTTAAACTAATTTCTTAAGATCAATGAAAACTACTAACTTTCAATAGCTTTTGCACATCTAGGATTATCATACATCAATGATAATAACTAGAATTATCCATAATTTTTTCACACTTCAAATTATTGAATTGATATAACTAAGAAAAAAAACTCAAAAATATATAGATGAAAGGAAAGAACATCGACATAGTTGCATGACAATCAAAACAATTTCTTCCTGTATTGATAAAACTTCTAACACTTTAGAATATACAATTACATGAATATATAAACCTGAGGAGGGGTCTCCTCACCCTCTAATTCCATGTAAACTTAAAGTTACATTACAAAATTAAAACCCTATTTCTATTTATAGCATCAAAATTACATGTATGCATGCTCACAATTAACTACAACCACCTAAAAATAATTTAGCATGTACAATGCAATGCAATGTGTGCATGAATATAAATAGTTCAGTCAGTTTTTAAATTTATACACTAAGTATATGTAAAATATAAGTACAAATATTAGTATTACTTGCATGAGTACACACCAAATTAGCCTTTAACTAAGGCTTGATAGGTGATTGTATGATGTTGTTGGTTGTTGGAGGAATTGACGTTATAGCTTGGTTAAAATGGAAGTTGAAGTGTCATCTTTCTTATTTTCATCAAAAACTTGAAAATGTTATTTTAAAAAGTCATAATGTTACCTAATAATGTCCATATTCAGAAATGGAGGTCTATGTACCTTATTAACTTTTTCAATAATACATGCATTCTCATCCTTAGTATTTCTAAAGTTAATTTTGAATATTTATACCTCTGTGACCATTTGAATATTTATTTATTATATTGTCATTCTTTGTAATTTCTATTTAAATCTTGTTGAAACATGCTAAAGGATTTGATCAAAATTAGCCTATTGATGAGTCTCCCTATGGATTCCCTTGCCTAAAAGAGATTTAAATATTATGGAATATTCAAAATTAGGGTTTCATGCTCTATGTATTTAATAATTATTTCCCTAGTTACTATGATCCATTTTCTAGTCTCATGTGTTCTAATAACTACCAAATGAGGGAATTTTTAGTCTCTAATGGTACCATCAAATTAATGTGGGCATATGCCTTACTAGTTGTGTAAATAATAATAAACTTCAACTTATTTTCATCATGTTTTAAAGAATTAAAAAATATGGTACTTTCAACTAAATGAGGTGCTAACTCAACCCTCATTGTAGAAATAGCATCAAGGATATTTTACAATCAATATGATTCATTTTACACATCTATCTCTATCTGTATATGAATGTGTACAATTTATTTGTATCCCCTTATTTTTTCTAATTCTTTCTCCATATCCTTTCTATCCATTTCAAATCCTTCATGAATCTCAACCAGAGCATCCTTATGTGTTTTAAAATAGGATTTAAAATACCTAATGTATGGAAACTATCCCAATTTTGTGTTATTTATTTTGTATAAGATAAATACCTCTTGTCTTTCTTCAAAAATGATCACTCTTCTAGTCTCATCCTCTAGTTTTCTATTCTTTACTCTTTGTATAGTCCCTATAGATTTTTTAAATATAGAGATCACTATGGAAAAATCTATAATTACAAGATTAAGACTTTGAGAATCCTTTTATTGCATATCTATTTCTCATTATGAGAGGACTAACTAGGTTATATATGTGGGTTGAGTGTCTTTAATTGTAGTCTCACCCAAAAACTTTCTTGATGACTTCATTAAATATTCTTCAAGTAGTGGATAAGGAATTGAAGGCCATATTATTTTATATTAGTCTACTCCACCATATTGAAGTAGTGGGTGGACAATATATACTAGCTTCTTCTTTTCAACCTTCTTTTCTATTACCATAGTATTGTCTTAAGAGGAACTGGGGGGAGGCACTGGTAAACCCAATTGAGCAAATGAAACATGAGGTTGAGGTATTGATACTACTCCTAAGGCCTTCTTGTTTGAATTTTTCTTAGTCTTTGGGGGAGTTTGGATAGAGGTGTAAGTAACCAAAGTATAAAAAACATGAATGGACATAGAAGATATAATTAGAGGAGGTGGAATAGCTAGGGTAGTAATAAAAATGGGGATAGAGGAAGTATCCTTTACCTTTAGAACAAGTAGAGTTGGTTGGGTACTTGGCTTAGAATAAAAAACCTTCACCTTGGGTACCAAAAGAGGAGGGGGACCACTAAGACTGAGGTACGTAAAATCAAATGAACTAAAAATAAAAGGAGAAAAAAAAGACATAACAAGAGTAGTGAAAATTTAAGGGTATGCTTAATCACATGATGGTTCCTCATGTAATGGTGATTTTCCATTGGTGTCTTGAAGGATTAGAATATTATCTATTTGAATTTCCTCCTCTTCATCAATGAATTCACCTCTAGGTGCCTCTCTTGATGGCCCTTTAGTTGATGGTGCCTCAATAGTAGGACTTTGTGTAGGTGGGTGAGCCCTTGGATTCCTCTTTTAATATATTGTTATTTTCCCATTTTTGGAATCTACTTATTATGTGTTTGTTGATCTAACCATAGAAATAAACTTTGAAATTGATGTAGAACTTAGCTGGTAAGGTCCCTCAGAAAACTAAAAATTAAGACAAATAGGATCATCTTGTGTTCTCCCAAGTGAAGTATCATAGAATCTTGACTCCTTCTTTACAACATTTAGTGATGCAAGGGTGTTTATGAGGGTCTCCCTTGATACTTTTATGGATGAGAGGATATATTCACCCAAAAAGGTATCCCATCTTATATTTGGTGGATTCTATTTTTACATCTACAATTAAGATAGAAGCCTTCCTTTGGATGATTTTAAATAGGTCTTTAGCTATCTTTAATGTTTGTGCCCATTCATTTACTTGGGCATCATCCTTAGCTTTGAGAAATATAAAATCATGATCATAAAACTTGTGATACTAGGGATACTAAGGAATTTTCTATGTTTTTATACTTATCCATGTGGATCCTAGTCTTTATGTGGTAGTGTATCAAGTGAGTAATACTACCTATACCTACCAGCTTCATAGAAATATTTATGATTTACATAACACATTATCCTAATCATGGGGTAGGAGACGTGAAAGTTTATCTTCTTGATATTATACATATCCTCATCTATTCCCCATCATAACTAGTATGTGATTCAATGTTGTGCTATTTTTTCAAGTATATACTTGGGGAGGCATAAGAGTGCTACCTTATATCCTATGACCATAATAATAGTATAATCTAGGTATAACCATTAATCTCCCTAGATCAATAATGTATCCAAAATACTTTTAGATATCCAAGGTAATGGAGACTCATGAATTTCCATCCATACCTTAGGTTAGACATCTTCTACAATGCATATGATGTTTAAGGTGCATACATATATGTGCTTGAAGCAATAGGAAACACATATATGATTATCGATAAAGTTTGAAGTTAGGATCCAAAGTGACCCATTGTGAACATAAATTATGCAAAGTATAAAATAAATAAGGTAGGATGTCATGTATAAATCACCTCCTTGAGGCCTCTTATCTTTGTGTAATATCTACTATCACATCCTTGTTTTAATCACCTCACCTAGAGAGAATGTCAACTCTAAGTTCAACACTAAATCTAAAAATACAATCCACTCAAGGTGGAGGAATTCAATGCTAAGATAGTTTTATAACCTATTTAGGAGGATCATCCTAATATGGATTTTTTAGAGGTATAATCATTGAGAGGGGGGGATAAATTAGTGAGCCCAGATATTTTCATTTAATTTCCAATCCTTTCAAACTATTAAACAATCAACATATATCAACTTGATCAAGCAACATTAACAATGGATCTCATTCCTTCAATTCATATACAATATCAAACACACAACACAAAGTTCCTATGGGAAACCTTCATGGGGAATAAAAAACACTCTTAAGATTGAAACACATGGACTACATGTCTTATAATAAATTATAAACAAGAGATTTCTCAAGTCCTTTAGCCCAAAAACTTTGATCAAGTCCTCCTGACCAAAGGCCTTTAGTGAAACATCTATTTCACAAGGAACAACTGCCCCTAAGGAAGATCAAGTCCTTTATACCATCCTTTGAAGTGAAAATCTCAACCTTAGAACTAATGTATTTAACACTTGATGATGGATCTCTAATTTTACTAACCCATGTACAAACTCGCTCTCTATCTCATATAGGCCTCTCACATAGAGATGACACAATCTCTCTCCTTCTTCACTCAAATTATCCTCATATGCACTCTCAGACCTCCTTGCATATTATCAAATTTTAGGAGAACTATTTAGACATTAGATATATGACCTATAATTTATACACATAGTCCTTAATCTTCTCTATTAATTAACTCATCAACTGGGCACTTTACCTCTCCTTCGATCCAAAATTTTGACATACACCTTGCACTTATCTCCCAAAGTCTTCCACGAGTGTAGAAACCATCATATTTTGTTTCATTGCATATAGATAATTCATACATTATTAAGTCCACAATATTTTCATGTTGTCCAAAATACATGTATTTACCCTTAAGGCATCTAACATAGGTCATACTTAAGCATAATTCTCTTTCAAATAAACATAAGTCACTTTTTAGGTCCTATGGAGAGCCATTAACCTTTTGATACTTATTTAATAAAAATAAGAACAAAAGACCACTTTCAGATACATGGGCCCACTTATTATGTCCCCTAGACATCCTCAACTGATCATACTGAACTTTTCTCACTTTTGTGTATGCTCATAAAACATTCTGTGCACACAGTCATTGTGAACAAATACACATGTGACTTATAAACATTTATTCATACTACATATGATTGTTCAAACCTTAATAATGTAAACATATGATCCTAATAGAGTATAAAACACTCTAAAATAATTAATTCATCATGAGACATCAAAATAACATCAATACAAGCTCGAACAAACTTCTCGAGTTACTCACAAAGCATACATGAGAACATAGTTATCTTTGAACCTTCATAACTTTGAATGTACACACTTTCAGATCTTAAAATTTATATTTCTAGATGCACCTTAGATTATTATAAATATTTTATTTTTACTACATGGTTAAATTATTCATATATCAAAATATATGGCTCAAAAACTACACATTGGTCATTCCTTTGTTAAATTCATATATTTGAATTCAAACGGTCACAGTTAAGCATTGACCACTTTTCTTGCATCTCATGTCCTCACATATTTAGATTAAATACAAACCATCAATATTATTCAAAATTTAATTCATATTTCATAAATTCCCAAATTTAAGACTTCAAAAATTGACCTAATCTCATGTAATTTGGTAACATTGACCTCATATACTTCATCGATCTATTCGATATTGTCATCACTTTAGTCATGCTTGAAAAATTTCACTTTAACCTATTGAATTTAATGTGCACCATTGATATAAATTAGTATGAACACCTAATTTTTTTTATACTCTTATCCTTTACCTTTTTCCAATGTTAAACCTCAAATAATTGTCCTCATCTCACTGCATCCTGACACCTTAGAATGAACATGCTCCATTGATCTTTTTATAATGAGCACGATCTTTACTTAATTTAAGAATCAAACACTTTGACGCATTTGACTTACTATGAACTATATATCTATATGTATGAACTAACTTGAAAGATTGGATCTTCATCTGGCCTTGATCTTTAACATCATGAAAAAATGAGTATGGGGACCATTGTTTATCTACCTGGAAGGCCAACTTTAAAACTTAATAACTTTTAGTGTGTTGAGACACATGATCTAAAATTTGGACCATATGATCTATTTTCAAATAGGAATCCAAAAATGTATTAATAAAATCCTAAAACACTCACATGTGTGATATGTAATGACATTAAAATGCTCACTCAATTTTTTCTCTCACAGAGCCAACTATGTTAAGAACTTGTCTAGAAGGCCAACTTTGCACAAGAATATATTTTGATGCGCTTCATTACATGATCTAATATTTTTTTAATAAACTAAGCATAAAATTTAAAAAACCCATATTATAATTTTCTTCTCTCACCTTCACACATGATAAATATAACAACATCAAAATGCCTACTAATCTTTTCTTACCACATTAAAAATTTGGCTAAGTATGGGGAAACACTATCAAACTGCTTGGCAGCCCAAATTTGTACACACATAGATTTGGCTACACTTAATTTAATGAATTAATATTTAGTGCATAATATCTAGGAAAAAAATTTATTACAACTATATGACCAATCCCCTTGACTCATCCACATGTGGCAATGGTGACATCAACAAATTGCCTACTCAGATTTTTTGCCACTAGACCCAAAATGTCTAGATAAAAACAATGATCGACTAGATGAAATACACTAATGCACACAATAATTTAAATAATTATTGAATTATTATAGGACCCCTTTCACATTCTTAAATCACCATACTCATCCCTAAATATCTCTAACCATGATAAAATAGAAGATCAACCAAGCATACTAAGACAAACACATTACACACTTTATCATTATCACTTAGACTATCAAAGCACTTCATCTACTTATTTGGACACCCAAATGACATCAAAATTAAATCATTAATAACTCTACAACAATATCATACTTTTTCATTGATGTCAGCACACATCATATAGAAATATATAGCTCAACTTCCTTCTCTCTTTAAGCACTCCCAAATTAGGAAATTTCTTCCCCTTTGACAAAATGACAAAGTGGGCACCAAATAATCTTGAGAACCTATAAATACTACCAATAGAATAATACCATCTTAAAAATATATTAAAAACTCCCCCTTACCTTGAGCATACCTCTTCTTTACTTGACAACTACCTCTTGATCCATTCCAACACTCTTCCTCAACCAAGCACTGTAACTAAGGCAGACACAAAAAATATTAAAATATGATGGAACTCACAAATAAAACATATGAGAGGTAATAACCCTAATATTTATAATACATCACACCTTTTCATCATATTCATATCTCCATACACTATGAATAATCACCACACAAACTTACCAGCTTCTTCTCTCAAGATATTTCTATGACCACCAACTCTACATCTACACTATAGTTTATTTACAGACCTCTAGAGAAATATCATGAACTTGTTTCTCCTCATTAACCAAAGACCTTATATTGATTCAAAAATAAATAAATGACACCCAAGCTTTGTCTTAGATACTCGAATGTATCTTTTGATAATGGTTTGGTCATAACATATAATCTACTCTTTTATATGTAGCTTTTGATTAATCGCTTGTTCTCTTAAGAAATGGTATCTAATAGGAATTTACTTAGTTTTTTAGTGAATAATAAGATTATTTAAGATACTAATTTTAATATTATTATCATAATAAATAGGAGAAGGTCCATTTTGTCTTACCTTATAATATTCCAAATTTTATTTCATCCATATGACTTGAGTGAAACAAGAGGTAGCTACTATATACTCAACTTCTATAGTTGATAGAGACATTAAGGCTTTCTTCTTACTTAGCCAAGACACTAAGCATTCCCCCGTAAATAATACCCCACCACTAGTACTCTTCTTATCATCCACACATCCTACCCAATCTGCATCAATATATGATTTCAAAGAGAATTCTTTACTCCTGGGTACCATAAACCATACTCTATGGTGCCTTTGAGATATCTCAAGATAATTTTGAGTAATTTTAAGTGAGATTATCTAGGGTTATCTTAAACCTTCCTAAAAGACTCACTACTTACATAATATCAGTCCTAGAAATAGTAGATTACAAAAGACTTCCAATCATGGATCTATACAAAGTTTGATCAGATTTTGGTGAGTCATCAAGTTTACTTAAATTTCATCCAGTGATCATTGGAGTACCCATTGGATTATAATCCATCATGTCAAACTTATTTAGTATATACTTGATGTATTTAGCTTGTGAAATGAATATCCCTACATCAAGTTGATTAATCTGTAATCCTAAGAAGAAAGATAGATCTCCCAACATTGACATTTCAAACTCTATCTTCATAGTATCTACAAATTATCTACTCATTTTGTCATTTATAGATCCAAAAATTAAGTCATCAACATATAAAACAACTATCAATTGATGACTACCTTTTATCTTAATGTACAAATTACTATCAGCTAACCCCTTTTAAAACCTTGACTCAAGAGATACTTATCTAACCTATCATACCAAATGCTAGGAGCTAGTTTAAGACCATACAGGTCCTTCTTTAGTTTACACACATAATATTGATTACTTGACATGAAGTATCCTTCAGGTAAATCAATGTAGACTTCTTATAAATTTCATTTCAAGAATCCAAATTTCACATCCATTTGATATACCTTAAAACCCTTGAAACTTGCATATGCCAAGAAGAGTCTAATTGATTCCATTCATTCCACAGGAGAAAAAGTCTCATCAAAATATATTCCTTCAAGATGAGAATATCCTTTACATACCAATCTATCCTTGTTCCTTGTGACTTCTCCTTTCTCATTCATTTTGTTTTTGAAAACCCACTTGGTACCTATCATATTTTTATCTTTTTGCCTTGAAAATAAGTCCCATGTTTCATTCCTTTCTATTTGATCATTTTTTTCATCCATTACATCATTCCAAATTTAATATTTTCTATCTTCCATGAATTTTTAGGTTCAATCATGGACAATAGAGCCTAGTTTTGTTGATTCTAATTGATCAACATTCTCCTTCTAGTCTACAAACCTAGACTAATATTTTCAATAACTTGAGATATTGGATGATCTTTCTAAATTAATCTATATGGGGATTTAGAGACTTGTCTTTCTTCATCCTCTTCATCTTCACCATTTTTTTAAGCAAATAACTCATCATTTTTTGCAATATAATTCTAAATTGAGTCACTTACCTGTAATTTTGACTTCTTGACTCCACTTATCTCATCTACCCTTACATTTAAACTTGAAAAAATCTTGTGAAGTCTCTTGTTGAAGCACCTATACATAGTACTGATAGAAGAGTAACATAATAAGATGCCCTCATCATACCTTGAATCAAAATTTCCAATATTCTCTTCATCTCTTTTGATAGAGCACTTGCTTCTAAACACTCTAAAACGTTTGACATTAGCTTCTCTATTCTTCCATAACTCATAAGGAGTATTATCATTGTTTAATATGATTTGAAACCTATTTAGGATGTAAACTGAAGTGTTGGCTTCCTCTTCCTAATAACCATCTGATAGTTTGGAATCTTGAAGCATGGTTTTACTCATCTATTGAACAGTCTTATTCTTCCTTTCAACAACACCATTATATTGTGGTGTTATATAAATAGAATATTCTCTCCTTATCCATTATTTTTCGAAAAAAAAATTAAATTCATGAGACCAAAACTCACCTCCTCTATCTGATCTTACATAGTTGATCTTTGACCCTTTATCATTGTCTACAAGTGATTTGAATTCCATAAATTTTTAAAAATCTTCAAATTTTTCTTTAAGAAAAGATATCCAAGTCATCTTGGTAAAATTATCAATATGAGCATGAAAATATCTATTACCTTGAATAGTTTAGGTTCTCATAGGTCCACATAAATTAGTGTGGATAAAATCTAATGGTTTTATAGTAGATAAGTCCTTAGAATTGTATCTTCTTTTGGTTTTCTTCCCATGGAGATATGCCTTGTAAAGAGAATAAGGAATCTTATAAATCTAGGGCATATGCCTTACTAACCCATTTGAATTGATATTTACCATATTATCAAAATTTATATATCCAAGACTTCTATGCAAAAATTAGATTTCTTCAAATTGACTCATGAAGCACTCCTCCTTCTTGGATTCATGGATTACATACATGTTATTATCTATTTTATAAGCATTTAGAACTAATTTTATAGTCTTTCTTACTTCACATACATCATTATGAAAATTTACAACATTTCCTTCCCTACACATATGGCTCATACATAAATGATTATGTTTCAAATCTTATTCATATAAGACATTCTCAGTCCTAGAATGACCATTATCCAAACTCACAGTACCTTTGTTAACTATGTTAGTAGATTGGTTATCACCAAATCTCATTAGACCAAGGTTGGTCTTCTTGAGAGAGATAAATGTTCTCTTATCTCCTATCATATGATTTTAGCATCCACTATCTACAAACCATCTCTTGTTCACAAATTCTTGAGTATGCAAGCTTACTTGAATAAACATTGACTCTTATTTTGGTGGACTACTTGAAATATTCTTCTTTTCTTATTCAATCCTAGACTTAGTCTTCTTGAACCATTTTATGGTCTCAATGACTCGTATATCCTTTTTTTTAAAAGTTCTTTTGTATTTTTTTATCTATATGACCTCATTGGTTATAATTGTAGCATATAATATTCATTTTTATCTTTGGAGAAAAAACACAATCCCTATATCTATTACCAAATTGATTGTAGGAGAATTAATACCCATTGAATACATCATTCTAATTTTATCTTCCTTCTTCTTGATCATTACCTATCCATGAAATTTAACTCTTGATCCTTTTGGTGGATCTAAAATCCCTTATGTCCTTAGATATGAGCACATCTACGTAAGTCATGGCTTAATTTTCCAATTATTCTTCCATTTGGTTGAGACCTTTAACCATCATGACCTTCATATTATTGAATGTTTCTTTGATATATTTCACTTAAATATTCAAAACATCTATGCTTGAATTGATGTTTGATAAAGCACATACTAGTTTGTCTTGAAGACAAGACAAGACAACCTCTTTGTCAACCATTCTACCTTTGATCAATTTCAAGTGGTTAAATTACAAGAATGAAATGCTCTAATAAAATTTTTTAGAGGTACAATCATTGAGATGGGGGTGAATCAATAAGCCAAAATATTTAAATTTCAATTCTAATCATTTCAAACTATTAAACAATTAGCATATATCAACTTTATCAAACAACATTAGCAAGGGAGCTCATTTAGTTAATGCATATATGAGATCAAACACTCAACACATAGTTCCTGTGGGAAACCCTCATGGGTAATAAAACCCACTCTTAATCCTAAAACACATGGACTACTTATCTTATAATAAATTGCAAACAAGGGACTGGTCAAGTGATTTAGACCAAAAACCTTCATTAATCAAGTCCTCCTGATTAAATGCCTTTAGTGAAACACATGTCTCACAAGCAAAAATAACCCCTAAGGAAGATCAAGTCCTTTAGGCGCTCCTTTAAAGTAAAAACATCCAAATTATAAATGATGCCTTCAACAATTGATGATGGATATATGATTTTACTAACCCCTGCATAAACTCTCTCTCTATCTCATATAGGCCTCTCACATAGGCATTCCACAATCTCTCTCTTCTTCACTCAAACTATCCTCATATGCACACTCATACCTCTTTAAATATTATAAAAATTCAATATGACTATTTATAAATCAAAAATATGACTTACAAATCATACACATAATCCTTAATTTTCTCTAATCATTAACTCATCAACTACACACTTTACCTCTCCTTTGCACCATAATTCTCACATACACTTTGAATTAGTCTCTCAAAGTCTTTAAAAAGTATATAAAACATCATATTTTGTCTATATATATATATATATATATAAACCAAATATGATGGTTTCTATACTTTTGAAAGACTTTGAGAGACTAATTCAAGGTGTATGTGAAAATTATGGTGAAAAGGAGAGGTAAAGTGCATAGTTGATGAGTTAATGATTAGATAAAATTAAGGATTATGTGTATGAATTGTAAGTCATACATACACACACACACACACACACACACACATGCACACACACACACACACACACACACACACACACACACACACACACACACACACACACACACACACACACACACACACACACACACACACACACACACACACACACACACACACACACACACACACAATTCATATGTTATTAATTCCAAAATATTTTCATGTTGGCCATAATACATGCCTTCACCCTTAAGGCATCTAACATGGGTCATACTTAAGCACAATTCTCTTTCAAATAAGCATAACTCACTTTTTAGGTCTTATAAAGACACATTCACTTTTTGATACTTATTCAAGTAAATCAGTAACATAGTAATAATTTTAGATACATGGGTCCACTCCTTATGTCCCAATATACATCCTAAAATCATCATAGTCAACTTTTCTCACTTCTATGTATGCTCAAATAACATTATGCACACATAGTCACCATGAACAAATACCCAATAAACTTCTAAACCTTTGTTCATACTATATATAATTGGTAAAACATTAAAATTTCACATATATTGTATTCATGTAGTATAAAACACTCTCAAATAGATAATTCATCATGATACATTTAAATAACATCAATACAAGCTCAAACAAACTTCTTGAGTTACTTGTAGAGCATACACAAAAATATAGTTAAATTTCAACATTCATAACTTTGATTATACACATTTTCATATATTTAAATTTATATTTATATATTTGAATTATATTCCTCTACATATTTTGTTTTCACTATGTGGTCAAATTATACATAAATTAAAAGATATGGCTTAAAAACTAGACACTAGTCTTTCCTTTGTTAAATTCAAATATTTGAATTCAAATGGTCATAGTTAAACATCGACCACTTTGATCACATATCATGTATTAAAATATTCAGATTAAATTAAAATTATAGATATTATTTTAATTTTAATTCATATTTCACCAATTCCCTTGACCTCATCTCATGCAATCTAGCAACTTTAACGTTATACACTCTGTTGATCTCTTCAAGATTGTCCTCACTTTTGTAATGCTAAACAACTGTCACTTTGACCTCTTGAATTTAATGCACACAATTTATATTGATCAGTAAAAATATACTCTCATCATTATATCCTTATAATTTACCTTTTCCCAACATTAAACCTTGAACACTTGTCCTCATCTTATTGTATCCTAACACCTTGGAATGAACACGCTCCATTGATCTTTTTGTAAGGAGCTCAACCTTTACTCAATTTAAGCATTGAACACTTTGACCCATTTGAATTAATTTAAATCATATATCTATATGTATAAACTCATATGAACCATTTTATCTCCATATTGTCCTGATCTTTAACATTGTGCCAAAATGACTAAGTATGGGGATCATTGCTTATCTGCCTAGAAGGCCAACTTTAGACCTCAATAACTTTTGTTACGCTTAGACAGATGATCTAAAATTTTAACCATAAGATTTAATTTAAAATATTAATCCAAAAATGTATTAATATTCTCATTAATCCCTCACACTTTTTATATATAATGACATTAAAATGATCACTTAGATTTTTCTCTCATAGAGCCAACTATGTTAAGAACTTGTTTGGAAGGCCAACTTTGCACAAGCATATATTTTGATATGATTCATCACACAATTTAAAAATTTTATAAAATAAACTAAGCACAAAATTTAATAAACCCATATGATAATTTTACCCTTTCACCTTCACACGTGTGAAATATAATAACATCAAAATGCCTACTAAGCTTTTCTTTCCACATTGTAAATTTGGCTAAGTATGGAAAAACATTATCAAACTACCTAGGAGCCCAAATTTGTACGCACATATATTTGGATTCAATTAATTTAATGAATTTAGGTTTATTTCATAATATATAGGAATAATTATGATCAAAACCATATGACCAAATCCACTTGACTCATCCACACATGGCAATGGTGATGTTAGTAAACTGCCTACTCATATTTTATGCCACTAAACCTGAAATGTCTAGATGAAAAAAATGATAAAATTTATGAAATACACTCATGCACACAAGAAATAAAATTATTCTCAACTTCTGATAGGACCCATTTCACATTATCAAATTTCCATACTCATTCCTAAAGATGTATAACCATTCTAAAATAGAAGATCAACCAAGCATATTTCAAGCATACTAGGACAAACATATTACACACTTTGTCATTTTAACTTAGACTATCAAGGAACTTAATCCACTCACTTTGACATCTAAATGAAATCAACATGACATAATTTAAAACTCCCCAATAGGATTCCCATCTTGAATTTGGTCACTAACATCAGCTGCTTCTCCTTCAAATTGATGGTCTCCCTAAGAATGATCCATTTATGTAATGTTTTATCAATAAAATTTTCCTTCTTCCATGAGACTACCCCATTAAAATAATAAGAAACATATGAAATGGGTAAAAATAGATACATTTTAAATGCATCCCTTGAGATGTAGCCTATGACTATCTTTTGCTTTAAATGGTGTAGGAATGGGCCTCTAGTCATGTTATAAGTGAATAAAAAATCTTGTAGGAGGTCAATTCATGGTATGACCTTTAGATTTATTGTATTGAAGTGTAGTACTTATAAATTGAAGGAGATGAGGTATAAAACCAATTTCCATTGATCTAGAGTTAATCTCTCTTCATGGGTGTGTGTGTCAACCTAGTGAATTGCCTCTCAAAATTTTGAATAATTGTTGAATACTATGGGGTCAAAGAATGTATCCTTGTATTCATTTGAATCATTGATATAAAATTTCAATAAGGGAAAGATTATTTAGAATGTATTTTATGATTATTTCATTTCTAATTGATTGTGATGATAACATCCTAGTTTTCAAATTAGTGGCTCAAATCTCCTAGGTAAATTATATGTTTGAAATACTAGTACTTAGGGCTTGTTAGTAGGGAGGTACTTGAGTTTGAATTTGTATTGTGATCAACAAGAAATTTTTTTGTCCATAATTATTTTATATATCTTTGGAATTAATTTTTATTTTATGTTCCATTAATGTCTATAACTTTGACTTGTCTATTTAATGTAAACATTACCACTTCATTTTGTGAGTATGCCATGTATGCATTACTGATGCTCAATAAGACTACCACATCATTACCTTTTATGAAGTGTCATTTTGTTACTTATTTATATTTATTTTACCATGCCATGGGGATATCAATAGTCAAGAGTTGGGATATAGTGTTAAAATAGTGTTTATAAGGTGAACAAATCTCTCAAAGAAAAGTTTCAAACACTTTTTACCTAAGACAAAAATGAGATAGACAAAGGCCCAAAAAAATTTACCTAAATAACTAGATGATATGAAAAAAAATTCCAAAAAAAAGTTTGAAAGACCAAAATTATGAATGTTTCCTTTGAATACTTCTACCAAATAAATGTTTTAAAAACTTTTGATAAATAAATGTTCTGAACAATTTTTATAAATAAATGTTCTAAATACTCTTGCCAAAGACCAATTTGTGCCAATTAATTTATATTGAAGAGTTTTTTTTTCTTAAATTATCTTAACACCAAAATGAGCTAAAGTGAAATTATTAAAAACTAGTTATCTAAGAGAAAGTGGTGAAGTCTTTAATATATCATGAATAAAGTTGCAGAGGCCCAATTTGTAAACATGAATTTTTAATAATTATGTCGAATAAAACCAACAAAAAAAAATCTAAAAATTAAATTCATGCTAATTTTTATATAAATTTTAAGTGTTTAAAACTCCAAAAATAGGATTCTGAAAAAAGTTTTGAAGATCAAAATCATGCAAAGTATAATTTTGAATACTTTTGTCAAAGACCAAAACCAATCAAGATATATACATGCACAGCTTTTGAAAAGAATTAGTAGGTTAGTTCACATGAATTAAACATGTTAATATGATTTTTTAATATCAAGGTTAGTTAAAAACATATAGTTTTCTCTTTATAAAACTATCAAGATATGCCTAGAACTTTTCAGAAAGATAGTGGGTCCTTATTCTTAAAATAAGAATGGGGGTGTGTTGGGTACAATAAGACTAATGTATTTTTGGTCATTAAAATTAAAAATTCTTGCCTTGGAGTGTAATTTTATTTTTATTTTCCCTTATTATATAGCTTAAACCATATTATGGGTCCTTTTTATCCACTTTTAGTCACATGATAGTCATAAATAACACACAAGATTATAAAACACCACATGAGACCTATTGACAAATTTTTGCCACCATTGGTCAAGGTTTATTTGAATCAATTCATGGATTTAAGATTAAATAATAACTCAAAAAAATATTATGTACTTCATCAATATAAAACCATTCTTTTTAATATCTTACATACCCAAAATTTGGCTGATGTTTCTTTTATTTCTCTAGCAAGTTAGTATGGGGCAATTTTCAAATGTTTAGTTCATGGAGGAGAAGAAGAGTTAATTTTAATGGAATTAGTTAAATACATGTGATCTTATTAAATAAATATTATATACATACTTTTTTTTTTATATTGGATTGGATTTATGAATAGTCATTAATAAGGAAAGGTGCTCTAAAACCCTTCTAAAATCCTAATAGCTTGGTTTTAGGAAATATGATTACATTTTTGAGTTATTCATTTTAAATAAAAATTAATGTGAGATATTATGGAAAATAAATAACCTTATTAAACCTTAATAAATCATAATTTTAATTCAAATAATGGATAAAGGTAAAGGTATAGATTGCAGGGTTTTAAGCATGCAAGTGAGATAGTCAGAAAAAACACTTTTTGAGAGGTTTAAGTGATTGGTTAAAGATATTAAATATTTTTTATTTTTATAAGGGATATTATATTTTATAATAAAAATATAATTAGGTATATATTACTAAAAAAACTCAATAAAATGCTAAAACTTAGACCTACAGGCATTCAAAAAAAGACAAAGTCCAAGCTAGGAAGCACTAAAAAGTTCATATTTTGGGTTTTACTAAGTGAAATACATTTAAATTTTACATGTAAGTCTATTTTAATTTCATTTAATGTTTATTCCTTTTAATTTATTTAATGTACCTAATAATAGAGGAAATGTTAAAACACAAGTCTACACCATGAAGGAAATTAAGGTTTTTGACTAATTTACTTATAAATGAAGTTAGAAATGAGTGTTTCAAATCTTTAAAAGGGAATAAAATAATTTTATAAGGTTTATATTTATTTTATAGGTTTTAATAAATTCTTATAAAATAAAATAAAATTCAAAATAGGCTTTAATCATTAAAAAATATCTCCAGGTGACCTTGGAGGTGACACGCAGACACTTTTTTATGAATTTTTGTTCAAGAGTTTGGTGAAGAGTTTTAGATATTTTTAAAATTTTAAAAATTTTAACCATTTATAAATATATATTTATAATATTATTAGTATATTTTGAGACATATAACTCATTTTAGACCTCCAAATCTAAATCAGGGCCTTTTGAGGCCTAGAGAGCATAAACGAGCATTTTTGGAAGTTGTATGTTGTATTTCTAGATAAAAAATTGTTTAAGGATATATTAAACCATGTTGATTACAATAAAATAATATTTATAATACTTATTTTTTAAAATAATTTAAATTCATCAAGTTATAGGTTTTCATTATGTATTTAATAAGTTTGTCAAAATGGAGATGAGCATATCCAAGGACCAGTATGGAGAGATTTGATTGTTCATCATCAAATTAAATTTTAGAAATGATATTTCATGAATAAAATTAAAAATAAAAAATTTGATATTTACCAATTATACAACACTTCTGATAAAGAATATAATACATAAGCTCAATCAAAGCATTAAAATCATCAACAACATGGTCAGGTCTATCACATGTACTCTTTGTCATCTGGAGATCAAGAAGAGGGTAAGTGTTTTTTTTATAAAAATAATAAAGGTTATAAGGAGTATAAAATATAATTAAATTATTTATTTTAGCTCCTTCTATGCAACCCTAGAGCTAAATGTGGAAAAAGTCAAGTTAAACAAGAAGAAGCCTTCAATCAGCCCTAGAAAGGTAGAGAAGAAACATGCGAGAATGGAGGAGTTTAAATACAATATTTAACAAACCTTAAGGGAATATTTTAATGGACTATACTTCTTAAGCAACATGAAAATTCAAACCTCTCACTTCTATGCCACCTTGGACAAATTTGAGGAATTTAAGAGGAAGAAATATGCATGCAAGAATATAGGTGCATAGGCGAGTCAAACTCCAAGATGCAAGCTAGATAAAGTCACTCACTATAAAGATGGATAGTCTCCAGGAGGATGAATTTGATTTTAAAATGGAATTAATTGAATATCATTAATACCATTTCATGCATTTAATACCATTAAATCATGCAAGGAGACTAAATCCCTTAAAAATTGGTCATGATTAAGGAACTAAGACATGTTCAAAAAAATTCAAAAATTATTATCTCTTTGTCATATGCCATGTTTCAATAAGATAATTTTAAAATATATATGTGATACATAATATTTTGGATTTTGGTAGTTGATTTGAATTAGGAGTGAAGGATGACTCAACATGATGACTCATCTCTAGTTTGGGGTTACTTTGTCTCATCTCTCCTTAATTTTATATATCTATGTTCATTTTTGAGAGAAGATTATTGTATTATGATTTTGTATATACAAACACTTTTCCACAATGTTTTGCTATGTCACCTTTGAATTAATAAGAATTTGGTTTATCTTCCATTTTCAAATTATTCATGAAGTATGTGCTTCATATTCATTGATGTAACTTAGTGAATGATTGATTTTCATAAATTTATGTCTGATTTGTTTACCACTATGTACCATATGAGAATTATCTTAGGTCATATCAAGTGTCTAACTTTATTTATACCTAATTTGGAAGTTTATTTAATCTATTTTAGTGTGAATGTTTCTCAAGACCTTTGTATGAAATACTGATGCAAGAGTCATTGTATGAATATGAAGTGAATGTGTTAAAGTTATCTAGCTTCTCAAGTGTGTCAAGTATAACCATAATTGACCTTAACATTATTTCATCACCTCACATTTATATTTTTTACATTCAATTTAAGATTTATTATTTCTCTTTTTAGCCTTTTCTAAGTTAAAAAATCACTAAATAAGAGAGTTTAGAGAGAAGTAGGTGAGTGTACCAAAGGGAACCAGCCCTTCATCTATAAATTCTATCCATTATAATTCCACTCACACCTTATGGAGTTTCCATTTTATCAACATGAGTGAGAAAAATCACACATTCCTGCAAGGGTGTACTTATGAGTGATAATAGTTTTTGGCATGCATAGTGGGACTTGGATTAGAGATGAATAAGATATTTGTAGTAGAAGATAAGTACCAATTTCATGCCTAGGATTACTAAAAGGTTTGTAAATAAAGTTATACCATTTGATTTTTCTAAATTACCTTTGCATTCAAACAAAATAATAAGGTTTTTAAGAATAATTCCATATCATACAAGGTTATTTTAGTCACCAAATGAGCCTATTGTGCAAATCACTACAAATTCAAATCCTATTGTCATCATGGATATCCCTAGGAACTTAGTATTTTTTATTTTCAATGAAGAAATCCCTCTAAAATTGGCTTAATATGATGGTATTCTAGCCTCAACCCTCAAAATCCTACCATGTTTTATCGGTAAAGAACAAACTACACCTATGGAACATATTAAATATGTGGCCAACTTGTGTTCATTCCACTATGTTACCCAAGAGAATGTTGTCATCCATTTACTTGTTTCATTTTTCAAGGGAAAATAATTTAAATGGTATAGTGACCTTCTCTTGAAATCCATTACCACACAGGATAATTTAAGTGTGGTATTGTGTAGATAAGACCATTTATCCATTGTTAAGTATCTCACTACCATCAAGAGAGAACCACATGAATTTATGACTAATTTCAATCTTAGATTCTAGAAAACATGGAATAGAATACCTCTCATAATAAGTCCATCTCCCAATTATGCTTTCCTAGACTTCTTTAGATCCTTGACTTTTGATATTTAAATTATGACTCAGTCCATGGGTGGTAGGACACTCCTAGATGCATATGAGGTCGACATTAGAGCTGAAAATAGTCTAATTCAAGATAGTAAACTTACACCTAAGCCTCTAATGTCAATTTTTATATAAACACTGCCTATTCTACCTCCTTAAAATCCTTTAGATTCCAAATTATATCCCTAAAATTCAAGTTAAATCTCTTCATAGTTAATCTAGTGAGCTTGGTGAACAAAAAGGTATGTTGTAATATTTTGGTAATGAGATAGTTTGGTTGAAACGGCAATAATATAAAATTAACAGGCCATATAAAACACTTAATTAGCCCATATATTAGACTTATAAAGAGCAAAGAGATCCCTTCCAAGACTTTAGAGATAATAGTGTTGGAAGCATAATTACTAAGAGGGGGGTGAATCACTGTTTAAAAATATTTCTTTCAATTATACTTTAACATTCATGAATCATGAAAGCAACATAGTGATCTAGCAATGTAAAAATAACCATTCACATTAGCATGAAACAAGAGAACACATATATGAGTGAAAGGCATCAAGGGGGATAAAAAATAGTATTATATATACTACTAGACTAATATCTTATGAGACAAAATACCAAATTTAGTTTAGTACCAACTCAACTTGGAACACCAACCCCAATAAATTCAAGCACCCACTTGACAAGGCTTTATAAAGCATCTAATTACAAGGAAGCACCAACTCCCTAAGTGACTCAACACCAACTCAGAAACCTCATAATTTTGATCACCTTACACACCTATGATATTTTATTATGGTATATAAATCATTCCAATACATCCTTATTCTCAACCATGCATCATTTTATTTTCTCATTTTCACACACACAAATAGGCCTAAATTGCCTTGTATATATACTAGTCTCATGGTCACACACCACTTAGTTATCCACACACATTAAAAATCTTATGTTGGCCACAAAATATGTATTAATACATATTATGAACATGGTTAAATCATAATTTAAACCATTTTTGGTCTTCCATAACTTAATTAGGCCTTACTCTTCCTTTAGGTCTCATAGAGACCTAATTGCATTAAGTCTTCCCTCTTAATGATAAAACTTGATCTTATTGGGACCATATGGCATTATATAAAAATTAAAAAAAAACATTAAACCACTTATCCAATGAAATATTTTAACCTCCTCCATTCTTGATTAGACCTTTATCCTTCATTCATACCATGAAAGCTCCTTTAGGCCAAACTACCCTACTAGGCCTGTGTACCTCAAAAGTTTGTCTTGTAATAATGAAGATTAAAACACCATTAAGATACTCAACCATGAAAAATGAAACATGAATACATATTATTTGTCACCTTTGGGTCATCACCGAATGCTTGGAACACCTTCACTTAGGAAATAAGGTATCAGTAACATCTTTGTAACTCGCTTACTTAGAATAACCAGATCACCTTAAAAACCAATCATGAATAATTATACCTAAAATTATTGTTTAGACACTTTTCATGGCTCATAATTCATAAAAATATTTATATGAGATCTCTATAACATCCTCAAATAGAAATTTCATATGGTCTAATGGAAAATATTGGTTTTATAGACCAATTTCTTGACCTTATTCTCATAGTCATATCTAAACCAGATAAGCCATTTTGTGAGCAAAATTTTTACCACATATACTAACCTAAAAAGCTTCACCAAATCATGATCATGATATAAAATTAATATATAATTTATTCATGCACTTTATCTCACTAATCTATCATGCACAAACCCTCAAATCTATCTCTTCATCTCTGAATGGGTTTTACATTAGCCACACCATTAGGTTTATTTGTGACTGGCTTATTTATATGACCAATTTATAGAAATTTAAGGATATAAACTATCCAAAAACTATCATGGACATGTAAAATTAGTCTCTATCTTCTTCTATGATCCATTCCATCTTCTTAACCAATTCAACTTTTTAGAACTACATTAATTTCTTGACAAATAAGCCTGTACCTATACATTTTCTTTCTCATCTAACTAACCACCACCACTTGGAGGTACCTAGGAGAGTTGAATACATAATAAAATAGATTATATATTCATTTTAATCCATATTGATATTATTTGAATAAAATCTTTCACATGGGGTCCTTATTAGGGTTTTAGGGAGGTTTAACACACATTTTGGTGCTAATGATTATTCATAAAAGACTACCACTTGAATCCAAAAGTAATTCCTAGAGATCTTATCTAGGACCCTTACCTATCTCTCCTAAACAACATATAATCCCATGTAGAGGTTACACATGCCAACAAATATCTAAAAGTGCTTATTGGGTTTGAGTACCTCATTTTGTGAGCTTGAGAAGGCCTAAAACAATGATTCATACACTTTTCCTTAAAATATTGACCTCAAAATTTGTTATTATATGTAAAAAAAACCTATATAAACTTTTTACATTATCTCATGTGCATAATTTCCTTTAAATCTTATATTCATACCTCACTAGGCTAGGGATGATTTAGAAGTGGTCTGGGTACAAACATAGACTGAAGGTCTTACCCCTATAGACTCACCCTAAAAATATCATGAATGATTATATACCTTAAAAACATGCCCAAATAAATAAATACAACCTTCACATGCATATTTTTATTCATTTCACCATGCACATACTTTTTCATATCATGTCAAGACTATACTTCTTGTGCACTTGACATAAATGACCTGTACCTTCCATGTTGATATTAACAATGATATCAATTAGGAAAATATAATACATTAGTTTTCTTAAAATTATATCTTTCTCTTTCTCTTATTCCAACACTCTTCCATGTACCTTGTCACATCAGACACTACCAACTTCCCTTAGTCACCTTTGACATCAACCTTCACAAGATGCACTTTTGACATTAATGATAATACTCAATAATATCTATATTTTTTGTTGATGGAAAGCACTCTCAAAAAATTCTCTCAATAGGATATTTATCCCCCATTCTAAAATCCTCCACCTTTTAAATTAATGACAAAGAGGTACTATGAGTCTATGAAGAACCATATAAACATGCTCCCCCTCTCTCAATGCATACCTCCTTAGCACTAATAACCTGATCTTAGAGATAATGAACCACTTTATTATCTCCCCCTAAGAACTTGAATTAATGACTATTAGGGGCATTAATTAAACCTAATTACTTTCTTATATGTTTAAATATTGTCTTTAGAAGTGGTTTGGTTAGAATGTCTACAATTTGATGCTTTGTAGAAACATATTAAAGTTTAACATTTTATTCACATACATAATCTCTTAGGAAATGATACTTAATGGGAATGTTATTAGTTATTTAATGCATGATAATATTATTTGAGATGTTTATGGCACTTGTATCATCATAATAGATAGGACTAGGAATATCATACTCCACCTTGTAGTCTTTTAAGGTCTGTGTCATCTATAGGACATGAGTTCAACATGAAGTTGCTATAATGTACTCAACTTTAGTAATAGATAATTACATTGATGACTACTTTTTTCTTATCAATAAAACTAGACACTTTCCTAAGAAGAAATATCCTCCACTAGTGCTCTTCATATCAACTAGACTCCCTGCCCAATCTGCATCTATATAGGCTACTAAATCAAACTTTTTGATCTTTAGATACCATAAACCAAACTTTATATTACCCTTGAGATACCTAAGTATCTTTTTGAATACTTGAAAATGGTTTTCCTTTGTATCTTCTTGAAATATTCCCACAAAACATATTACTTACATGATATTAGGTCTAGAGGTAGTAGTGTACAACAAACTTCCAATCATTAACCTGTATGATGTCTGATTGACCTTTGGAGATTCATATTCCTTGATTAAATTATAACCTATGATCATAGGTGTGATAACTACCTTGAAATATTCTATCTTAAGTTTATTAAACATCTCTCTTATGTACTTATCTTATTGTAGTCATATAAAATGTCCAAATTGGTAGTTTAAGTGTGGCTTACGACACCCCATCCATAGGTCCTTTTTGCATGATTTTGAGACCCTTGTAGACACATTTTTGACCATTTCCAGTCATCTAAAACCTTCTAAATGATCATTCCACCTTAGCTAGATATTATTCCTCATGTTAATCCTCTTCCACCAAGTCTTGAGCCTATAGGATAGGAGCACCCTATTTAGACTATAACACTTGATAGAGAAGTGTCCCATTTTTGGAAGTCTTATCTATTTGCACTATGATCCCCAATGGTCATTTTCATTTGGTACTTATCCTTAAATAGGTAATCCTAGAGTGAATACATCTCACCCATGACAAATTATTCCCTATAAAATCCCACTCAAAGATCATTTACAAAAGAGGTGACCAAACTTACAAATCAAGAAAGAATACAAATAAATCACTAAGGAAACCTTTCTGAATCTTTGCACATAGTCACCCAACATAGTGGAAAACCTACCCAAATCCTCATACTAGTCCCTATTCACCTTAAAAACTATTAATTAGGCATTTTCATGTGCATCACACTATTACACAAAGCACACTAGGTGGTAGAAATAAATATGGCTTGATCCTTATTCAATGTATTGGTACGTAGGTAGCATTCCCATAAAAGAGGTGTGTATTTCATGTTTAGTACATCTTTCAAACTACACCTTTTCTCAAGTGACTCAAATTTTGTTTTATCAAGTGTGGTGGAAGATTAGGGTTTGAAGACAATATCAACTCCATAGTGAGTTCCATTGACAACCAACACTCACTTTTTCATAGGCACACTCACACTAGCACAACACAACTAGCTAGAAAGTTTTAGGTATATGTGATTAGTTTGGATAATAGAGGAAAGAATAGATAATAGTGATAGACACCAAATCATCCACTTTTTATCACTTCTATCTTTTTACCCAACAAAAGCTAGATTCGGGTTTACAACACCTTCCTAGTCCTACAAAGCCATTTTCAACCTCTATATCAGCCATCTTAGTCAGTTTTCTAGCTAAGTTATATTTCTTCTTAGTTATTTCTATTTTTAGAAAGGTGAAAAAGATAAATATTTGCACAAATTAGGAACTATATATATTGTTATATTTTTTACTAGTTTATTAATCTATAACCTTAACTAAAATATGAATAAAACTAAATTATTCCTAAATAAGTTAAAACATGTGGTGAACCCAACTTAATTCATTTGTGAATAAAAACCCTAAAAACCCTTGGGTAAATTCTTTGTTGATTTTATAAATATTCTTCTAATTTTTTTTGCATATATAAATCAAAATTTCACATTTAATTTTCAAAATTCACCATAGTAATTTTAAAAATCATTTCTTTCAAACCCTAGTAGAATATACTAGGTCCCTATGCTTTTAAGGTATTACCTTATATTTTAGTGAGATTTGTAGCATTTTTATGCATATTCTAGTTCACTATTTTAAGACTTTATGTTTCCTTTATTTATTAATTTCCTTTCATCACATTTTTCTTATTACAACTTATTGCAAAAAAGTTAATCCACTTTCACTTTGTTTTCCTACGTTAACAATTGCCTAATATATTGTCTTTGATGAAACTCATAAGAGGGAACTTCAAGATATTTTAACTAAAAATCCTAATAGACAATATGATATGATTAAAATACTACAAGAAGAACAACAAAAAGAAAACAATGGTCAATCCTCTCAAACCATAGAACAACTAATTAAAAATGACACTATGGGAGTAATTATGTCTCAACAAACCCCTATAGTATCCCAACCATCCTATGTGGCACCACCAGTTATGACTAGTACATCTTCACCTCCTAATGTGGCTGCCCTTGTGCAAGACATCAAATCTCTTTAATCTAAGGTACTACATCTTGAGCAAGGTGCCTCTAGACCAACATAGGTTTTGGACTCTTTTGCTCTACTTCATACACCATTGGCATGCCATATTTATTATACACCCTTGCCACCATGTTTTTTTCAACCCAAACTCACTCTATATGATGGTAAGGGTGACCCAAAGACACACTTGAGAGATTTTCATGCAACATACTTTGACTATGTGCCAAATTATTAGTTACTAACCAAGTTATTTTCATGAAGTTAAAAATATTATGCTTTATAGTGGTTTTATAGTCTATCAAATCAGTCAGTCAAAGCATTCAATCATTTAGCTACAATTTTCCTAGCTCATTTCAACATTAACATATGTGATAAGGTTTCTTAAGTGCAATTTTCACAACAAAACCAAAGGTCAAATGAGCATCTCAAAGACTATGTTTTTAGATATAAGAATTATACTGGATAAAATGACTAGCCCCATGGTCGATCAAGAATTACAAGATATCTTTAAATAAAGTCTTCTACTAGCTTTATATGAGTCAATAATGTTGAAAAAAATCACTGAGTTATGTCATACACTAAATTAAAGGGAAGTCAAATTACTTTCAATGGGCAAACTCAAGTACACAAGCATGTCAAAAAAGAAGAGTAACAGTAAAGTCCCATACAAAGTAAAGGTTAATGATATCAAAAGTCAAAATCAACCTACAATGAATGCAACTTTAGAGCCCCCTCAATGAGTGGTTTTATCAGTGCCTCCTTGGTGAGCCTTTACCAATCTACTAGTATCTCTATCCAGAGTCTTAATATAGTTATTGGAATGTAATGTCCTACCTCTCTCTCCTATTTAGGAAGTTGATATGACAAAGGCTCTTCCACATGGATATGATCAGAATGCATTTTGTGGTTTTTACAAGCCATTAAGACACACAATCAATAAATGCATCAGTTTATAAAACAAGATATAGGACTTGATATATGGAAACCTTATTGATCTTAGCACTCTAGTTAAGCCTCCTTAGGAAAATAAAACATATGAAAAATCTCAAAAAAAATATTAGATCCTTTCCCACAACATTATAAATAGGATATAGAGGGAACATCAGGTGTTCACCATGCATATCATGCACACTGTCCACCAAATACATACCAGGCACCTTTAGTTGAGTCACATCTTTTGATAAACATGATTGGTGTGTATAATTATAGAGTTATAACTAGACCTTAGATCTCCTTCTCAGAGCATGAGATAGTTTAGGATGATTTGGATTACTATGCACTCTTTATTACAGCCTACATTGATCACCATCCTATTCATAGTGTTATTATAGACAATGGATCTAGTGTGAACATGTGCACTATGATATTACTTTAGCATTTGGGATACTTAGAGTAGGATATCACCCTAACCTACATAGTTATCAATGCATATAGTAGATACATATAGAGTTCATTGGGTGAGATTGTACTTCCTCTATAGGCTAGTCTAACACATGTGACCACACCATTTACTATTATTCCTAGTGTATGAATCTTAGACATGTTGCTTGGTTGACCATGGATCTAAAAAATTTGTGCAGTACCTTATATAATTCATATATATGTGAAATATATTCATGCTAATCAAGTTGTTATAGTTGGTGGAGTTCTGTATGAGTTACCACTCCCCACTTCAAATCCATCTCTTACTTTGTAGTCACTAGTTTCAACTCCTCCACCAGTTATAGTTCTTCCTCTAATTAAATTTTAGACATAGTCAAAGCCTCCCTCACCATAACAAAGAGTTCATATACTTCCAAATAGGCCTATCTTTGAGTGACCAATACATTAGTGATAGTTTTAGGACTCCAGACAATTTCTAGCTACAATATTCACACCTAGGGATATACCATTGAGGTCTCATTCCTATACACATAGAGCATATTTTTAGATAGATTATTCTACTACCATTTGGGTCCCTAATAGCCTCATAATTACATCTACTTCTTAGAGTTATACGGGAACCTTAGATTCAATTTCCACTATAAATATTTTAGATCACATACAACATACACAACTTTTAGAGTCATAGTCTTATCCCTTCCATCATGCTTCATGATGATGCATAATCACTCTCTTTGATATAAGACACCATTATAGGGAGTCTCATATGAGACTCATTGGTTAGTATCATTTCTTCTCAGTATTTCTTGTGCATAATTTCTTAGCTTACTTGTACATAGTGTTTTTTTCTTACTTGTACATAGTTTATTTCAAAATACCAAAAACAATACAATCTTTAATATATATATATATATATATATATATATATATATATATATATATATATAATTTTAGAATATAAAAACATTCAAATAACTCAAAACACCAGAAAACTTTTCAATTATATGCATTATACATGATTTACATTTATAATACCATGCTAGACTTAAAACTTGCTACTCTATGCTATTTTTTGTCAATTTATCTACATTACCATGCTTCAATTGATCTTATTTGAGTGTGTGCAGTGACACCTAGATCCTTGATTGCTTCACTCTACCCATTGAGGGGGCATCTTACTTTTACATTTGAGATATACATTGACGTATCTACCCACCGAGGGCATCTTCTACATGACTAAAACATCTAGGTTATGTCATTATTATACCACACACTCTACTTATCATCTTGATTTACATTACTTACTATATTACATAGATTATTTTGTTGACACTCACTACTATATAACACTTGTGTATTTCTCAGCATCTACCTAGTCTTGTACTACATGTTTTGAATACTTTCCCTACTTTCTTTGATCAGTTAAATGTGATAGTATTTATAAAATTTACATGCATTCCTTTTTTGATTTTAGTAGATAGATGTGTTTACATTTCTTAGTTTGTGTTTTATTACTTATGTGTGCCTTAGGACATTTACCAATGTCCTTTATTTATACTCTTGTATTTACTTGTGGACCTCATGCCGATATTAATTTTTTGCAATTATATGTGTACATGGGCATTTGAACATGCCTTGTATGCTTGATTTCCTAGTTTGAGTGACACTTTCCCATTTCCCTTATTTTTTGGCCCTTTGGCCTCTTTTATATGCTTATTAATTCTTATCTTGCATTTTTGTTTAACTCTCAGTTGTTTGTAATGCCATGATCCACATCATGTATTATCTTGTCTTATTAGATGCCATGATGAACATCATGGTCGATCCATCCTTAAAAACTAACCAAATTTCCAATTTTATTTCAGTATATTGCACATGATATTATATTATTACATCTATCTAGGCATACCTATGTTGATCTAATAATATCCAATACAAACTACGTTATATCTTGAGACATATTTTAGATTATCATTGTTATATCATGTATTTTGTATCATAACACACTTGTAGGGATATTTATTCTAAGGGTAGTAATTGCAAGGTCTTCATTCCTACCCTTAAAAGAGGGGGAAATAAACAAGGGTTTTATCATAGAGATCAGATCCCTCTACAGGTCAAAATTAGTTTTCAAAACACTCAAAACATCAATCAAAATTCAAAACACATAGAATAGATTAGAAAAATAAGGATGAACATAAAACGATCATAAGAAATAGTAAAGGATAAGAGTGCCCTATTTGGACTATAGTACCCTACAGCAAAGTGTCCACTTTTGGTGCTTCTATCCAAATTTTTGAAAACCCAAAATTTTAAGAATTATATAGAAAGGTAAGGTTAATTACAATTTTTCCAACTATAGTCTAGTTTAGATTGGGTAGTTTTAGTATGGTTATACTCATATTATCTAGATATAGGGGGCATCATGTGTGGCATGATAGCTCTCATTTCTAGTTTTAGATTGAGAAGTTAGTACAACTTCTAGATTATAATCCATGTTATAAACACTAGTTATTGGGGGCAATGTATGTGACATATTTTCCTTTTTTTATTTCTAGTTTATTATATTACCTAGGTATTCTTATCAGTTACATGTCTTATTCCATCTATAGGTGGTTGGCATCATTTTAGAGTGGCTTTCACATAATCCTAGTTGTCAATTATAGAGTGGCCTTCATAGAAGCCTGATCTCTACCTTTCAAAGTGGTAAGGATTAACCTAGTTCTTAGTAAAAATTTGGCTATCCATGCCATATTGTTAGATTATAGAGCATTCATGGGCTTCATGAGCCATTTCATATGGCACACATTTATACCAATATTAGTTCATACTTAGTGGGTAATGATGGATCCAAAGGATTAGATAGCCTTTGTATTCATGAGACACCTACTTAGAGAGATTGGAAACATAATCTAAACATTGATTAACATGTACATGATCACATAAATTTAATAGATGGTGGGTGATGATGGAGCTAAGGGTCAAACCTTTTTATTCTTCAGCCACCCTTGGGGAATTGAGCACTTATCTCTATTTATGATATTACTCTTGGTTCAACACATACCTAACATCACTCAACATCACAACAGGTTCTATATTGGTTCACATACTGAATGATGTGTATTTGTTCATTTCTCTTCCTCTCTCTTTTACCCATACTTTGTACATTATTATTTTATACATAGCATGTGTAGTAAGAACTGATGCACTCCTTGTTTTCCCTTAAAAATTTATGCTACAGGCCATGCTCTCTTTATACACACTCAATATCACATATATTCATGAGCTTCGCCCTTGTAGGTAAGTTTCGATATGCATTATATTTTTATTTTATCTTATTATTTCACTTTGTTTCATCACTAGAATAAAGTGGGGGCAAATGAAGTCAAATAAAATGTCTAAATCGATAGTTTGAGTGTGGCTTGTGACACCCCATCCATAGTTCCTTTTTATATGCTATTACAAACCTTATAGGAACCTTTTTGTTCATTTTCAGTAATTTATAGCTTTTTAAATGATCATTAAACCTTATCTAGACAACATTACCTATGCCAATCCTATACCCCTAGGTCCTGAGCCTATAGGATAGGAGCACCCCATTTGGACTATAACTCCCCATAGAGAAGTGTCCCATTTTTGGTAGTCATATCCATTTGCACTTTGAGCCCTAATGGTAATTTTCATCTAGTCCTTATCCTTAATTAGGTTAGCCTAACATGAATACATATGACCCATGACCAATTATTTCCTATAAAATCCCACTCAAAGCTCATTTACAAAAGAGGTGACTAAAACTACAAAGTAAACAATAATACAAAAAAACACTAAGGAAAACTTCCATATTATTTACACATAATCACCCAAAACAATGATGAACTTACTATAATCCTCATACCAATCCCTAACCACCTCAAACACTATCAATTAGGAATTTGTATCTGCATCATACTATTGCACAAAGCACATTAGGTAAGAGAACTACATATGGATTGATCTCTCTTCTAAGTATTGATATGTAGGTAGTGTACCCACACAAGGGGTGTGTATTGTACATTTAGTACATAATTCACACTAACCCCCTCTTTTCAATGACTCAAATTTCATTTTATCAAGCATGATGGAGGGTTAGAATTCAAAGATAATCAAATCCACAATAATTTTCATTGATAACCAATGTTTGATTTTTCACAATCATGCTCACACAAGCACAACATAACTACCCAAAAAGTTTTAGGTCTCTATGATCAGTTTGGAAAATAATGATAGGAATGGGTAATATCACTAGACACTAAAGCATCCACTTTTTGATGCTCCTATCCTTTCACCCAATGAAATCTAGATTTAGGTTTATGACATCTTCCCAATCTTGCATAGCCATTTTCAATGTTTGCATCATTCATCTCAGTCTATTTTGTATATAAGTTATATTTCTTCTTATTTATTTCTATTTTTAAAAAGGTGAAAAATACAAATAATTACACAAATTAGGACTGTATTTATTACTTTATTTATTACTAATTTATTAATCTAGGCCCTTAACTAAAATAGGAATAAAACTCCATTATTCCCATATAAGTTAAATCACTTATGAAATGAGTATACCTTTTTATGATTGAATTATTTGTAACCTAATGAAGAATGATAGTTCTCCCAGAATGAACATCTCAAACTTATTATTCATCACATCTACAAAGGCCTTAGTCATACTCTCACTATTTCCACCAAAAATGATGTCATCAACATAGAAAACCACTATCAACTGATGATCATTTTATATCTTTATGTATCGATTAATATCTATAACTCCTCTCTTTAATCCTTGGTCTAATAGGTACTTGTCTAATCTAGCATACCAAGCTCTGGGAGCTTCCTTTAGACCATAAAGATCCTTTCTCAATCTACATATATAGTCTTTCTTACCTAATAATGATAAACCCTCAGTTTTTTCTATGTACACCTCTTCTTCTAAGTTCCCATTAAATAAAAAAATTTGACATTCATCTAATACATCTGAACCCTTTAAAGCCTATAAATGCTAGAAATAATCAGATAGCCTTCAATATTTCTACTAGAACAAATGTCTCCTAAAAGTCTACCCCTTATAATTATGCATACTCCTTTCATACCAACCTATCCTTATTCCTAGTGACTTCTCCATTTTCATTTACTTGTTCCTAAACACCCATTTTGTGCTAATGACATTCTTGACTTTAGGCCTAGGGACTAGTTCCCTGTTCTCATTTTTTTTATTTGGTACAACTCCTCATTCCTAGCACCTATCCAAAACTTGTCTTTTCTAGATTACACAAGGTTATTAGGTTCAATATTAGATAATATAGAAATAATATCTTGATTTAGGTTACTTACTAACTTTATCCTTGTTTGCATAGATGCATCCTTATTGCCAATGATTTATGATTCAGGATGGTCTATTTGAATCTATCTTAAAGGACCTTTTGAATCTTGTCTTTTTCAACTTATTCTTCTTCCTCAAATATATTTATTTTTTCTTCTTCATTATTTAATTCCAAATTATCTGATGCATCGTTTGACTGAGAGTGTGACTTCTTAGAAATTGTCTCATCAATCTTCACATTGGTACTTTCAATATCTTCTAAAACCTCTTATAATAACATCTATAGGTTGAAATTACTGATGAGTATCCAATGAATATTCCTTCATCAAACCTAGAATCAAACTTACCTAAGTATTCCTCATCTCTTTTGATTAGGCATTTAATTCCAAATAATCTAAAGTGTTCCACATTAGTAGGTCTACCTTTTCATAGTTCATAAGGGGGTTTTATTGCCATTAATCCTTATCTATCCTATATTGAAAATGTAGATTATAGTGCTCACTACCTCTCTCTAGTATCCATCAGATAATATTGATTCATTTAGTACATTCCTTTCCATTTATTGAAATATTTTATTCTTTTTTTCCACTACCCCATTCTACTGAAGTGTCCTAACTACTAAGAACTATCTACTTATCCCATGAACTCATATAAATCATCAAATTCATTGGACCAAAACTCTCCTCCTCTATTAGATCTTAGACATTTTACCTTTAAATTTTTTTCATTCTCAACTAGATCTTTTAATTCCTTGAACTTATCAAGACATTCTAACTTTTATTTCAAGAATGCTACCCAAGTCATACTTGTGTAGTCATATATGAGTAACATGAAATAAATATCTCCTTGAATGCTCTAGATTATTTTAGGTCCATAAAAATTATTATGTATTAGATATAAAAGTATTATATTATAATATTCCTTATAATTTAGCCTCATTCTAGTTTACTTACCATTTTGACATGCCTTGAAAAGTGTATTTGCAGGTTTGATGATTTTAGGCATATTATTCACATACTCATTAAAGATGATCTTGAAAAAAATATCATATTTTAGGTGGCCCAACCTTATGTTCCATATCCAAAATTCATACATCTTGATCATAAATCATCTCTCCTTTTTTATCTCATTCAAGACATATAGATTGTTCTCCATCATCTTAGCATTGGTAATTAGACTTCTTGATTTGGATCTCCTTATATCACACCCTATGTCATGAAAGTTTAGTGTGTGTCATTGGTTACACATTTGGATTACACTAAACAAGTTATTTTCAAGCCTTATACATATATCACATTATCTATCTTTGTCTTCCCATTATCCAAACTCAAGATATCCTTGCCAACAATATTTACAGGTATGTTATCTCCAAATCTTACTATCCCTGCAATATTCTTCTTCAATGAAATGAAATTGATTTTATCTCATATCATGTGGCTTAAGAAAACACTATCTATATAAAACTTAATACCTTCATCTTGGACATGAAATTAAATTTATCTTGTCCATAGGGTCTGACTTCTTCATCCACTTCTCAGTGGTATGACTATGTACCTTTTTGTCTTGACTAATATTCCTCATATGTATCATCTTGAAATACCTCATAATATGTCCTCTTTGATCATAATTGTAGCATATAATTATTATTATAATGTTTAAATGAGCATTCATCCTATTCCTATATGAGAAATTGATTCTAGCATGATGTCTATAATCCACATCTCTATGTCCATATTGATTATATGAGAAACAATAACCATTAAAATAATTCACATACCTTGAATATCTAATAGGAATTGTATTTTGATGACTATGTAATGATGCACATATACCTTTGTTATCTATTAAAGGATTTAAATTCTTATTGACTTGTTGATGGTTAATTTGGATATATAATTTGAGAATTTCTCCATAGGTCTTCTCTCTGTTAGTACCATCACTACTTGATATCCCATTGTCCTTTGAGGTTTAACTCTCCTTGTTTTCCTTTTGGTCTTCGTTGAACCCAATACCTACCTTATCATGAGGATAATTTTGAATATTCAAAATATAATCAATAATTTCAATGATCCTTTAAAAATTTTGATGTCTTTGATTTGATTTTGTCATGATCTAATTATACCTTAAAGGAATCCATTTCTATTCTAAACTTGGTGCATTATTCCTCCTTGGTCTTAAGACTTATTGTGATAGTATCAATTTGAGTTTCTAACTGTTTAATGATCTCTTCATGGTCATTAGTGTTGTTACTTAGTCTCTATTCAAAGAGGTTGATTTTATTCCTCATAACCATTAACCAATGATCTCAATTTCTTATTCTTCCTTCTTTGAAACTTTAAGTCTTCTAGAGTACTCACCAATTCTACTTCAAGGTTCACTTAAGACTAATTTTGATCTAATTAATAATATTCCATAATACTTTTCCCTTTTGAATAACCTTCATTGTCTATTTATATAGCCATGAATAGAGTTTCATTGCTATCATGATCATTATTATCATCATCACTATCCATTATACTTATGTTACTTATATCAGAGGAGCTACTATCTTCTTTGGTATAGAAACATCTCTTTTTATTTAATGACCCTTTCTTGTCTTCATACTTATTGAAACACATTTTTCTCTTATCAAGATTATTGGACTTTTTATCCTCACCATGACATTCACCATGCACTTTATCATGCTCATTCTTATGCTTGTTAGGACACTTAAATTCAAAGTGGATAATCTTACCATACTTAAAGAACTTAAATGGTAACTTGCCCTTATACTTAACTGATCATTTCCTTAGTTTTCTGACAAACATGGATTTTATCTTATCATTATCAATGTTTATATCAAAATCATCCTTCACCTTTTTACCTTATGAATTTTTATCAGCTTTGAATATATCTTCCTTCTTGGAAGGTATTCCATCACTTATTCTCATTTCATAAGCAATCAAGATACCATGAAGCTCATCTATTTGTAGTTTGTTGAGATATTTGATCTCCTCCATAAAAAAGACTTTTGAATAAAACTTGGATGTCATGGATATGAATAAATTTTATAATATTATTAATTATTCTAACTTTTCTTGTAGACCTTTGATGACATTTACCACTTCATCTACTCTTAATAGATTAAAATGCAATGTTTTCAAACTACCTTCAATGATTCTTCAATTTTTGCTAACTTGAGTTTGGTATCTCCTTCATATATGGTTTGTATATTTCCCCAAATTTATTTGGTTGAATAAAAATTCATGAACTTTACAAATTATTCATCTGAAAGACCACATATGATGGCATTCATTTCCTTCTATTTCTTTTCACTTTCCTTCTTGTCTGCTACATTAGTTGGTGGTGTAAGAGGTGGAGCGAATCCATTAACAATAGATTGACATATGTCATAGACCAAGGAAATTAGATAGGTATTCATTATTATGATTCAAATTCATAGTTACTCCCACTAAAATTAGGAACTTGGTTGGTTGATAAATCTCCTTATACTTGAAGACTATAATTCTTGTGCTTCTAAGATCTCCTTTAAGCTGTTAGGCCTACTTTAAAGGACCAAAATCTAATAAAAATTATTGGAAGAAAAATTAATAAGAGGGAGTGGGGGGTTAATAAATTTTTATAAACTTTATTTTAATTATAATTTAACATTCATTAATCATGAAAGCAACATAGTGATCTATCAATTCATAAAGAACCATTCACATGATTATAAAATAAGAGAACACATATATGAGTGGTAAAAGCTCAAGGGGAAGAAAAACCAATATGATATATGTAAATATAATATTTTCCTATTAAATAAAATACCTAATTCATTTGATCACCAACTCAACTTGGATAACCAACCCTAATAAATTCAATCACCCACTTGATTATGCTTTAGCAAGCATATATTTTCAAGGAAGCACCAACTCCCTAAGTGTCTCAACACAAACTAAAGCACCTCATAATTTTTATCACCTTCCAAACCTATTATCTTATTTTATGGTATAAAAATAATTTAAATACCTCCTTATACTCAACCATGCATCACTTAATTTTCTCATTTTCACACATAGAAATAGACCTAAATTGCCTTGTATATATACTAGTCTCATGGTCACACACCACTTAGTTGGACACAAAACTTAAACCTATAAAATAGGTAAAATAATATGTATTAATACATATAATTAACATGTTTTAATAATAATTTTAAACCATTTTAGTTTACAATAACTTAATTGGGCCTTATTCCTCCTTTATGTCTCATGGAGACCTAATTGCATTAGGTCTACCCTCTTAATGATAAAAAACTTATTGGGACCAGATGGCCTTATCTAATAATTAAAAAACCATTCAACCACTTACACAATGAAATATTATAACCTCTTCCATTCTTGATTAGACCTACATCCTTAGTTCATACCATGAAACCTCTGTTAGGACAAACTGCCCTATTAAGCATGTGTACCTCAAAGTCTATCTTATAATAATGAAGATTAAAACACCATTAAGATAATAAACCATGAAAAAATAAAAATGTATAAATATTATCCATAACCTTAGGGTCATCACCAAATTATTATAATACCTTCTTTTAGGAAATAAGGGCTTAATAACATCTCTACAACTCACTTACTCAGAACTGCCAAATCACCTTAAAATGTCATGAATAATTAGACCTATAATTATTGTGTAGAAACTTTTAATGACTATTAATGTATAAAAAAATTTATATGTGATATCCATAACTTAATAAAATATAAAATTCATACGGTCTAATAACAAATATTTATCTTGTAGACTAATTTCTTGACCTTATGTCTCATAGTCCTATCTAAACCAAACATGTCATTTTGTGAACAATAATTTTACCACATATAATAACCTATAATTATTATCCAAAGCATGAAAATGAAATAAAATTAATAAATAAATTATTCATTCACTTTATTGCATCAATATATCATGCACATACCCTCAAATTTATCTCTTCATCTCCAAATGGGTTTTACATTATCCACACCATTAAGTTTGTCTATAATTGGCTTACTTGGATGACTAATATAGAGAACTTGATGGATATAAACTATATAAAAAATATAATTGACATGTAAAATGAGTCTCTATCTTCTTAAACCATCCATTTTCTCTTCTTGACCAATTCAACTTTTGAGAGCTATAATAATTTCTTAACAACTAAACATGTATATGTACATTTTCTCTCTAATCTAACTAACCACCACCACATAGAGGTACATGGGAGAGTTGAATACATGATAAAATATATTATATTTTAATTTTAATCGATCCTATGCTTATTCGAATAAAATATTTCACATCAGGTCCTTATTAGGGTTTTAGGGAGGTTTAACATGCATTTTGGTGTTAATGATTGTTCATAAAGGACTGCGACTCAAATCTGAAACTAATGCCTTGAGATATTATCTAGGACCCTTACACATCTATAATAAACACATTATACTCCCATGCAGAGGTTATACATACCAATAAATGTCTGAAAGTGCTTCTCAGGTTTGAGTACCTTATTTTATGAGCTTGAGAAGGCCTAAAACAATTATTCATGCACTTTTAATTTAAATATTAACCTCAAAGTTTTTAATTATAACTAAAATTTTTATCTCACATATATCCATGATCTCGTGTGCATAATTTCCTTTAAATCTGATCTTCATACCTCACTATGCTAGGTAGGGTTTAGGAGTGGTTTTGGTGCAAACTTAGACTAAAGGTCCTTACCCTATAGGCTCACCTTAAAAATCTCATGAATGATTCTATACCTTAATCACATGCTCAAATAGTTACATAAAACCTTTACATGCTTATGTTCATTCATTTCACCATGCCCATACCTTTTCATGTCATGTCATGACTATGCTTCCTATGCACTTGACATCAACGACCTATACCTTCCATTCTAATATTAACAATGATATAAATCATGAAGACATAAGACATTATTTATCTTATAATTATCTCTTTCTCTTTCTCTCATGACAACACTCTTCCATGCACCTTGCCACATCACACACTACTAACTACCCTTAGTCACCTTTGACATCAACTTTCACAAGATGCACCTTTGACATTAATGAGAATACTCAACAAATAGGCGTCAATACCAGGCTTAAAGAGTCATTGCACCAAATAAAAAATATGATTAAATTGACCCCAATACTCATTCCAAATCTAAGGACCTTATTTCAGTATAAAATAATTTTATGCAAGGCTCAAATTGGAAGCCTTCTAACACCAATGATGTGTAAAAATAAGCTCTAATAGCATTAAATATGACAATTTCTCAAATGACAGAAGAGGGAGTTTTTATTAAAAGAGAAAAATTCAATGAAGATTTGATGCAAAAAGGGGAATTGAATCATGGACAATTAAAAATGGATGAAACCTTGGTAAATTGGAAAGTTGATGATCATGTGGTAGTAAATTAGAATGATGAGCCTAGAAAATCAAATAACTTAGTTTTATCCATCACAAGAGCCAAGAGAAGGGATATATATGAGACCCAAGAGGCAATTCATGCTATAAATGTTCCTAATATGTTTTATAAAGGTAATAATGATCAGATTACTATCCCTTTATCTCAAAAAAAATTATAATGTATAAGTAAGCAAGGTTCACCAAGTGCCTCAAGTACAGGAGTGTCTTACTGATCCAAAGGTGAAATCAAAGATTTTATTCTCCTCCTTTAGGATATTATCCATATAAATAGATATAAATTTATAATTAAATTTTTTCATTCATTCTTCATCCCAAGATAAAAGGATACCCTTATCCATGAGCTTTCAGGCCTTAGCTTATCTATAAAAATAACAAAGAAAGAAAGTGTTGTTCTAGAAAGTTTAGATCAACAAGATAATAAAAAATTAAAATAGGTATATATAAGGGTAAATTAAATAAAATATGATGTAATACCAAGACACCTCCTTTCTATATTTCTTTTAATGTTGGTAAACACTAGTTCATAATTTCATGGCTGACAGTAGAGTAAGTAGTACAATAATGACAAAATAGATTATATATAAGTTGGGTTTGATATATGATATAAACATTAAGGGTGTATTAAAGTTTTATTTATCTCCAACCAAGATATTTAGTATAATTAATAATCTGAAATTAATACTTCATGCATGTCCAAATGTGAACATTCACCAAGATGTGGTGGTGGTAGATCTTCCTCCATACTTTTCTATGTGTTTATCACGTGAATTCACTTAAAATATATGTGGGTATGTTTTATATAATTAGACATACCTCATGTTTAGAGAAAGGTATGGAATAAAATTTATAGTTCATTTAGATCCTATTAATCATTTTCATCTAGAAACATACATGTTTAGTATTGTTAATATTGATTATGTCATCTCAAATGAAGTAGAAAATACTAGTGAAGTTGGAGAAAACTCATATCTTGATGGCATCCTTGATTTGTTTATTTGTGAATGGGATACTAATATTCATGATAATTATCCCTAAAATTTTATATAGGAAGAAGGAATTGTATTTTATTATTTACATGAGGATGGTGCACAAATTCTAACTCTATACAAAGAAGGTGAGCTAAATGATGGTTTATGGAAAATCAATTTTAATAGATCATATAATAAATAGGGTATAGGGGTTAGGATGCTGATTATTTCACCTTTAAAACAAAGGTACTATGCTTCTATAAAATTTTAATTTGGATGCTCCAATAATGTAGCATAATATGAAGCCTTAGTTCAAGGTTTGCAATGTGATAAAAATATGGGAGCTAACCTCTTACATGCATTTGGAGATAGTTACCTTGTGGTACATCAAAAAAGGGCTGAATGTGTGTAAAAATACATTGATAAAATCATATAAATACAAGGTATAAGATATTATAGAAGATTTTTATGCATTTTACATACATATAGTGCCTATAAAAAGTAATAAGCATGCGTATAGGTAGGCTTCAATAGGATCCCAATTTGACATTCTAGAAGATGTAAATAATGATAAAAATCAACCATAAATCAATATTTTTGTAAAACCCTCCATTTATAATAATAATGTGAATTGGAAAGTCTTTAAGGATGATGATCAAGTTGTTTATTTCCTACTATCACCAAATCTTGTACCCTAGAAGAGGGTATTCAACCTTCTTCTAGATTTAGGCAACATGGGAATACTTTTAGGTATGTATGTTTACCTATAGGTAAACCTCTAGGTTTAAGGGATATCTCACTAAATCTACCTTGAAATGTTTATAAATTACTTAATTAGTTTCTTATGGTAAAACAAATAATTTTTCATGAAATGAAACTAATGTAAAGGGGTGATACACTAAGATTATTTCCACAAGACCATCATATTTCTTTCACTAAGAAATAAGACCTACAAACTAGCTTCCAAGTCCTAAAAGATTCAAACATAAGTTTTTTAACATAGAGGTGATATGCATGAGACAACACAAGATAAATGAATCAAAGGGTAGATGCACACTCTAAGAAAAAATTTACACTTAAAAGGAGTCTAACACACTAGATACACTCTAGATGACCTATTAGAAAAATAACTCTTATATAAATATGAGAGGATAAGGAGAAACAAGGATATGATATTATCACTTAAAATCACCATAAATCACTTTAAACACTTATAAAAATGTTCATAAACTCAAAAACACAAATGTATTAATTATTCAAAGTCAAAATATAATGTCATTCTGGTAGGGCTTCACCATACATGGTGTGGTATTAGTCTACAAAAGCCAAATTGGCTACTACTTAAAAAATTAGAGAGAGAGTAGAAGATAATGAAGTCCAAACGTCACTAAGACATGTGTCATGTTGATAAAAATAGTTACACATATATGAGAGAGGAATATGAAACAAACCATGTAATTTCTATGTGGACAAATGTCCCTCAAAACATAAACTCCTACAATGTGGCATAAGATTCCTCATTGTTTGATCATAAAATTGCCTTCATGATTTAGACTTCTTGGAACATCCATAGATAACTAGGGATATATTTTAAGATTTCATTGAGAGGAAGGGGTTTTATACATGCTCCAACATGCATTGGTTACAATCCTAATCATTATAATTCTTCAAGACATGATCTATCATTGTTTGTAGTGTAAATAACTCCTATTTCACTCACCTTACACACTTATCACCAAGGTTCCTTCAATTTTACAACATGATCAATATGTAGGAGTTAATTACCTGACCCATCATGGAATTATATTCCTTAGGTATACCTTAAAAGGCCTCCCACTTGAAGTTTTCACCCTCTCACTAACTTGTGCACTATGCTAGTTTTGCATATCTGAGTTGAAGGCACTTGCAAAGGCGATTATACACTTAGATATGAAATAAATAAATATTTTGAGTTATATAAGTCTCAATCTCTCTCCCAAAGTATATTACATCATTTTAAACCCTTATGTAACTACACAACACTAAAAACTATCAAAGAAATCCATTTCTCACCTTATTCATATAGGTAGGGTATAATTAAAGTTGTTGGGGAGGATACTTGGAGAGTCATATATAACATAAAATCATCTCCCAATATATTATATTCCATATGGATGCATCTCCTACTCAATCTTCCCAATTGGGTCACTAGGAAGGGTTTTAGAGTGTTTTAGGCCATTTTACCCTCTAAGGATTGTCTGTGAAGATGTGAAGTTCAAAATTTTAAAAAATTTCACTATATATTTGTTTAATTAATCCTTAATAATACCCTAAATCCTAATAATCCCATTCAAATCTTTCAAACATATGTGAACTCTCAAAGTTGCCTACTTGATCTTTGATTTTCATTCTACATAGGCTTGAATTGGTCTGAGCCAATGAATGGCTTACCCATGGTATCCTTTGAATAAAAACACATTTAACATAACTTATAGCTCCATATTAACATTTTTTTAATTTATTATAATGTTCATATAATATTAGTAATTATATTAGCACCCCCTTAGCCACTAGGCCTAACCAAGACCTATTAGTCTTAACCTAAATACCTATAGGTTGGACCTCCTTTTTTGATTCCTCTCCACTATTTATTATTCATAATGTATTTATAGATGTTATAAAACTTTAAAAATATTTATTAAATACCCCATTAATCTATAACTCACCTTGTCATCTTCTTTCTCTAAAATATACAGGTTTGCACCCTCGGGAAGTGCCCTCTATCTGAGACAAAATAGAGGGCACTTCCCCCATTTTTTATAGGAAAATGGATTATTTAGTGAGATTATAAAATGTATGGAGATTATATATACCAATTTATAATGTGTTATTATAACATTAGACCATCAAAACATCATTAAACCCACAAGATAGACTATAAAATGACTATGTGCAGGGTATCAAGTCTGACTATAAGTGCATGTTTTTTTCCTTTATTTGTATTATATAAATATTATGAGAGTACCATGGAATGGATAGTGTAAATTTTTAGTATTTAAAAAAAAATTATCATCAGACCTTTATCGAACTTTGTGTTGCTTCTCCTCTCACTTTGATTGATACAAATTACAAGTTGATTGGTTGTGTTTTCTTGTTTGAGAGAGACACTTTTAGGTGGTAGTACATGGTTAAACCTTGAAAACAATGCCTATATACCTAATTAGAGTTATTAAGGTAGTTTTATAGTTATTTTTATTCATTCACCTCATTTTCAAGCCATACCAACATCAAGAAGACCATTTCTTAGCTCACTATTATCTACAGTTAACTATAAGTTACTAATATAGAATAAGCAAAGTCCTATAAGTGAGAATCCACATTGAAACTTGTGTCATATGGTTTTAGGTACATTTGAGGTATTTTAAGGTAGTTACCACTAGTAGGTGTTTTTTTATATGTCTAATCTCACCTCATCGACCTATGAGAGTTTATAGTCTGTTGCAGGTGAGTTGTCTAGGGGAAAAGGACAATTGTAGGTGTTGATGAGGTTCAATACCCTACTCTTTAACGTTTTTTATGATATTTTAAAAACTATTTTACTTTATCAACTCAAAAAAGACACCTAAAATGAATATGTAATTCCATACTACAACTTTGGATTATGAAGTTTACTTGGAATTCAAAACTTGTAGACATCATTGAAAAGAAGCGGTGAACAAAAGTCATAAATGGATGCCTTAAAAAACTATGTTCCTCTAGTCACACATTCCTTCCATTTTTCAATGTTATACCCCTATGTATATTATACAACATGGGTGAGCTTAAAATTATCTAAGCATCATGATCATTCATCATATGGTATCAACAAAAGTTGTGAGGCCTCTATTTTGGAGCTTTTAGGGAAATTATCCCTAAATCTTAGTCCTTCATTTGAACGTGACTTATTCTAACTTTCTTGCCATATAATTCCTCAAACATGAATTTTATAGTCTCTCAAAAATATTAAAACTTCAAGAATTTTTCAAATCATGTTTCAATTTCCTCTATGAAGCATCTCAAATTTATGTGGTAGCCTGTAGGTGTGCATTTCTACCTTTAAGATAATGAGTATGAACATGAGCCATGAGAATGGAATGTATAGGATTTTAATCATCCATATTCCCTTGAAAACTACTCAAATTAATGTTTTTATCATGAATAATATCTAACCAATTCAAATCATTCCTTTAAGTATGATTAGCATTTGTTAGGCACTTGTAGGCATGCATTATGTTGCAGACTAGGCAATGAGGGTAGTAATTGTACAATATGCATCATAAAGGATCCTAAAATTAGTCTCAAGAATGATCAAAATACATAAAATTTATGTTTATCACCATGAATAAGTTGAAACAAGTTTCAATGCTCCTAACTCAATGTTCTCAATGTCTTATAGGTATGCCTTGACATTGTAGATAAGGTAATGACTGCAAGATTTGAGGAATGTGCACATGATATGCCTTCATAATTGGGTTTATATTATATTTAATTTTTCAAATGAGGTTTTAAAACCTTGAAGGGCTTGAAGAAATTTTATACATTCCATTTCAATGTGATATCTTCCTGAGAGCATCTACACACACACACACACACACACACACACACATATACATACATATATATATATATATATATATATATATATATATATATATATATATATATATATGTATATATATGTATGTATATATATATATGTATATATATATATATATATGTATACACACACACACACACACACACACACACACATATATATATATATACATACATATATATATATATACACACACACATATATATACATATATATACATACATATATATATATATACATATATATATATATACATATATATATACATATATATATACATATATATATATATATATATACATATATATATATATAGTATTGAATATCATATTCATTTTTGTGTCTATTGGAGGGGATTAGTTTATTTATCCTATTTTAAATAACTATCCAACACATCTTTAACTCTTTGTCACACCACCATGAACAATATAATGACTATAGTTGGAAACAAGTAGAAGGCTAACTATGTTTTATATGACTGTGTCCTTGATTAATGCATGATCTTGAGAGACTAATCTTGGGAGGAGGGTAATTTTCATGAAATGTAAAAAATTAAGTACAACATATCATATCCATAGGAAACCATTATAGAGAAAGAAACCTTTTGTAAGTGTTGTAAACTAACTGCAACCTCACTAGTGACATCTTCCTATAATTTGAATTATTTGACCCATAAAATCACTTCTAACCATGAAACCAAACATGGGAAGAATTATAAAATTAATTAAATATACTATGGAATAAAATTAATCAATTGAGTTGTACGAACTAGCTCAAATAGGAGCAAAACATGCAGTGTGTGGAAAATAACAAGAAGAAATGAATAGTCAACTTGTTAAGGATGGTTCATAAAGTATAGGGATACATTAATTTAACTCCATGCATTAATGTGAATATTAAAATTTTTAATATCCACCACTAAGATCATTTTACCTAGAATTCTTCTTATTATCCAAACAAAGAAGAAACTTATTGACTAGTTTTGTTTGCCTAGTGGAGTGATGGAGAGATAGAATGGTTTTAGCCCATTATTGGCACTTAAAAAGCCTATAAATCATGAAAATGGAGTTATGTAAGCTGAATTATCACTTCAAAATATTATACCATGTTACACACACTCTCTCTCATAGGCCACACAACATCAAAAACTCATCTTTTCTCACTTGTTTTCTTGATTTTCAATTAACACCTACAAGTTTTAGTTAGTCTTGACATTCCTGACAAGGAATCTGACATGTAATAACATGAGTGAAATTTATAAGGATTTTAGGACATTTTTATACCTAATAAAACCATACCACTTCATTTAATTACCCATATATGACCCCTAAGTGACTCAAAATGACATAAGTACTGAATTGGACTATGACCAGGGCTAATAAGACATTAAATTACATAAAATGAACTATAATACACCCTATATCATGATAATAGACCACTATGAAAATTTTGGATTATAATGGGGTTGACTCATTTTGAATTATGGTCAAAATGGTCAACATTTTCTTATAAGAAGATGTTGAATTGTATTTTAGAAATCAGGCAAGACTTTTGCTACAATATAGTGATCAAATAGTTCATCTCAAGTTTAAAAATTTACCAAAGGGTCTTATCACAAATGATAATATTTTATTATGGATGATGAATTAATAAGAGATAAATACTCTTTGTCTACCAAAGAAGAGCATTATGTAAGAATTGACATAGTCAATGGAAAAGCTCTCAATCTTGGTAAAGTATTCTCTCAACCTCAAAATAAATTCTTTGTTTATTTATGTAAAGAGTTTGATGATGTGTTTTCATGGGAGTAAAATAATTTAAAAGGTTATGATATTATATTTTATTATCACACCATTTAACTAGAAGCATATATAAAACTGATGAGGTAAAGATAAAGACCAATCAACCTAAAGTTGGAACCTTTGATGAGAATAAAGCTTCACAAGTTTATTAAATAAGATATCATCTTTCCTATCAATAATTCCACTTGGGTGGCTAAACTTGTTCCTATGAGAAAGAATAATTTATAAATCATATTGTGTATGGACTTCCATAACTTGAACAAGGCCTGACCCAAGGACCATCATTTCTTTCCATGAATGGAACAAATATTATAGTTAGTGGTTGGTTCAAAAAGGTTTTAATTACTAGATGGTTATAGTGAGTATAACCAAATACTTTTGAAGGAATAATATTAGTTCAAAATAACATTAATTATGAACTAGGGAACCTTTGCATACTAAAAAATATCATTTAGGTTGTCTAGTGTAGGAGACAAATTCCAAGGAGCCATGAATATGGTCTTTCAAAGTTTTAGCAATAGGTTTTTTCTTGTGTATTTGGATTATGTTAAAGTTTTTTCAAGTAAGGAAAGTGATCACATGATTCATCTTAGAGAGTTATTTGAGATATGTAGGCAATATGGGGTATCACTTAATCCCAAGAAGTGTGTGTTTTTAGTGCATTAACGTATACTCCTTATTCATGTTGTTTCTAAGCATGGTTTGAGTATTGATATACAAAGAATATATTCTATTCTTGATTTTTCCTTGCCCAAGAATAAGAATCATTGAAAATTTTCCTTGGAAATATTAACTTTATAAGAAGGTATATATCTATTTTTTCAAGTTTGTCAAGGGCTCTTATATCCATGCTCAAGAAAAATTATAATTTTACTTGGACCAAGGAAGGCATGATAAGTTTTGAATGAATTGAAAAATTTATTACTAGTGCTCCCACTCTTATCAATCCAAATTTTTCTAAGGATTTTTTGTTGTAATCATATGCTAATGTTGATACAATATAGGAAATATTAACACAAAAAAATCAAAAAGGTTTAGAGCAGCTAATATCATTTTTTAAGGAAGGCTTTAATTGTATGAAAAATGGTACACAATTTTTTAAAAACATGTTATTTCCATAATCAAATGTCTAAAAAAGTTTAGGAACCTACTATCTAACAATAAGATCCATGTGATGGTTGTTCATATTATCATCAAAGAGTCCTTGTTGAATAAGGACATAGGTGAAAGGAGCGCAATATGGATAATAAGGGACATGGAATATGACATGTAAGTAAAGGTAACCAATATGATTAGAGGAAAAGGGTTGTGTGAGAACTTGGCTTAAGACTTGTAGGAAAGTAACGAGATAGTTTTGGTCTTGAATGATAAATATTTTACAACCAATCATATACCTTTAGAAATCTAGTTTCAAGATAGGGTAAAATACCTTCAAAGTGGTATGTATCTCCAAAATTTAAGTGGTTAAAATAGAAGTTAATTTATTCTAAAATATATTATTTTTACATTTTTTGATGGTGTGTTATTTTAAAAAGGATGTTAATGGCATGTTGTCGAGATGTATAGAGCCAAGTTAAGTTGAAAGATTAATTGAATAATTTCATGATGGATAAGGTGGAAGATATTTTTTAGAAAGGAAAATATTCCTAAAAATTATGAGGGTTCGATATGTTTGGCCAAACATTTTTAGATGTTATCATGTTTGGGTAAGGAAGTGCAATAAGTGTGCATTGTTTGTAGTGAAGGAAAAGTTTTCTGCCTTACCTCTTGAACCTATTTCAATAGATCAACCCTTTATACAATGGAGTTTAGAATTAGTTAGTCTCATCAATACACATTATATCTTGGGTTAGAAGTGTATTAAAAAATCCATAAATTACTTTATTATATGGATATAAGTAGTGGCTTTGAAAGAAGCAAATTAATATAGTGTTTTGGACTTTTATGAAGGTTTGCTCACAAGGTTTGGTGTTACTTATTCTATAATTTTAGATAATGATATGGAATTTTTAGGGGATAAAATAATTCAATGTGATATCCAAAATGGTCTTTATATCATTACTTCTTCCAATTATTATCCACAAGGCAATGGCCTTACTAAGCCTACTATCAAAAACTTGTTGAATATAATTAGGATAACCATTGAATACAATCAAATGATGTGACATTTAAAGCTAAATTAAAATTTAATGGTTGATAGGATAAAATTAAAGAGGTACATTTATAATTAAACCTACAAGCTAGTATATGGGAGAGAATATAGATTATCAATCTCACTTGAGCTCCATAATTTAGAGATAATGCATCACTTGGAATTGTTAGAGAGTGAGCCTATAGAAGTTAGATATGTTGACCTAATGGAGTTAGAGGAAATAAAAAATCAATCCATGTTAGTTATTAATATGCATATATATATATATATATATATATATATATATATATATATATATATATATATATATAAAATTTGATAAAATATCATATTCAAGGAGCTTCAAGGAAGGTGACTTGGTTCTCAAATGGGGTGAGGATAGGGATAAACTAGGAAGAAACACAAAGTTTAAGTCACTTTAGAGTGGTCCTTACATGATCCCAAGATGCAAGCCTAAAAAAACCATCTAAATAGACAAGATTAATGGTTAATATATACCAATACAATTTAATGGGATTCATATTAATAAATTTTTTTTGAATATAGGTTCTTATTTCTGAGTAATAGTTTTAGTTTTCACTTTCCTTTAAGTGTTATCTTGCAAATCTTCAGGTGGTAGTTATTTTAGTTTTTAATTCCATAATTGATTATGCACAAATGTTGTTATTGATTGAGAAGTAATTTTAATTTTCATATTTTTTGATTTTTTCATGACTTCATATCCAAATGGTTAAGGCTAATAATCTTGAGTGCTTAGCAGGAAAACATCCCAGTAGGGTTACCAAGAATGTCGACAAATTTCACCACCATTAGTCAAGGTTACTTATGTGCATGTTTTTAATAAGACTCTATTAAAAGAGTGAAAATTAAATATTCTCTCCAAAAAATCCTATAGAATTAATAAATCCAAAATAATTCTTAATAAAAATTCATAGGTTCAAATTTTGATAAATTTTTTGTCTATTCCTCTATCAAGCTAGTTGCAAGCTAGTATGGGGAAATTTTCAAATGTTCAATTCATGAATGAGAACAAGATTTGGTTAAAATGGTATTATGGTAATAAATGGGAACATATTAAATTAATATTATATTCATTATTTTCTATTTATAGCTTATATATACCTAATTTTATAGACAATCATTAAGAAGGAAAGGTTCTCTAAAACCCTAATACGTAGATTTTAGGAAATGTGATTGCATTTTTGAGTTATTTATTGAAAATAAAAAGTTTTTTCATATATCATGTGGAATGAATAACCATAATACACCTTCCTAAATCAATATTTTAATTTAAATAATTTATCAAAGTAAAGGTACATGTTGTAGGGTTTTAATCATGCAAGTGAGACAATCAAAAAAGGCATTTTTTGAGAGGTTTAAGTGATTGGTTGAAGATATAAAATGTTTGAAATGATTAGATTAAATATTAAAGGTTATAATAAAAAAATAATTAGGTCTATATGACTCATAAAACTAAATAAAATTCCAAAACTTAGGCCTATAGGCATTTAGAAACGAGAAAGTACAAGCTCATAAGCACTAAAAAGTGCATATTTTTGGGTTTTGTTGAGTGAAATATATTAAAATTTTATATAGATGTATTTTTTCATGTATTTTATTGTTTTAAAGTGACTTAATGTCTGTATTATACCTGATGAGAGACAAAATGACAAAACATAGGTCTGTATCATGAAGGAAATCAAGGTTTTTGACTAATGTGCTCATACATGGAGTTATAAATTAGCATTTTAAATATTTAAAAGGGAATAAAATGATTTATAAGGGTTTATAATTAATTTAAAGGTATTAATACATTATTATAAAATCAAATAAATATAAAATAATCTCATATCATTGAAAAACATGTTTTGGTGACTATGTAGGTAGCAAGCAGGTACATTTTTATGAATTTTTGTTTCAGAGTTTGGTGAAATGTTTTAGAATTTTTAGAAAAAATTAAGGTATTAAACATTTATAAATATAAAATTATCATATTATTAGTGTATTTAGAGGCCTATAACCTATTTTATACCCCCAAATCCAAATTAGGTTCTCTTGAGGCCTAGAGAGCACAAGAAAGCATTTTTAGAAGTTGTATGTAGAGTTTGGTGATAAAAATTTGTTATAAGGTATGTGAAACTATGGTTATGATTTTAAAATACTATTTATATTATTATATATTAAAAAAACTTCAAATTAATCAAGTTCAAGGTTCTCATTATGCATTCAACAAGCTTGCCAAAATGGAGAAGATGAGCATATCTAAGGAGGACTAGTATAAAAAGTTGTGGTTGTTCATTATCAAATGAACTTTACAAAAATATATTTCATTAAGAGAAATAAAAATTAAATATTAAATATTTACTACTTCTACACCACCTTAGATGAAGAATACAATCCACAAGCTCAATCAATGCATTAAAATCTTTAACAACCACATCAAGTCAATCACATTTACTTTTTGCCATTTGGAGATGAAGAAGAGGTTAATTTTTGTGTTATAAAAAGTCTCAAGGTTGTAAGGAGTCTCCAATAACATTGAAGGATAAATTTTCTATCTTTATATGCCACCTTGGATCTAACTATTGAAAATTTTAAGTCAAATAAGAAAAAAACCTTTAATTAGCCCTAGAAAGGTGGAGAAGAAACATGAAAGAATGGAGGAGTTAATTCGAAGACTTGATCAAGCCTTGAGGGAATATTTTCATGGAGGAGACTTCCTCAATATAATCAACATGAAAAACTCTCTCTTTTATGCTATCTTGGATAAATTTAAAGAATTAAAGAGAAAGAAGCATGCATGCAATAATATAGGTGCATTGGTGAGTCAAACTCCAAGATACAAGTAAGATAGATAAATTAACTCACTATAAAGATGAATATTATCAAGGAGATTTAATGTGTTATTAACAAGGAGTTAATTTAATGTTATCAAGGCCTCTTCATGTATTAAAAATCATCAAAGCATGCAAGGAAACTAAATCCCTTAAAAATAAATCATGATTGAGGAATTCTGACTTCTTGAAAAACATTCAAACATGATTATATATCTTTCCTCACCATGTTATAAGAATATAAGTTGAAACTCTAGATGTACTACGCAATATTTTTGAGTTTGGTAGTTGAGTTTAAGTAGGAGTGAAGAATGACTAGGCATGATGTCTCATCCCTAGTTTGGGGTTGCTTTGTCTCCTCTCTCTTTCATTAATTTTTTATATGTATGTTCATTTTTGAGAGAATATTATCATATTATCATTATTTATATACAGAAACTCTACCAAATTTTTTTACTACATCCCTTTTAAGCAATAAGAATCTGATTTTTCCTTTTTTTTAGGATGTTCATGAAGTGTGTGCCTCATATTCATTGATGTAACTTAGTTAATGATTGATTTTCCTATGTTTATGTTTGAATTTTTAACATTTATGCATCATATGATATTTATTTTAGGTAATATAAAGTTTATAAGTCTGATTTAGACCTAATTTGAAGTGAATTAAACCTATGTTCATTTCTTCCATGCTAGTGTGAATGTTTCTAAATAACTATGTATGAAATACCGATGCAAGAGTCATTATATCAAGATGAAGTGAATGTGTCTAAGTTATTTAGATTCCAAAGTGTGTAAATTAAAATTATAATTAAACTTAAAATTGGTTCATCACCACAAATTTTTAGTTTTCATGTTCAATTTTAGCTTGATTATTACTCCTTTTACCTTTCTTATAGTCAAGAAATTACAAAATCAGAGATTTTAGAGAGAATTTGTTGAGTGTACCAAAGGTAATCAACCATTAATATATATATATATATATATATATATTATCTCTAATATAATTCCACCCACACCTTGAAGAGTTTCCATTATATCAATAAGAGTGATAACAACACACATTCTTACAAGGGTACACTTATAAGTGATAACAAGACCCATAATGGCACAATACCTTAGTGATTTAGGTACCTGCATCCTTTAAAAATTAATTTTACATCTCCCTAAGAGGATTAGGATTAGAATATACCTATTCTTAAGTCACCCTTCCATGTCATTTTTATCAAAACACTATCTAAACACTACCTTCACACTCTTACACCCTAGGTGGAGATTATCATAGAGAATCACACAAAAGTACCACTTCACATTGAGGGAAACCTCCCAATTATTTAAATATCGTATTGAATTGGCATATAACTTAAATAATATATCCCTATTATATGTATCCATATATCAAGTGGCTTCCAAGGTATCATCTTATGCATTCACACTCATGTATTCTATCATTCACAAACATTCACACATATCACATAAGAAAGAAAACTACATCAAGCTTGATCCTTCCTTGGACTATTGGTATGTAGGTAATGTGTCCACATAGGGGTGTTGATGATACATTCAACACATCAAACCCACTAACAACTTTTTCTCATGGTATTTATTAAAATACTTATAAGCACAAAAACCTAATTTTTTAAAAGGAAAATAGAGCTATAGTAAAAAGTATTGATTTCATAGACTTTAAATTTAGACTAGAGGTAGAACATGACATGATCTACAAAAATTAGAAACTATTTTTAAAAATTATAAAGTAGGACATTAGCACTACATAGGACAATAACACATTGCACTAATGTCTAGGACTGTGCCAGTGTCTAAAAGGATTGTGTTATTGTCCTAGCTTAATTTTTATTATTGGATTATATTTGAGACTATCATACTAGATTATACACCAATTTTAGGACCTCCACTTGGCCATTTTAGTCATTTAATAATATAATTATTATTTCTTTTGATTATTTACTATTTTAAGATACTTTCTAGTTACAATAGTTATAAAATTAGTGGTTATACTTATTTTTATATTTATTACCTAATTTATTAGTTCAATACATTAGCAACCTAGGGTTTTATATATCATAATCCCATTAAAATCTAAATCAGTAGTTCTCCCCTACATGTTGGCTTGTGTGTGATACATACTATATGTGAAAAGCAAGTACAATAGTGACCTAGCTTGTATCTTGAAAAATTAGGCTCTTAAGATGATACTTTAGTAATTTATACTTGTATATGTGTTTTATATATGATTGGTATGGAAATAGAGAAGATTTATTCAATTTAATGCTCTTTGGTAAGAATAATTGGTAATGCTCCCATGTCGCTAGGTAAGGAATAAATGAGAGTTGATATTATTTTTATATCAATTTATTTTGAGAAGTAAATCAAATTAAAGAACTCAATCTAACCATTGGGATATGTTTCATTTGTAAATTAGATGAATTTAGGAAACTAGACACTTGTATCAGGTTAGGACACTAACATCAATAATACTGTTTGTCCCAAACATTAGTGTCTAGGGAGAAATAAAGTATGCATAGGTTTAGAACTTTTATAAATGGAATATAAGTATATTTTAAGAATTATAGATAAGATAGAATGCTTGGGTCATCAACATAAGACTGCTTAGACTAAGAGAGAGATTAAGGGGAATAAGATAAAATATATGAGAGACTTGCATAAGTGAGAAAATATCTAGAACTAAGAGGAATAACCAAGGTTTGAATTTTCCAAGTATAAAAGACATAGGTGTTAGTTAATCAATAAATATCATTTACATTAACCTCATTTAATCTAGTAATGAAATTTCTAGTTTAAAGGAAAGGAATGCATACCTGGGTGTGTATAACACACATTGTCTTTGTGTGTTCACAACTTTAGATCTTTTTCAGTGACTGGACTACAACTAAGAGCATTATTAATATAATTTTAGTGCATATAATATTAATTGAAATTAATTGAAATATATTTAAATTGAAAGTTCAAGGTTTAGGAGTACACCTAGGTGTCGATGTAACTACCTTTATTATTATCAAATTGATTTGAAAAATATGTATCATTTTAAGGATATGAAACTAAGATTATAAAAAATTAGATAAATCTTTAAAGTGCATATACCTATGAAGATATAAATATAGATAGATAAATTGAAAAGCCCATATCCCCAACCTTAGTTCAAAAGTGAGTTGCCACTTATCAATTGAGATTAGCTCAACCATGAAACCCAATGATACTTATATCCTTATGAGTGTGAGTGAATGAAGTCACCCAAACTATCAAACTAGTGAGGCTATATGATATTATCAAGTCCAACCTAAAAAATGTAAATAGTTATTGATTTAATCACCTCAACCATACCAAAAATCAAACCAAATATTATATTAGGTTACCTCAATAAAGTCCTTGAAATTTTGATAGGGATATCAATAAATAAAAGATTTTTAGAATATAAAACTTATTTACATTTTTCAATATTAGGAACACATTGCATAATATATTCACCTTATATATGTCTCATGTTGAAAATGTGTATAAAATGGTACTGATGTTTAGAATTCTATCAAAACTATGAATTTGAATCATATAATTGTTTGCTTTGGCCAATTTATAAAACCTTGAAAGTTTGGATAATATGATTCCAAAGCATGCCCCTACTATATATGGAGAAATCTAAAAATTGATATAAGTACCAATGTGTAGAATATGTTTCCAAACATACCCCAACTATAATCTAGAGATGTTTAATAATAAATGGTGTGGAGAAAATTATCCCAAAGCATGCATGATAGAATTATAATCCATTAAGAGGGGGGGGTGAGTCAATGGTGGTAAATAATTCAATTTAATTTCTAAATCTTTCAAATAATTAAGCATTCAATTAAATCATTCATGAAGCATACATATCATTCATAGCAATGAAAAAGAAGGATAAATAAAGATCACATACACAACACAAGTTCTATGTGGGAAACCCTCTTGGGGAATAAAACCCACTCTCAAGCCTAAAAACACATGGACTATTGTCTTATAAGATGATGGCAAACATGAGACTAGTCAAGTCCTTTTGACTAGAAACCTTGGTTAAGTCCTTCTAACCTAAGGCCTTTAGTGAAATAGTTTTTCCACAAAGATAACCTACTCCTAATATGATAAAGTCCTTTTTACCACCTATTTTTTCAAGTCCTTCTAACCTATAACCTTGATTAAGTCATTCTGACCAAAGGTATTTAGTGAAAATCTTATTCCACAAGGAACACCTACCCCTAAGGATGATCAAATTCTTATAACCCTCCTTTGATATGAACACCTCAAATTTTTAAAAAAATTATTATACACCTAATTATGGAGCTATGATAACACAACCTCCTTTACTTCTTCACACACCCACAATGCATCTAAAGCCACCTTTTCTATCACTTTACACTTCACTCATCCTCAACCTATAAGAGAATTATAGTCATCATAATTATGACCTATAGGTCATACACACAATCATAAATATTATTATCTCATCAAACCATCCATTAGGCACACTACCTCTCTTATTTCCTTTTCTCTTTTCTCTTACTCCACTCTCACAAGCTTAGAAACCATCTCCTTTGGTTTCACTATTTATAGAACCTGTATGCTTATCAATTTATTGGTCAGAAATTAGACTTAAATTAAAAATTAATTGGATTATTTCACATAAATACATGAAATAATACAATCCTAAAAGTCTACCATAGCATCTATGGGACACACTTAAGCAGTTATGCTTTTCAAATAGGCCTTACTAGCCCTTATAGGTCTCATGAAGACCTATTCACTTATTTGTCACTTAATTGAGAAAATTAACAACACAATAACTTATAAAAACACATAGGTCCACTCAACATGAGCCCTTAAACATCCTCAAATTATTACAATCAATTTTTCTCACCTTTGCATATGCACAATATGCTCAAACATTATCCTTGTACACAAGAACATCATGAATGAACACATAGTCAACCTTTTAGCCTTTATTAATACTAAATATGAGTTAATAAAAAATAAAAAATACACATATACCACTCACATGGAGTATATAATACTCTCCAATAGATAATTCATCAATAACCATCTGAATAACATCAAAACAAGCTCAATTATTCTTCTCATGTTACTTACATAACATAGTCAAATAGATAGTCAACTTTGGATCCCAATGAAATTTATTGTTAAAACATTAAAAAATTATAAATAGGTTATATATATACATCATGTATTCATATTCAAATTTAATTTTTACTCCATCAATAAATTCTTTCTAGATCAAAAGTTATGATCAAAATACAGAGCTCTAGTTTTACCCTTTGCAAATTCAAATATTCAAATGCCAACGGTCATAGTTAAACCTAAACCACCTTCATATCATATCATGTCCTCACTTAGCTTATCAAAAAACACTCCATTGATATTATTTTAAGGATCTCAAACTTTAATTATGTTAAACTTTAAACAAGTTGACCACTTTGGCTTATTACACTCTGTTGATCCAAAATACATGATAACACATGAACTACTAGATACTTATCTTTTATCTTTGCTTAGAATTAAACCTAAAGAACTACCTACCATCTCAATAATTCCTAACATCTTATATCAAACATGAATCATCAATCTCTTTTATAGTTTATCTAATATTAACTTGTGAAAAATTGACTATGGGGACCATTACAATCTATTTGAGTAGCCAACTTTGAACCTCAATAACTTCTCCTACGCTTAGACACATGATCTAAAACTTGGACCTTATGATAAAATTTTAAAATATAATATAAACATATATAAAACTGATCTTAAAACCTTCACATGATTTATATATATCTCCATTAAAATTGCTTCTCAAAATTTTCTACCATAGAGCCAACTATGTCAAAAACAACTTAGGAGGCCATCTTTGCACTTGCATAACTTTTGTTGTGCTTAGTCACATGACCTAAAATTTAGCACATAATATATTATCACATAGGGGATTACATAAATATTTTATTTAAACGTTCACATGTGAGAGATATCATGTCAAAAAATTTCTTACTTGGCTCTGTTTGAATTTATAAAATACTATCAAAATGCCTAGGAGCCCAACTTTGCACATTCATATATTTTATCACAATACATCACATGAACTTAAATTTGGTGCATTAAAAATACAAAAAAAAAAAAAAACACATGTGACCATTTTTAATTGATACTTCCATTTATTTTGAATATTATTACATCAATATGTTTACTTGAATCTGCTTGAACCCCTTTGTAAATTTGGATAAGTATAGGAACTGAGTGAATTCTATCTAAGAAACCAAATTTTCACCCACATATATTTGAATATGATTCATTATATTAATTTAAATTTGTACCATATTAACTTGGTATTTATTTTATCATAACCATATGACCAACTCCGCTTGACTCATCCACACATGTAAATGCTAACATCATCAATCTGCTCACTCAAATTTCTCTGCCACTGGACCAAAATGTCTAGATGAAAACTATGAACTACTAGATGAATTAAAATTATACACAAAGAACTCAAATAGTATAATACCTATTATATAACCTATTTCACATCCCAAAATCACCATACTTATCTCTAAGTATCCTTAACCATGCCAAAACTGAAGATCAACCAAGCCAACTTCAAACATACTAGAGCAAACACATTACACACTTTGTCATTATCACTTAGAATATTAAGGCACTTCATCCAATCACCTAGAAACCTATATTAAATCACCATGACATCATTGGAAGTTCTCCAATAATCTCCCCCCTTATCATTTATGTGAACACCCATCATAAAATAATATACAACTTACCTTCCTTATTTCTCTTCAAGTACTCTCACCATAATAACTTTCTCCCCCTTTAACACAATGAAAAAATAGGCAAAAAATAATATTTAGGACCTAAAACTACTAATATTAGGATAATACCATCTTATAAATATAGTGCAAACTTCCCCTTGCCTTGAGACAACCTCTTCTTTCCTTGACAACTTCCTCTTGCTCCATGCCAACGATCTCTTCAATAAAACACTACAACAAAAGAATAAAGAACACATAAAAATACTAAAATATAATATAAATCAATAATAAAACATTTTATATGGAATCCCCATAAGTTCTATAAGACATTTCACCTCTTGAGCATATTCAGATCTAAACACATCATGAAGAACCACTACACAAACTTACAAGCCTTAATTCTCAAGTAACCACAAGAAACATCAAAAAAAATCATGACACTAACTAAATATGAAACATAATCTAAACCAAATTGAGAACTCACCTTTAAATAATCATGCCTTACTCTTTTATAGAAACTGAGCAAAACATTAAATCTTCACACTAGGCATATCTAGACTTCTTATAGCCCTACTTATAATTTGTAGAGCACACAACTTTCAATAGACACCTATTCAAGGCCTAAAAATTCATATATAGAGCACTCTCATATTCCCCTCAATAACATAAGTTAACATCACTTAGCTCATATTTTTTTAACATACTTCCTTTAATAAGCTACTAGCTAATTATGCCTTTATCTTGAAAAAAATAATAATAAATTGAAAACCACAAACCTTAATATCTATATGAATATTTATTTGAAAACCCATTTAGCCCATTCAACCTAATAATAATCCTCAGACCTCAAATCATAAGGCAAACCAATTTTATAGCAAATCCCAAAACTCTAGAATCTTAAAACATACAGAGTCAACAAACCTCCTTCTAGTTAATGCCCACCTACAAAACTTATTACACACCTAGAGACAACCATTACATACTTATAGACCAAAAATTGATTCTTCATACCTTTAGGAACCTTGACTTCCTATACCATGGCTTTGGCCTTCAATAATAAAGATAAACTCAAGAGCACATAAGAACCTCCAAAAAGCACAAACAGGTTTATCAAGACATAAAAACACCTAAAACACATCATAAAGAAGTACACAGACCTTTCTGAGAACCAAAATATTATTATCATTCCATTAAACTCATTGCGCCACTTAAAACACCCATTTTGATACTTTAGATATTGCATACACAACAACACTTTCCTCTCTTCTAAAAGAAGTCTCTTAAGAAGCATAGACAAAGACCTCTACACCACAATGTCCTAAAACAAAGTAAAGCTGGGAGTGGCCCACATATCCTAAGTAACCACTAGAATCCTTTTGTAGTTATAGGCTAGATTATCCTTCTTCTTCTTCTTCTTAAGCTTAATAGAAATAACTTTCTCCTCCACTACAACATTCTCCTTATCTTTTATGATAAAATTGACAACACATAGAGATAACATAGATTCATGACATACCTTTTCAATTAAATAATATTACTTGAAATTTGGAACCTCATTATTAGGCATTAAAGAATGATGTTCTTTGCAAGAAACTTTCTCAACAATAGTAGAATGCTCACTTGGATTAATACACACCTCAAAACTAGCATCAACTAGTACCTTGGTCTTCTCTTTGAGCTTGGTCCCTTCATTCTCAACATAAGCAAAAAAAGAAATACCTTGGCATTATTTAGCTTTTATAGCATTCTACACCATAGAAAATAGATTAATTAGACCTACAGTCTCATCATGACTCATACTTACCACCTTTAGATTCCATGTATTAACTTGTCTTCTCCTTTGTATTATATGAACCTAATTGATATTATACTAACTTATAGGATTTTTATTGCATAACCTAGCAATGTGACCAATCTATTCATAATTTTAACAAACCATTCTTCTTGAAGTGAACTCAATTTTCCCTACCTAATAGAGAAAAAATCTTGCAATGTGTCCTATGTCATAACAACTGAAACAAACTACTCCTTTTGAAGAATACTCACCTTGCCTTACCTTATTTGGATAATGCTTAGCAAAGTGCCCCACATCATTAAATTTGAAAAAATCAAACTTGATTACACCTTTTTACTGATGACCCTCATCATAGTTTCATGCAAAGCCATTTATAACATGTCTCTTGCATTATCTAGCTTTATTCCCAAACTCATTACAAGTATAGTAGTAACCATTGAATTTTGTATACCTCATGACATTTGGTTGTCTAATCTAATTTTTATTCATTATAACAACACCTTCATTCCTTTTCTGATGATTTGTCTTCATAGTCTGATTATCCTTATTTACATTAGTCTTCATCTTATCTTGAGTGGCATTCTCTAGTTCTTCTTTGTATCCAAGACCTATTTTATCACTGGCATGCTTTTGACCACTCAAAATATTATCTAGATCACTTGAGATTTTTTCAAATCTCACAAATGACTTTGCCTTACTATATGTATTTTCTAAATAAGCTTTCAATGACTCAATTTCAATTACATACCTTGAAAATTCTTCTTCTTTGTCTCTTAGACTTGCAAACATAGTTTCCAACTTAAAATTAAGAAACATGACATCACCTTCATGCTCTCTAGGGTCTTTAACCAATCTTGCCTCAAACACATTGAATTTCTTCTCATAGTTCTTGATTTATGGCTTCATATTCTTGTTAATCTTATTTACAATATTTAGTTCTTCAAGGCTATTCATCAATTCAGTCTCACAATCCACCTCATCTTTATCATCATCTAAATCACTCCAAGTAGACTCCTTTTGATGTGAAAAACTTCTTTCCTTAGTTATGAAGAGTGATTCATCTTAAATAATACCATCATATTCATAATCAAACTCTGAGTCACTATCTTCACTCTCATCTGATGATCTATAATATTTATTGGTGTAGAGACTCTTCTTATTCTTGAAGAACTTCTTCTTATTATCATACTTCTTGAATCCTTTCTTCCTATTATTAGACCTCTATGTCTTGTTATCTTCATCTTGGTCTTCACCATGCTCTTCATCATCATCCTTATTATTATTATTATTATGAGGGAACATATTATAAAAATGCCCTACCTCTCCATAGTTAAAGCATTTGAAGTGTAGCTTACCCTTATACTTACTTGAACCTATTTTCAATTTTCTTGTAAACAAATCAATTAGTTCATCTCCATCAATATTAAATATGTTATCCTCCTTGATTTTTTTACCTTGAAACTTATTCTTTAGATTCAATTCAGTCTTGAATGTTACTTCCTTCTTTGGTGGTATATCACTATTTTATCTCATCTCATAGGTAGTAAGGATTCCATGTAATTGATCCATATTCAACTGAGTAAGATCATGACTTTATTCTATAGTAGACACTTTTGAATCAAACTTTAAAGAGAGAGATATTAATACCTTTTGTACTATAGTAGCTTCTTCAAGCTTCTCTCTAAGACCTCTGATAGTGTTCACAATCTCATTAACTCTTTATAAAAAGGATGTAATAGAATATTCTTCTTTCATCTTGAGACCTCAAACTGTCTTTAGTGTGTTTGCAAATTTTTCAACTTAGCATTTGAATTTCCTTCAAAAATAGTCTTCAATTTATCCCATATTTCCTTGGTAGATGTGTAATGGATTAATTTGGTGAACTTAAACTCTATAAGACCACAAATTATGGAATTCATTTCCTTATAATTATTCTCAAATAGCTTCTTGTTTTCAACACTAGACAGAGGAATATCAAGAGAAATATAACCATCCAAAATAGATTTCCATACATCAAACCTTAGGGACCAATGTATGTCCTCATATTAGCACTCTAAAATACATAATTAGATATATTGAAAATTTGTGCTTGCTTAGTAGAGAAACTACCTTGCACATTATGACTAGCAATTATACCCTGGATCACCTTCAAGCTATCAAACCTTTACCAAAGGACATGCTCTGATACTAGTTTTTAGAGGTAAAATCTACTGAGGGGTGAATTAGTGGTGGAAATTAATTCAATTCAATTTATAAATCCTTCAAATACTTAAGCATTCAATAAAATCATTCATGAAGCATATTGATCATTCGTATTAGTGAATAAGAAGGATAAAGCAAGATCACATGCACAACACAAGATCTACATGGGAAACCATCTTGGGGAATAAAACCCACTCTTAAGCCTGTAAACACATGGAAAGACTAGTCATGTCCTTCTAACCCTATTCAAATCCTTATGACCTAAGGACTTTAGTGAAAAATATATTCCACAAGGATAACCTACACCTAAGATGATCAAGTCCTTCTAACTACCTATTTAATCAAGTCCTTTTGACCAAAGGTTTTTAGTGCAACTTCTATTTCACAAGAAACACCTATCCCTAAGGATGATCATGTCCTTTAAACCCTACTTCGATACGAACACTTCCACCTTTGAATTTATTTCTTATACACCTAATTATGGACCTATGATAACACAACCTCTTTTACTTCTTCACATACTCACAATGCATCCAAAGATGCCTTTTGGATCACTTTACACTTCACTCATCCTCAACCTAAAATAAAATTATTATATAAATAAAATTATGACCTAAAGGTCATACACATAGTCCTCAATCTGATCATCTCATCAACTAATCCATTGGGCACACTACCTCTCTTCTTTCCTTCACTCTTTGCTCTTACTCTACTCTCATAAGCCTAGAAGCCATCATTTTCAGTTTCACTATTTATAGAGACTTCATACTTATCAATTTCTTAGTTGGCCATTAGAATTGACTTAACCCTTAAGTCTTCTTTCACACAAATACATGGCTCCATAAATTCCTCAAGATTGGCCATACCATTTATGGGTCACACTTAAGTAGCTATGCCTTTCAAATAGGCCTTACTAGCCCTTATAGGTCTCATGGAGAACTATTTACTTCTTTATCACTTCATTGAGAAAAATAAGAACTCAAGACCTTATCCAAACATATAGGTCCACTCCATATGACCCATTCAACATATTTAAATTATTATAGTCAATTTTTATCACCTCTACATATGCAAAATCTACTCAAACATTAGCCTTATACATAAGAACATCATGAATGAACATATAGTCAACTTATTATCCTTTTTTCATACTTAATATGAGTTCATAAAACATCCAAAATAAATAGAGAAAAATCTCATGTATTATACAATACTCTCAAATATCTAATTTATCAATAACCATCCAAAAAACATCAAAACAAGCTCAATTATTCTTCTCAGGTTACTTATAGAACAAAGTCAAATACATAGTCAATTTTGGAGATCAATAAATTTTATTTTAAGAAAATTCAAAAATTATAACTAAGTTATCTTTATGTGCCATGGATTCCTATTCAAATTATCTATTTAATCCATTAATAAATTTGTCCTAGATCAAAATTTATAAGCAAATTACAGAGCTCTAGTTTTTACCTTTACAAATTTGAATATTCAAATGCCAACGGTCATAGTTAAACCTCGACCAATTTGATATCATCTCATTTACTAATTAATATTGTCCAAAAATTATCCCTAAATATTATTTTAAGGATATTTAGCTTTAATGACATTAAAAATCAAATAATTTAACCACTTTGACTTGCTATGCTCTGTTGATCTCAAATGCATGATAAAATGTGAAATGTTAGATCCTTATCTTTTATCTTTACTTAGTGTTAAACCTCAAGAACTTCATACCATCTCACTAATTCATAACATATTATATCAAATTAACATAATTTATCTCTTAAATATTTTATCTAACATTACCTTATGTAAAATTTACTATGGGGACCATTGCAATCTATCTGAGTAGCGAACTTTGAACCTCAATAACTTTTTTTGTGCTTAGATTCATGATATAAATTTAGACCATGTGATCACCTTTAAAAATATAATCTAACCATAGATTAAAATTATCTTTAAACCTTCACATAATTTTTATATATCTCCATTAAAATTCCTTCTCAAATTTTTTTGCCACAGAGCCAACTATGTCAAAAATTCCCTGGGAGGTCAACTTTCCACTTGTATAACTTTTGTTGCAATTAGTTGGATGAACTAAAATTTAGCATATAAGATCTTATAACATAGGTTATTCCATAAATATATAAATATTATCTTGAAACCTTCACATGTTATAGATGTTATTTCAACAAAATGATTACTCAACTCTATTTGAACTTAAATAACACTATCAAAATGCATGGGAGCCCAACTTTACACATGTAGATCTTTTATCACGCTACATTGCATGACCTAAAATTTGGCACATAGAAACTAGGAATTTTTTTTAACAAACCCATGTGATCATTTAAAAATAAAACCTCCATGCATGTTAAATATTATTATATTAAAATGCTTACTCAACTTTGCTTGAACCCCATTACAAATTTAGCTTAAGTATAGGAACTTAGTGAATTCTGTCTAAGAAGCCAACTTTGCACCCATATATATTTAACCGTAATATATTACATCACTTAAAACTTTAACCATAGAAACTTGGTAATAATGTGATAATAACCATATGACTAACTCCCTCTGACTCATCCACATGTGTAAATGCTAACATCATCAATCTACTCACTTAGATTTATTTGCCACTGGACCAAAATATCTAGACTAAAACTATGAACTACTAGGTGAATTCCAATTATGCACAAAATCACTCAAAGTATATAATACCTATTATATTACCTATTTCACATCCTCAAATCACCATAATTATCCCTAATAATATCTAACCATGCCAAAATTAAATATCAACCAAGCCAACTTCAAGCATACTAGGACAAGCACATTTCACACTTTGTCATTATCACTTAGACTATTAAGGAACTTCATGCACTTACCTGGAAACCTCTATGACATCACCGTGACATAATGGATAACTCTCAAATAATTCCCACTAAATCTAAGAATTATGAGTGTGTGGAATCCATGCCCATATGATAGCCTCCCACTGAATCCAAAAATTGATATAAGTGCCACATACTAAATGAGCTTTTTAGAACATGTTTCTAAATCATGCCCCTAATTAATCTTAAAACTATGAAAAATGTGGAGAACAATACTATATGACATGACACTACTACAATGTCCCCCTTTGAGATGAGGGAAAGATAGTAACTAGTAGTTACATCACCTTAAAAAGATAAGGCAACTATATAGTCTATTAATGTAACCATGCAGCATATATAAGGAACATGTCTAGGTAGATATAACATTGAAGTGCATATAACCAATGTGATCATGTGGAGGCCTAAGATGCATGATAAAGATCATGGAAATGTCTAGATAGTAATAATACAAGCTCAAAAAGTAAAATAATTATGCATATAAGAGCACTCAAAATCAAGTCAAAATGCAATGGTCCAAGGAGACTACAAACAAGGGCCATGTTCAAATTCCACACAATTTAAGGAATGTGACTTAGGTAGATTTACATAAAATTAAGGAAGACAAATTTAAATTCCCATACAACAAGTAATGACATATGTGAATGCCAATGAAATCATACATAGGCACAGGGTTTGAAAGTAAAAGAACATATTCAAATGCTCAAACAAGACATAAAATAACAAGGTAAGACATTCTAAGGAAGTGCATAAAATAAAGTATAAGAAATAAATATAAACATGTCATAGTAGCCTATGGATTAAATGTGTTAGGAAAAAATGTTGTGTATAACATATCAAGTACCCTGTTTAAGATATAATCATAGATAAAGACATGTACAAGTACATATTTAAGTTTAAACATGATAATAAAATGTGATCATAGAACCATATAAATTTTGTGTATCAATATCAATGAATTAAATGCCCCTAATGTCTTCATGACATGAGTAGAGGGAAAGCCCAACATCTAAAAATAATGATAGGTCATGTATATGTGTATGCCTATATCCCACTCAATTAGAAGTGTGACACATGTGTATGTAATAGTAACTAAGTATGCCATCCATCAACATGGAACTAGCACATAGATACAAACAAACTAATAGAACATGTAGGTGCTAAAAATGTTTTTATGTTTTTGAATGTTTTTTTATGTTTTTGATATTTTTGTACGATTTTAAGAGGTAATATATTAATATTATTGAATCTAATTCATGGTCATAAATATCTCCCCACTGTGAACCTAGTGTAATAATCTTGTGATATTACTAAGGGGCACATAGATTTGATATTTATCATAGTAGTAGTAGTAATTATCTATGTATGTAAAATAAGAATATGTGGTCATAAAGTAGTAGTAGGAGTAATAGGATTAGAAGTGTGTGGAATACATTATTGTGTGATATATGTTTTAATTGGATTGATAATATTATAATCATTTTTATGTGATTTGGATATCTAAACATGGTGTTTAGTAGATGGGGATTCTATTGAATCCACCACATACCTCAAATGTAATGGTCTCTCAAGTATTGACCACCTAGTAAATAAGATTTCATATTTATTACCCTTTAATAGTGAATGAGTCTTAGTAGGTTGAGTAATTAAATTTATGGGTATAAGTTTATCTTGTTCAAGAGGATGTTCATATGGAATTCTAAAAACTATAACTACCTAATTGGCATGAATGTATATAACACATCCATTCATTAAATAAGGTATTACTTGAAGTGTATGGATCCAAGTTCTTATCAATAATTTATCAAATGTGTTAATGGAAGTTATGAATTATAAGGTAGTACCACATGTGTAGGACCAACCTTTAAAGGTAGGCCAATCTCATAAAAGGCCTTTTGAGAGGTCCTATTGAATTCTCTAATTGATATGGTAGAAGGATGTAAATCATTATTATTATAACCCAAGTATGTAATTAATGTCCTAGTGTAAATGTTATCACTTTCACCATTATCAATTATAACATTATGTATATGATATTTATCAAGGTATGCTCAAATGAATAAAGAATTAAGATTATAGTCACATTCCTTAATTTCACTATCATTAAAAGTAATAGAGGGTATCTAAATTATAGGAGGTAAATTTCATGTTTAATTAAAAATAATCCTATATAGTGGGTGTCCATAATGCGGTGGGGGAGGATGTACATTGTGTGCCATTTTCACTTTTGGTTCTTTATTAGAATGGTATTGAAAAATATTTTTAAATATTTTTTGTTTATGGTGATCACTAAGTTATGATCCTAATTCCTTTAGAGGATCCTCAAGTTTAAGATTTTGGTCATCTATAAGATCTTAGATCTTGTGCTTCAAGGTAAAACATAGGCTTGTATAATGACTTAGTCTTTGATGATAATCACAATAAGAATTCACATCATATCCTTTGGGGAGAGGTCAACTCATATCAACCATGATAGGATGAGGGAGCGATATAATCTAACACTCTAATAACCATAGGATTAATAAATATATGGACTTAGATAAATGAGAGAACTATATCCTTGGTGTACTAGATAAAATAAGCCAATTATGTTGTGAAATTGTGTTAACCATGATGCTTATTTCCTTCTTAGGTTTAAGTGGTTTTACCTTATAATTTAGTTTTATTGTAAATTTGGTATTAGATGTAGATGCATCTAGTGTTTTAGCTACATACTTTAGCTTATTCAATGAAAAAAAATTTATTTCAATATCCCATACAACATGGAATAAGTCATCAAAATATTTGAAAATTTTAAAAATAATAGACTCATGAAATATGTCAAGTAAACTTTTCTTGAATATGTATTAAAAATCCTTATCTATCATAATATTGGTTATTTTAGCTATCATTATATTATATCTCAAGACATATTAACTAAGAGGTTCATTGGTTCCATGCTTGATTTTGGAAATTTTATCATAGAAAACCTTTTCAAAAATATTAATGGATAAGTGTGATAAAATATGGTCTACAAGAGTTTTCAATGATTTTATGGATTGGAGAAGTAAATCATATAACCACCTCAAATCATAGTTCTTGAGGCTTTGTGGAAATAATTTGGTCAAACTTTTATCAATCAAAGCATGTCGCATAAAAAAAAGGAATATATTATTCAGGATGACCCTTTCCATCATAAAATGTGAACTTAGGTGCAACAAATGTAGTTAGCAAAGGGTGAAAAGATATCTCAAAATAAATAGGGTTATGTAATACATCTTATGAATCAGTAACATGAGGTTATTTTAATGCATTTTGTTTAATATTTGTAACCTTTTTAAACAAACTCCCAAAAAAAATTAGAATTTGATATTAAAGTACATTTGGATGCATGTTGGACCCAATTACCTCTCTTTTTAATGTAAACAATAAAAAATTAGTGAACTCACATATGCACAACTAGAACCAAAGGAGGTGAATTGAGGTAATTAGTTAGAGGTGAATACATACAAAACATGTTATGGGAAAGTTTGTTACTTTAGTAAATGTTTTATGGGGTTCAAGGTGTATCAATGCATTCATACATAGATAATAATTGAGTTCCATATGTGGCACTCGTACTTCCACATAGGACCATTTATAGGTCTTTAACCCTAAGTAAATACCTCACTCTCCTTAGTGGGTTTCAATCCTTCTTGAGGATGGTTATGTTTAAGGAATAGTTTAACTAGGAAGGACAACTCTAACATCCTAATTTATCTTTCAAGTTAAAATAAGTTTACATTAAAATTATATGTTACTAACCTTATATTTAAAAATATAATATAGATAAGTAAACATAATCAACAACTAGAAATCATTTCATCACATGCAGATTTTTAATCATTCATGCAACAAAAAATGTTGTTTCATGAAGAGAAAATATATTTAAAACTAAAGGTTTCATAGTACTAATAGCCAAGGTCATAAATGAATCATGTCCCTTGAGGTCACCACACCACTCTTTAAATAAATGAAACATCATTTATTTACTATCATGGATGCCATTACTTATAATAACAATTAATGATATAGTTATGATCAACATCATTATCCTATAGGCAGTCTAGAAAAAATTTCATATGACCATATTATATTGGAATAGCTAATGCAAAATTATAAAACAAGAGAGATCAAGACCTTATTCCTCTAAGGTATCAAATCAATTAGACATTAATTACTTATTATTTAAAGAGAGGAAACTATGTATTCATTCAATAGTTAAGTTATTTTTAGATAACTATATAAGAAAGGAATCAATTCTTTTCATATAATGTTCTATTATTATCTAAGTAAATGAATACCTAACAAACTAGTGTATTCCAAAATTGAGCTCATATTTAAATAAACTAGAAGAGAGAAATAAGTTATTAAAAAAACAACATCAAAAATAATCATACGCAAATAGAATCCACCTAAGTTTTAAGTTGAGTAAAACCTAAATAAAATGTTGCACTTAAGGAAATCTTATAATTTTTCTATTGGGCAAGCCAAGGGAAGTGAGTCAAGTAAGTTAATCTATCAAAAGGGAAAGAAAAATCTCATACAACCTAAGTAAAAGAAATTAGAAAGCATGCAGTTTTAGTCATATAATTATGCAACATCAAATGAAGTAGAAACATTGTGTAACTTTCTTATTTCCTTATATTGACTCATAATGATGATCTAATCTCTAATTAATTCATTTTGGATCTTTCAAATTTACTTTATTATATAATTATTCTATGAATAAATATTATGCATGCTTATGAATATTCTAATTAAGCAAAGGGGTTAATATATTTCATATTTAATGTAATAATGATAGTAATAATTTTTAGATCATATATATGTACCATACATACCTTACATGCAACCATTTTTTTCTTAAATGAGAGTTATAAGGAAGAATTCTAGTTTGTTTATGCATGTAACAACAATCTATAATTTGAATAGTTTATGCATTGCTGAAAATGACTAAGAATTCCATATACATGCATCTAAGTAATTGGATTCACCATATAAAATGTGATAAACCATAAGTCACTATTAATCTTATTTTCATGATTAAATTAAGACTATGTATTGAATAATCAAAAAACATAGTATATATCTAAATGACTATATAATTCTAATCGAGATTATTATGGTATTGGAATAGGAAGACCAATATTCAAATCAGATTTACATAATATGTGGTTAATAAATATACTATAATTATCTAAGTAATTTCTACTTAGGTTAATATCCATAGATCAATTTGAATATCTAGGTTATCTATTTAAATCAAGGAATCAATGCTATAATGATTGTATAGATTAACCACATACAATAATTTATAATAATCCAACTTGATCACACATGAATATTAAAAGAGTATTTCAAAAATTGATAATAATAATGGATTGCTTCCTCAACATAAAGAGTGTCAAATTAAATTACTAATAATTTAATATACCTTAATTATATTACCTTCTTCAATTTATATTAATTTAGACATCTTACCATTCAAGTATTATTCATTTTTTATTTAAATTATGCATCCCATTAGTAACATAGGTTAGCATTAACATAATTAAACCATATTAATCAAAATACATACCATCTAACTCTTGTATCGATAGTGAAATAGATTAAATAAATAAACATAATTAAATTATTACCAACTTACTTCACACCCATGTGATATCATCATAGCATGGAGTAGAAAGTGAATGAACTAGATAATCCCTCCCAAGTAGCCCTATAATCCCAACCATAGATGGCCGTCACCACCCCAACCATCATCATGATAGTTTTTTTAATAACTAGGAACATGAAGGGAATTTTGAGAAATTAGATTTTTGACTAAAGGACATCTCATCAATAAAAGAATACAATAAGACATCTATACCCTTTGAAGGTGAGACAGGAATAATCAATCCATCTATAATATAAATTAGAAGTAGGGATGGCCAATCATGACTACCGAATGATATATAATGGATTAAAATTAATCTATTATATAGTCTTCAAATTAACCACCTTGGATCCCAAACCAAGTTATGGTCAACCTTAACCATCCCAAAAGCCAATATATACTGGTATATAATATATCCATTTATTTTAATCATTCAGGTCTAGTCTAGGAATGGAAAATAGACAATATAAAACCCAACCAAAGAACCACATAACATACAATAATTAACTTAATTTATTCAAACTAGAATAAAAATTTAACCAAAATAAATCATTTAAAAGTTTAAAGGTTCAATAGAAACCCAAACATTTCATAAAAGTGAATGAAAACTCCTTCAAACTTTTTCAATGCCCTCTCAAACTTAGAAGAATAAAACCATTCTTATTCATGTCATACTAATAAATTCAAGTCACTAAGTCTTACACATGAGCCAACACATATATTAAACACTTAATCATAATAGAACTAAAGATTAACCACAATCAAAGTTTCAATCACCAAAACTTATAATCACAACATAGTGGTATGCAATGTGGGAAAGATACCAAAGAAACCCCATCAAAGTTTAAGGCCATGGGAAAATCATGTCTTCACAAATATTTGACATAAGACATAATAACAAAAACCCAATCATTTTAAAAACATGACATAATGATCAAAACATAGTTACTATTAACAAACACAACTTGAAATATAACTTCAAATCCATGATATATATAGATACAATCAACACACACACACACACACACACACACACACACACACACACACACACACACACACACACACACACACACACACACACACACACACACACACACACACACACACACACACACACACAATAGTTTTGGTACAAATCATATAATACAACCAATAACAATAATCCCCAATCGATGTTATCAAAATATTCAAGCCATGATTATAATCCCTACAGTCAAAGAAGTGACAAGAAAACCTAGATCAAGATAATAAATGTAAGAATATAACATAGGTGGATAACCTTGATATTTAATATCACCACAAACCTTGTAACATATTAAATAGCTTGGTAAACCAACATAAGAAATATTCTAGATAGGATTTTATATAAAAAAACCTATTAAATAATAATACTTCCATATTTGAAATGTAATAACCATTCTAGATATAATGGTTATATTAAATCAAATTATAAGAAAGGAAATGCATAGTTGATTATACCACCACTGATATCAAACTAATATCAAGTGGTTCAAATGAAACATAGACACACTAAATAAAATTTTGAGTACAACACTTCCCCAAATTCCATCAACCTAGAATATTAAAAACCCAAGTAAAGAAAACTTGATCCCTACTATATAAAGAAAACATAATTATTATTTAAAAAAAAACAAAATCGACCTTTAAGTTTATACATGTAGATAATAATGCATTTTTATAAAATACAAACAATACAATAGGGGTTATCCTCATCAATCCACACACACACACAAAAAAAAAAAGATTCAACCCACTAAGTTTACACAGCAACATAATCTATACTGATTGAAGCCACACAACTTCCATAAATGGTTATAATACTTATATGTTCATGGTGAGCCAAATAAACCATCGACCAATAATTCAACACAAAATAGATAAACCCTATGGCGTATCAATTATTAAATCCACAAAAATACATTCATGCACGTAGAGTCAAAAACACTCAAATATTAACAAAAATAAATATATTCAAGGTAATAAAATAGTCATATATTCATATATATCCATTTTTTATTTATATTCAAATTCCAACATTGATTTATAGAACTATTTAGGGTCTGGCTATGTATTTGAAAGTCCTAAAAATCCTAGCTACATATGCAACCTTTTATTTTTTTCCAATTTTACATAGTAAAGCAAATAACTAGGAAAAACATAACTTGATTTTATAGAGGGATAAAAACTCAAAATACAACAAGATAAGAGTTAAAATCGTCTAGTCTTTCCAAAAAATCTCTGTGTGTCCAAAAATCCATTATGGTTGCCATAAAAACTAGTTAAACTCTCAATTTTCTCCTTATTTTCCTTTCATATTCCTAATCCCATTAAATTTATCCATCGATCATCCAATTACCCATTCCTTTCATCCATTTTCCCCATACCCATTCAATTTCTACATTGAATGGGAGGAGATACAAATCCTCCTCCATTCCCAAGGTTAATCCCCAACCAAATATCCCATAATGGTCATTAAATGACCTATCTAGAAAACATGACCCATCAACCCAACCTCTAACCAATAAAAATGTAGGTTAGTGACCAACCCATAGACTTAACATAAATCAAAGTGGATTAACAACATAACCCTGTGGTCTTTGCCACTAACCATAATAAATGGCAATAAATTAAAGACCATAACAATCCATCGAACTACATCCATTTAAAATAAAATATCTAAAACTAATTAAACCATGTTTAACACTAAGGTTGATCTAAAATAATATAACTAAGACACTTTAATAAACATGATACCATCTTAGGATATAAGGTGTTTATTAAGTTGAGGGGTTAATCCAAGGGGGTCAAATGTAGGTCTATGTAGGTCTTAGGTAATGCATTTAATTAGGAAATTAGGATCCATGTAGGTGTGTAGTAGTGAACATAAGTTTAGACAAAAGGACAAGTTGGAGCTAAACATTAAAGTGGGATAAAAGACTACAACCATAACAATAATATTAAGTAATGACTTATGACAATAAGGTGAAAGTACAATTACCAAACAACAAAAATATAAAAAGTACTAATGTCAGGCTAACAACATAACCAAAAACCAATCAAGATGTCTAAAGGATAAAAACCATAACAAGTATACCTAATGGACTTGTCTAACTATTCAAGATTCTTCGATACTGGGTTTACTACTACCAAAATCTACCTAGCTCATAGATAGAAGCTACAACCACCAAAAGGACATAAATTGTACCATGTCAAAAATCAATAAATAATTATGGATTCATAGTAATATCAACTATAGTAATTAGTACATGAAATTATTAAGTGCAAAATTAAATATGTAGTCCAATATGGCTACAATAAGTACCAACATATAGTCTAAATAAAGTAACAACCAATAGTTAGTTTAATAACAATAATAACAATGATTTAATAGTAAAATATACTATAAAAAGGTGAGACCATAACACTTTGTCATCTAATGTCTTTATAAATTGAATAAGTGTTTGAATGGTAGACCCAATTAGATTAATATTAACAATTTGGGTAGTCAAAAAAGGGGATGCAAACATGTTTTGAGTAGTAATAATAATTGAAAATGATATTTGTGTTGAAATAGTTGGTAATTCTATGATGGATGCAGTAATAATAGTTTTAATAAACATAGATTTAAACACATAATTCATGCCTCTATTAGATGTATTATGTTGTAATGTGTTCAAATGGAAGGATGTTTCAACTATAGTTTTTGAAAAAATTTCTTTGAATACAATTTTTAGGATATCATCAAAATATCCAAGGTTTTGTCAAACATACTCATGAACCAATGCATTTTTTCACTTGATCATGATCTATTTGATCATTTTAATTTCTTTCATGGTTTTCATTACCAAAATATTCTTCTGTGATAACCATATTAGTATGTTTTTCATTATCAACATGGGTATAATCATGATCCAAAGGATGATATCCCTAATTTGTTTGAGACATCTCAGATGGTGGGAGCGGAAGCTCAATGTGTTCAATAGGCACACCTCCCTATCTAGGACCATAACTAGGTTGAATGTAAAATAATAGATGTAAGAAATGAAAAATTATAATAATTTAAAACCCTAAATATTTTAAAACCCTAAGAATAAAATAATTGCATTCAAATGAGTTGGGTTCACCAAATGTTTAACCGTAAAATTGGATAAGATGTTATCCTACCTTGGTAGTAATACAAGTTCAAGAATATAGAAATTATAATGCACAAGGTTAATAATCAGATCTACAATAGGCCAATTAAATGTTAAACTCATTTATAATCATACAATAAATTTATTATGCTAATTATAGGCTAAATATAGAGATTAAATCTAATCTATTCATGGAAATTAAAAAGAAGTAATATAATTAGTTGGTTTTGATTCTAACATAGTGCTAGACCTAAAACAAGCAGAAAGTATCTAACACTTATTAAGTTTTATATAGTAATGTCAATATGGGATGGTTGCATTTACACTACTATCTAGGTTCGACACAAGTGTAATTTATGGAATATCTATTGTAAAATGATGTGACCACTTTGATGCTTTTGGGTTTGAATTCACCTTCACTCTAGTGAATTTAGATCTAAGTCATGGAATGTTCTTCCTCATGAATTTTTAAAACCTTATTTCATCCTCATAGTGACCTCAAGTGAAATGTGTTAGTGTGCAAATGGTGTTGATCTGACCCTAAAGACCCCTCTATTAGTGAGGGTGCCTACATAGACAATACTCCAAAGAGAGCCTTAGATTGATGTAGTTCTCCCCTATGTGTTGACTTTAGTGTGAATCATATAATATGTGAAAAATAATTACAATAATGACCTATCTTGTAAATTATAAAATTAGGCTCTTATGATGCTCCTTTAGTAATTTAGACCTATAGATGTGTTGTACATATGTCTGGTATGGAAATAGGGAAGCTTTATTCAATCAAATTCTCTTTGAATGCTCTTTAGGAAGAATAATTGGTAATATTACCATGTTTCTAGGTGAGGAATTAATAAAGGTTGATGATGTATTTATATCAATCCCTTTAGATAAGTAACTCACATTAAAGAACTTAGGTGGGTCATTGGCATTCATTTCATTAGAAAATTTGATAACTTTAGTGAAATAAACACTTTCATCAAGTCAAGACACTAATATCAATGCTAGTGTTTGTCTCATATGTTAGTGTCTAGGGAGATGGAAACTAGGTACATGTTTAAAACTTTTAGATATGGAAGATAAGTAAATTTTAAGCATTCTGAGAGCTTGGGTCATATACATAAGATTGGTCAAACTAAGAAATAGGCCAAGGGGAATAAGATATAATAGATGGGAGAATTTTGGAAGAGGGAAAATGTCCAAAACTAAGATGAATATCCAAGGTCTAATTTTTCGAAGTGCATAATATAAGGTGTTATATAATCCATAAATATTGTCTATAGTAGATAAGGAGGATAAAATGAAAATAACATTCACCATAAATTGGGTTACCTTTTATTTAAAAATAATAGTTTTTGGATTAATAAATTCAAATGCCACTTTTTAGCATGATATGGATTTGAATTTGAAAGGTTTCATAGTAAATTAAATTATCATTTATATGAATGATCCAAATTATTACTTTAGGAACAAGTCTCAAAATGTGCATCAATTGAGGCAAGTTTTTGAAAGATACAAAAGATATGGTAAATCTCTCAATCTGAAGAAGATTATTTTAAATGCCACCAAGGGTAAACTATTATAATGTATTATCACAAAACAAGGTATATTTGTTGACCCTAATGGAATAATTGATATTTATAAAATATTATTTCTAAATAAAAAATAATTAATAATTTTGTTTTTTTTAAATAATCAATTTCAATTTCATATAGAATCTTTAGGGCACTTAGAGGAAAAGAAATCCAACTTAGTAGAAGTGTCATTGGATGATATTTTATATTTAATTTAGGTTTTAAATAATGGAAAACCATTTTATTATTTGTAAGTCCCCATCCCCATGGATTTAGAGTTAGGGTAAGGTGTGGATTGGACTCCATTGTGAAACAAGAAAAAAGGAAGAGGATGGAACCACTTAATATGATCATAAGACCCCAAAAATAAAAAGTCTAGAAGTGGATTTTTTTGGTTGTCTTGTGAGGGGTTTAAGGATCATCACATCATAGTCACAAGTATCTATAATTGGTCTCGGTATCCATTGGAATATGATATTCATTGGGATTTCATTATTTTATCTATCTCTCCTTTGTTAAAGGGTAGAGTCCCTTTCAAAAAACTCCCTTTTACCCATAATTAAAAAATAAATTTCATAGTGAAATTAATTTATGGTTTTTCCAAAATTATGAAACATATTAATACTATTTTAAAATAAGATGAAAAGATAGAGCAACTATTTCAAATGATGACTACATTTAAGAAGATTAAAATCTCCATCATGTAGGCTTTAGTGTTGATCAATCCATATTTAAAATAATACTTTTACCTATATTTATTTACTTTAAGTCACACAATAGAAACCATATTGAATCAATAAATTTATTTATAATAAAATCCAATAATATTCATGAGTACCAATTTGAATTTTGTATAACTTAGATATTCTACTTTGGACAAATAATCATATGCTTTGGTCAAAGATGTCAATAAATTTAGACAATATATACTATGTAATAAAGTGTGTGCCCTTTTACCTTACCCATTAGTGAAATTTTCTTGGACATAATTATTTTGGAGAATAAATATGAAAGTGGATAACAAAATTATAGGAATGCCATGTTGAAATAAAACCTTAAAAAATAGTGAGAGGACAATGTATTACTCAAACATATGTATCCATGTATCATTGATATGAATGTGGACCAAACATATAAACATAAATAATAATGGTATTCCCACATCATTCACTTCTTATTATATGATAATTTCCATAAATATTTGAAAAAGGTGCAACAAATAACTTTAAGGATCAAGGAAACACACTAAATGCTAAAGAAATGAGTGTTATATCACAATAATTATGAAATAATTTAACTTAGATGTACCTTATATGTGTGACCAAAAATTAATTTTATCCATAATGAACAAATTTCATGAAAAAATTATGAATGGACATCTTTCTTATAACATTATAATATACAAAATACTTAGGGTACGTTATTATTGGTCCACCATTTTCAAAGATGTACATAATCATGTGAGAAATTTACGTGAATGTAAGACATTTGTAAAAAGAGAGAACATGTAATAATGTATTTACAACCAATGATTTAAAATAATCATATTTCACAATGGAGACTTGATTTTTTTGGATTTATTAACCCAAACTCTATAAAATCACACACACACACATGGTCATATGCTATTGCATATACTGGTTATAAATGATTGATAAAAAAATTGTACGTCTCGATAAATGATCAAATCTATGGAGGAATATATTGTGATGAGGTTTGGTACATATTTTCTCTAGTTTGTAACAATGGACCTACATTCCAATTGAAATAAATCATATAATGGGTATATCATTAAAAATATAATTTTAAATTTCTCTTCAAATTATTATCCTTGAGGAAAATAAGTTTTTAAATCCACTAATAAAAATGTCATTTATACCATCAATAAAGTAGTTGTAGGTAAGTCAAGAGAAGTGCACACACTCTTAAAATATGAATTGTGGGTGGATAAAACTAGGAACATGTAATAATTGAAATCATCTATGTTCATGTTAGTTGTAAATAATCTATATTTCCCATCACATTGAAGTTACCCACATATCATTTTATTTACCCACATATCAAATTATACAAGAATACATGGGATATGATGACAAGTTATATCATATCCTACTTAACATCCTTTATATGGAGGAAGATAGTAATGATTAATTGAATAAATTAATTAAAATTAAATACATAGTCAAACAATGGGTTGATAAAAGAGAAAAAATTAAAGCTTTTAATAATTTCAAATTTAGTCATATTACGAGAAACATATCATGAGAAGAAAAGAAAACATGCCAAATTAGATATAGTTTTGATTTATATTAATGAATTTTTTTAAATATATGGGAATAATAATTTTATATTGAGGGATATGTAATGAAACATTCGCTATGAATAGATAGTTCTTAAATCACTAATTGTTAGCTTCACTATCCTGACCATTATTGGTATGAATATGAGTAATTAGTTTAGATTAGGTGAGGGTTAGATTCATTATATTAATTTTATTGTAGTATTTATTTATTAGTTTAGTTTAGTTTTCATATTTTTGTAAATTAGTTTTCTTTGATTAGGTGATAGTTTAACAATCTTGGTTGGAAAGAAGAAGAAGATAAATCAAATATTGTTTTATCTACATCTATCCTAAGGGAAATTTATCACTTTAAAACTTTAACCATCCTTGTTTTCAACCCAAATTAAAAATTATGTAACCATGAATGTTTTGGTCATGTTGATTTAGTTGAAAAAATTGGATCATTATGGAAATGTTGAATAAATTTAGACAAGAGCTAAAATTTTAGATGAATATTATTTAGTTATATTTAAATTAGAGAGATGAATGTTTTTTTTAATAAATATCACATTAGCTAAGAAAACTATTTACATTAATAATATTTAAAACTACACATGTCCATAATAAATACTTCCTTGAGGGACTTGAAAAACTAAATGGAAGATCATTTAAGATTGAAATTTCATAATTATCCCTACACCTTAGCTATATTGGCTGTCAAACCTTTTAATAAATTTAAAAATAAAATTATATTATGAAATATTCATATAGAATTTTAAAAATTATTCTAAAAAGGTGATTTAAACAATCTTTATCAAAGATATGAACACTTGGCTAAAAATGGAGCAAAGCCTAGATTTGAGCCAAATGTAATTTTTTTAGGGATATGATTGTCTGGTTGGAGATAGAGAAATACCTACTCTTATACCTAATATATATACTGTATATAAATAAAAAATAAAATAAAATAACACCAAATAAAATGACCAAGTGATTTATTTTGTGCCATATCAAAAGTATTTTAAGTAAGGTAAAGAAATCACCTCGCACAAACCTTGAATATCTAAAATGTAATAGATCAATTATGTTATGTGATGTATCTAAAACTAAAGTTAAAATATGTTTTTAAAATATAAAAGTATATGTCATGACTATTTGGTTTTCTTTTGAAATAAAACCAAAATATTTTGAGTTCTAAATACTAAATAATGTTTTCCCTACAAAGTCCCCATATTTGGGGAGCAACACACCCTCACCTCTTTTAAAAATTGGAGATCCCATTTTTTGGCATCCTAATTTTATATATGATTTATTTTTATATTATACATATTTTATCTTAGTTTTTGAAATACAAAATTGTGACCCAATTTAGAAGATAAAAAAGAGAAATTAAGACTCTACTCTTCTAAGATAATTTTATGATGGTTTTAATTGAATGTTAAATTTAATTTATAACCTAGTTTATATATTAATTTAATTAATTATACATAGTATAATACCACATGTACCTTTTTAAATAATTAAATCATTTCATGACCACAGTTGTATATCTTAATTCTAGGTTCACACTTTATACTCCACACCACATACACATATTTATGACAAATAAACCCAACCATAAATTAAATTAAGATACATATGTTAACACATATAGAGAGTAATTTTTTACTTCAAATATAAATATTATATTTAGGACACAATATGAATCTATGAATCCATGACCTCATTATAATTTCCATGTGTTTTCTTTGGATATCACAAATTTTATTTGAGTTACGTGCACATAATTTAAACCTTTTCAAGGTATGATAAAGGTTTGTTTTCATATTATGTGTAAAAAAATAAATAGATGAAAATTAAATATAAAACTAAGGTGAAATTTAAAGGATCCATGGTGTTGAAATAAGGTCATTTAGAAATTTAGAAACACTCTATCCCTCGATGATTTGAGGAAATAACAAACTACCACATGTATAACTTTGAGTGGACACAATATAGGTGAAATGCAATGAATATTTGGAGATGTTAAAGGACACACTATAGGGGATTTAACCACATGGTAATGATAAACATAAATATGGAAATAATTAATATTTGATTGGACATAATATCAAATTGTGAATTCAACGAGTCTGTGAAGTCCACAGGAACAAGTAAACATTAAAAATCCATGACCTCTATGACTTCAATATTATGGGATGTAGAAATATAGATGAAAAATAATTTTTTATGTGATTAATGATAGACACTCATATAAAACTAAATCCATAGTGAGATAATATAAAAGAGTAATTAATACAATTATTTCATGATGCTTGCCATTATTTCTAAATGTTAAGGGGTGAGTTAGATGTGACACATTATGGCCTTTAAAATTTTAATTGAGATCAAATGGGATATATATATATATATATATATATATATATATATATATATATCAATGAAAATTAATATAGTTATTTAATGACTTCCAATTTTATAATTTTCATATTGAATATTGAGAAAATCACAATAAATGTTCTGAAGTTTGAGAGATTAGAACATGTGTAATTTTTAGGAAACAATCACTATATTTCATCAAAATCACCAAAAATTATGATATAAATGATGTGATGGCTTATGTTAGTACACCATATTCTTCAATGTCCTCATAAAAATTCAAAGAAATGAATTTTTATCTATATGGTGTCTATCTTAGGAATTAGAATACATTTTGATGGTGAAATTGATGAATAAAAAGGGGAGTTTGATGAATAATTCATAACTCATGATGATTATAACTATAATTTTGATTTGCTCATAATCAAAGAAGAATTATTCCATCAAGTAGTGACCAAACTACAAATATTTCCCTAAAAGAACATTTTTATAATGGATTTATTTTGTGTTTTAAAGTAATATGTGACATTTATCCTAATATGAAGAATAAAATGGTCTTTATGGACATAGTGGAATTTTAATTTACTATAAACTACCCACTAAAAAATTCACCTATACCTAGGCTACTACCACCTAATGGATGAAAGTGATGTATTAATGAAGGTTTTAAAGGACTGAGTTGTGGACATTGATAGCTAGGTTAAAAATATAATTTATAAAACTATACCATCAAAAAATTTAGGTATAATCCAAAACTATGGATTTTTTTTATGAATATGTTGTATGGTGATTCCAACAATGATCATGTAAATGAATTATTTGTACCTCTACTTGTTATTATTATTATTAATGAGAAAAAAAAAACCCTGACCTAGATGAAATATTTAATTTTAACATGCAAAAATAATTTCAAGATGACAAGGAAGGTTGTATTTTATAAATTATGTCATATATGGTGGATTCTTATTATGTCACTACTAGATTTAGACATGCATATTTTCTGAAGTGTCTAGTTTCTTTTAGTTGACTAATTCATGTGTTGTATATTATAATGTATGTGTATATATACCATGAGTGTATGCAAGAAAAATATGAATATTTTTACCTTCTAATTTATTTTTAAATTAATGAACATATTATGCCAATATTCTCAAAGGTTATGAATAAATATACTATTTTTTTTATTACTAGTAGTACTATCTTACACGTAATGTGTTCAGAATTGAAGGAGCCATGGTGTAGCCCTAAATAATTATTTATTATGTTCTTGATATGTTGGTAGAAAAATTATTTTCTTAAAATTTCATCTAATAATTTGGAGGAATTATTAATATTATAAAATCCAAGGTAATCTCCTCCCACACCCTTGTAATTAGGCAATTATTTATTCAATATATGGCCATCAATACAATAATTTAAGCTACATAGGAAAACATTAAGTAAGTTTGACAAGGATGTGACAAAAAATTAGGATCTAAATAATAATATGGCTAATAATTTAAAATCATTATAGAGGAATGACAATTTTTATTATCCTCATCAAGGCCACATGGATGACTTATTTCACCTCAATCCATAAAATGATTTAGAAATGATCAAGAAGTTACAAGTAGTATGTATATATTTGAGAGAGAAATACCACTTTATGATGTTGATAAATACCACTTTATGATGTATTATTTAGGAAAAATAAAGATCCTCTAGGTACCAACCTAATTATAATAAATAAATTTCTATAGGTATTTCCCTTATAAACACCTTTTATGATCACTTCAATGCTATAAATCCACAAGTAACTAGATCTATCTATACTCTTGATACTAAAATACCTACTATCCCTTCACTTGTGAAATTTATTTATATTTTTATGAGTAAGTGTATGCCTCTTGTTTATTTAAGTGTTCATTTTTCACTAATTATTTCAAATGTACATATTCAACCTTTCTTCATTATCACTAGTAGTTTATGTCCTAGTTTAATGCTATTGTTCATGATGCTAGAGTTGTTTATAGTGAAGTGCCTAAATAAATTAATTTACCAATATGGTACCGTAATTAAAATTTTTTATCCAATATTCCCATATATGGTGTACCAGTGGATAAACTATTTATGGATGTGTTTTCAACTCCTTTGCCTCTAGTTCCTATAACTCCTACTACACAATCTAGTACCCAAACATCCTCAACGTCATTATGACTAGTCAGGTCATTAAAATTTATTTTTAACACCCCATTTATGAATCAATAGCATAAAGTATGCTTAAAACTATGACTTCATCCTTTATCTCTCTAGTTTCCAATAGAGTTACAAATATAACTATGAATAGTCCTATAAGATCTTTGTTTCCATTTCAAAACTATTGGAGAAACTATGAACACTTCAACACACATTAATACATCCATTTAAATCATCATTACTTCCATTTCACCCCTTATTGATGATGTGTTATCCATGTCATTTCAATACTAACACACATATCATCTACATCTATTACAAGTTGTATTTATAAGTATGGCCCAAATTAAATGAATAAATTACCCAATAAGTTAGATACAATGTATGTTATTATTAAAATTAAAAAGGGCCTATATGATCACCCTTTATAATATTTATATAAAAATTAAGTCTGAAAAATACATAGGGAAGTTGGAAATAATCACTACTAGAAATATCTCCAATTATGATTCTCCAACACTTTGTGAAATGGTGGAGGAATTTTTTCACATAAAAATAAGAGGAAGTGGTTATTTGAAACAAGATAAAAATTAGTAGACTATGTATTTTTCACACAAGTAGTGAAAATAGTTGATATTTACACTATAGTTAAAGAATATCTTAAATGTCCTCTACTTAGCCATGCATAACTGGTCACCAAATTTGATCTTCACTTTAGGAATCCAATCATCGACATGTCACAAGTTAATAAAGATTAAAAAAATTGAATGGATTATTAAAAATGAAATAAAATGGTTGAATGAAATTATAGTGACACCATGGTTATCTTATATAACACCAAGTTTAATTTAAGTTATGATTCCTAGGGACTTGGAAGTGAAAGTCATGTCTCAGTTTGAAACAACATCAATTTTTAATTTTGAAGTTGCATATCAGAGTACACATTGGATGTGTAACAGAATCAAACCTTGTTTACTGAAGCAAGTGATACACACTTAACATACTCACATATGCATAAATAAAAGGGTTAGTCTTAAAATTATAATTCATTAATGGTCACAACAAGACCATGATATGGAAACTAAAATAATAATGTCCATAATGATAATTAGAAATAATATCCAACCTTCTAAACACATATAGCAACCCATTATTGGCTTAAGTATAAATGGACTAAGCTAAGTCTTTTTAAGCATGGAAAAAAAATTAATTATATATTTTTATCAAATATATTCATTATTTACATATTATAAAAATATTTAAGAATATATGATCATGCCTTACTACATCATCTAACAAATAATGATATACTGGCGACCAATCCTTGAATCATTATAATCGATACTAAGTTGGTAAATAGCCAATGTGTTACCATAATTAATGGGAGATAAAAACACCACCAAGTACATTAAATCTAATGAAAATTTTCATAACAAAAATCATTTTTGGTTTACCAAGGGTTTCACGTAAGGAAGGCATATTATCCATTCCACTTATCCACTTACATGAGTAATTCTAGCCACACACATATTCAGGAATTTATTACAAATAATAATAGTTGAGTCATATTTTCTCATAAAAACAAGGAGTATGGAAAGGTATTAATTATCAACTTCTATTCATAACATACTAAGTATATTCAACATGATTTGGTAATTGTATTTTCCATAAGAATAATTACAAAATAAACATGAAACATCAGGTTTCTAATTACATCCAAAATAAGTAGAGTAGTATGTTTTCCATAATGCCAATATGGATTGGTCAAGCCTAAAAAAGGTTCCATCATGAACCATTTTATAAAACTCATAAACATTAAGGTTACACATGAATTTAAGTACAAATTCAATCTCATGCTAATAACAATGTCATACTCAATGAGGAATTTACACTCAATAAAAGAAGGTAATATGCATTAATAGTACATAAACGAGATACTCAACATATACATATCTTCATACAATTAATTCCTAGCATATAATTAAGGAAACATATCATAAATCATTAACATTTACTTCACATTTCAAAGATTTTAGATTTCATTCTTCAACCATAAACTAGCAGTTTATTCCAAATATTAAATGAAACACTTCCATAATAGATAACCTTAAGAAGTATCCAAATTATAACTTATTTGTTTCAACAATGAGATGAATTTAATTTAAGAAATAAGAAAAATTAAGTGAAAGGATTGACTAAAAAAAACATTCGAGCAGTTTATATACTCCATACACAAATGCAAATCACTAAAGCATAACTCCATATACTTATGCTATCATAAGGCTAACTCCAATATATATGAAGGAAATTGAGCCAAAATCACACACACACACACACACACATACACACACACACACACACACACACACACACACACACACACACACACACACACACACACACACACACACACACACACACACACACACACACACACACACACACACACACACACACACACACACACACACACACACACACACACACACACACACACACACACACATACACACACACACATATACACATATATATGTGTGTGTGTGTGTGTATATATGTATATGTATATATATATGTGTGTGTTTATATATTTATGTCTATATATATATACATATATATATATATATATACATATATATATATATATATATATATATATACATATACATATACATACATATATATATACACACACACATATACATACATATATATATATATATATATATATATATATATATATATATATACATATATACATACATACATACATATATGTGTGTGTGTGTGTGTGTGTATGTGTATATATATATACATATATATATATATACGTAAATATATATATATATATATATATATATATACGTACATAAATATATATAGATAAATATATATATATATATATATATATATATATACATACATACATACATACATATACTATATATATATATATATATATATATATATATATATCCAAGGAGATAAATAGATAACATTCAACAAATTATCATACCAACTAAGATACAACTTGCTAATAATCCAAGATATCACACTCAAATATGTTAAACACCAAAATAAATGGAATAATATTAACATTAAATCAAGAGACTATATATAAGTTTTATAATAATTTATCAAATAGTAATCAATACACTAAGTATACTAAAACCAATTACAAGTTATTGCCATAATGATAATCAAGAATGTAGTATGCTATTATAACATTTAGAAATGACAACCAACTATCAATACATGATTAAAATCCAAGCAAACATATCTAAGTATGCATATACACCAAATTAAGTGATCTATGGGAATACACCAATGATAATCATTATGCCAAATTAATTTATTAAACAAGTTTGTAGGGTTTTATACTAGGTAAACACTTGTATGTTCCTGAATAACTTTACTCATCCTATCCATCAATACTCTTATTTAACTAACAAGATTTTATGACTAAATAAAGAAACCCACAACATAATGATATAAACCAAGTTTTTACTCTAAGTTGGAGACAACATGAAGTCTATATTAATTTAATAATATCATATAATTAAACCAAGAGTAATTATACATTATTTATATTGATAACATACTTTAGATATATGAAGAGACACTAATTAAGCATCCAATAACTTGTAAAATGATATGAATTATGTACAACAAGATAGAATTTTTAGCTTATTGTTATTAATATTACATTCCTCTTCCAACATTCCATCAACATAGGTTAGCACATCAATATAACTAACCGATCTCAATCATGATAAATACTAAATATGCTCATAAGATAAATAACCATTAAACATTATCAATTAAGCCAAGAGTGTATAAATAACATAATTAATTCATTACCAACTTACTTCTTAGGTTCATGAGATCATCCAAGCATGGAGAAAAAAGTAAATAAACTAGAAATACCCTCCCAACCATCATTATGAGCCCAACTATTGGTGGCCCTTACCACCCCAATCATTATCTAGATGATAGTTCTAGAAACTAGGGTCAAGGAAGAAGTTTTGAGTAAGTTTGATTCCAAACCCAAGGACATAATAAAAAAATGCATAATACCAACACAATTCATAATCACCATCAAGGTTACACTTCATGCAATCATACTCAGAATAGTTGTCATCACATATAACTCAACCATTATATGCCACCTAGTCAAGATCCAACAATAAAATAAAATAGGTGAGACAATCAGGAAACTTAGTTGTATAGCCTTCTAAGGCAACAATATAATATAATAATTGATCAAAATCCAAAATGGATCCAATAATACAAATAGTCCATAAGGAAAATATTGATTCAAAAAAGCATACAATTAATAAATGAGTTTTAAAGCAATAAATGATATAGGTGATTACTGGGATCTAGTTTAACAATTTTGAGAATAATGTGTATTATTACTAATTTAGTTAAAGGGTCTGAGTAGTAAAATTAGTAAATAAATATGCAATAATTAAGATACTAATTTGTGTAATTTATATTATAATTTTGACATTTCTAAAAATAGTAATAATATGGAAAAAATAAGACTTAGCTAGAAACTAGCTAATACAACTGAGATAGGGTCTAAGATTCACTATGTAGGACTGAGACACTATCATAAACTAAGCTATAACCTTCATTTCATTATTATATAGGAGTAACAAAAGTGGAAATTAGTGTCATTGATGTTGTAGTTCACCTTTTCCATTGTTGTCTTGAGGATCTAAGCTTTTTGGGTTTTGTTTGCTAGGTTTGTGTGACCCAATCCATAAAGTTTTGATAGTTGGAAGTATATAGAGCTCCTTGTAGAGAATATTTTCTCTTAAAACCCTATAATTAATTGTGATTTGACCAATTTTGAGAAATATTGGGGTTTTAGTGTTTTTAAGATTCATTGAACTTGTATCCACACCCTTTGTGTGGGTACACTACCTACATACCAATACTCTGAAGAGGGATAAATCTATATGTAGCTCTCCCACTTGATGTGCTCTGTGAAATTGAGTGTATAAATATAAAAAATGTTAAAATAGATATAATTGAGGTGGTTAGGGACTGGTGTAATAAGTTGAATAAGCTTGTAAGTGTATTGGATGGTTGTATGTAGAGAATAGGGAAGATTACTTGAGTACTTGTGTTTGCTTAGTGATATTTGTCAACCCTTTCCAAATGTATAAATATACAAAATGTTAAAATAGATATACTTGAGGTGGTTAGGGACTGGTGTAAGAAGTTGAATAATCTTGTAAGTGTATTGGATGGTTGTATGTAGAGAATAGGGAAGATTACTTGAGTAGTTATGTTTTCTTAGTGATATTTGTCAACCCTTTCCAAATGAACTTTGAATGGAAATTTATAAGGATTTTTTTGTTATGGGTTGAATGTGCTTGCATTAGGCTGACAAGGAGAAGGATGGGGAATCAAAAGGAAATGACTATTGGGGACAAAATTACACTTGGATAGGAGCACCACAAGTAGATAAGAGTGGCACCGATGTTATATTCCTAGTGTGGTGTTATTATCCTAAGCAGATGGGACTTGGGGGGATTGATCTATCATGAAAAAAGGTGTCTATCTAAATTAGGGTTAGGTCTAGAAGGCTATGGATGACTGTGAATCAGTGAAAATGATGCCTATGAGGGTTATGAAATCAAGCATGAGGGACATATGAGTTGGTTGAAATTAGCCACACTCAAGTTCCCATTTTTTACATTTTATATAACTACATTTGTGCCCCCTTCATTCTAGTGATGTAGTAAAGTGAAATACTAGGATAAAGGAAAAATATAAAGTATACCTAAACTTATTGGTAAGGGTGAAGCTCATGAAATTGTGTGATGTTGGGTGTGCATAGAGAGAGTGCACATTATGAAGTATAAATCTACAAGAAAAAAATAAAGAGTAGATGAATTCTTATTAGATATGCTATATCTAAAACAAGAACATACAAAGCTATGTAATAGAGAGGAAGAGAAAGGAATTAATACACCTCACTAGGTATGTGAACTAATACAAAACCTATTGTGTTGTTTAATAATGATGGGTGATGTTGAATGTGTTCTGAACTAAGAGTAATATCATGAATGGAGCTGAGTTCTTAATTCCTTGAGAGTGGCTCAATAATGTAAAGGTTATCCCTTTAGCTCCATCATGTCCCACTAAGTGAATATAAGTGATCATGAATATGGTAATATATGTTTGGACTATGTTTCTAGTCCCTTTTAATAGGTGGATCAAGAATACAAAGGCTAGATAGTGAAGTGAAGGGAAGTGAAGCCCTGTGAAGTGAAGCTATGAACTAATACTAGTATGAAATGTATGTTGTATGAAATGGATCCTAAATACCATGAATGTACTATGATATAAAATTTTTGGCATGGTTATCTAAAAGTATTCTATAAATTAGGCCACTCTTGGCCACTCTGAAAGATGCATATTAGGTTTATATGAAAGCCACTCCAAAATTAGTGCACTAGGCCTATATAAAAGCTACTCTAAAAATTGAAAATCAGGATTTGTATGAAAACCCACTCCCAAATGATTCCAACCACCTATAAATGGAATAAGGCATGCAACTATTGAGAATTCAAAGGTAATACTGAACTTCAAAGTAAAAAGAAAACAAATGTTCCATGCACATTGCCCCTAATCACTGGTGTCTAGAACATGGATTCTAATTTGGAAGTTATATTAACTACAATGCCTAAAACTAGAAGTGAGAGACATCATGTCATTCATGATGCCCCTATATCTAGATTCTCTAAGAAAAAGTGTACTAAATACTATTGATTCTAAATTGGTTTGACTATGTAAAATTGTAATTGAACCTACTTTTCTACCTACTTATAGAAAGTTTGGTTTTTTTGTTGTTTAGAAAAGAGTGATGAAAATGGATATTAGTGGCACTGACATTGTAGTCCAATCTTAACACTATTTTCCTAAGCCAAATTTGATGACTATTAACATTTTCACTATCTTCCTAGTCTATTCTAACTAGTTTGATGTCTAGTTTCTATTCTATCTATTCTGAATGTTGATTTTTTTATTGTTAAGAGTTGTGATTTCTATGAAAAAACCCCTATTTCCCCCCATCTTTTGAGGTTAGGAATGAAGACCATGTAATGACTATCCTAAAAAAATTAGCCTGATAAGTGTGTTATGTTACAAAGATACATGATATAACAATGATAATCGATAATATATCTCAAGATATATCATGATTTATAATGAGAGATTTTTAGATCAATAGGGGTATGCCTATATAGATATAATAATTTAATATCATGTACAATGTACTAAACTAGAATTAGAAGTCTAGTTAGTTGTTAGTTTCTAGTGGTAAGGAGGGATGGAGCATGATGCCCATCATGGCATCCAAGATAGCAAGATCATACATGATGTAGATCATGGAATTTTAAACAATGAGAAGTAAACAAGAAACAAGCACACAAGGAAAGAAGGAAGAAGCATAAAAGGGTGGCCAAGGGGCCAAGAAAACAAGGGACATGGGCACATGTTATTTAAACTATAAAGCAAGCATACAAGGCATGTTTAAATGTTGCATACACATATAATTAAAGCAAGCAAGGTTGGAATGGAAGCCAAAATCACATAGAAGAGGATATGAAAAGGACAATGGAAAATGTCCTAAAGCACATACATGAGACAAAATAGGAACTGAGGAATGCAATCAATCTATCTATGCAAGGAAATAAAGGAAAGCATTTAAAAACTAGAAATATAATCACATCTAACTAATCAAAGTAAGAAATGAAAGCATGCAAGACATAGAGTACAATACTAGGTAAATTCTAAGAAATACACAAATGTTATATACTAGTTAATGTCAATAGATTAATCTATGTAAGATATTAAGTAATGTATATCAACATGATAACTAGAGTGTGTGGTGTAAGAATGACATAACCTGGATGGTGTAGTCATGTAGAAGATGCCCCTAGTGGGTATATATATCGATGTCTCAAATGTAAATGTAAGATGCCCCCTTGATGGGTAGAGTGAAGTAATCAAGAAAATGGATGTCACTACACACATTCAAAGAAGATCAAGTGAAGCATGGTAATGTAAATAAATTGACAAACAATAGCATATAATAGCAAATTTAAGGCATTAGAAATGTAAAGCATGGATAATGCATATAATCAAAATATTTTTGGTGTTTTTGAGTTATTTGATTTTTTGTGGAATTTTGATATATTTTAATGTTATATTGTTTTTGTATTTTTGAGTTATATTGAGCTATGTACAATCAATCACAAGAAGATTATGTACAACAAATTAAAAAGGAACGTATGTACAATCAAGAATGAGGAGACTATGTATAGGTAAGGCTAAGAAGAGATAATACTAACCAATTAGTCTCATGGGAGACTCCCTATCATGGTGTTCTATATCAAACAAAGGAATCATGAATTATTTTGAAGCATTATGGAATGAATATGAATATGGCTTTAAGTATTTGGATTCATTATCAATATCTTGAAAATCATAATAACCTGTATTATTCTATTCATCATTATCATCTTGAATTTGAACCAATGGAATGATAGTGTTGAATTTTATTATATCTAGATATTTTCCTTTTGATAAATTGTGTCTATGAATAATTTGCCTTAGGATGTTCAATAAATCCCAAACCTTGGTGACAAACATTATCAACTACTAGAATAGGAGTAGTGATGCCTTGAACTTGCATACCTAACCCTTAACCTTGATAATTAGACTATTGTATATATTTTTGACCAAAACCATACTACTTTGAAAGTTGAGCCTCATTTTGGAGAGGTAGATTTACAAAATTTGCATGCTTTACTTGTGTCTATGGTACTATTTGTTTCTCTAATTTTGATTTTTAATCCTTTTTTTGTTCTGAGTTATTCTTTGGTAACCACTTTTGTACTGTTTCTAAATTTGACCCTTTGTGAATGTGTTACTTTTTCACTATGGATTGCTTGATTGATTTACCTTATATATAGTCCTTATTTTTAATTATCTATTTTATACATTGTTTCAATGCCAAACATGAATCTGTGTGATGCCCATGCATTCTATGATATGCACAATAATATTTGGATCTTTTCAATGGATATAGAGGAGGTAGTTTGATCAACTTAGATTTAATAATTTACCTTAGTACCTCACTTTAACTCTTTTTCGAACTTTGAATGTTTTTTGAATCTCTAGTTGTAGAGTTACTTTATTTTGATTTCTTGTTTTGATATGTATTTTTGCTTGCAACCAATTGGCTAGGTGAAGATGCATCTACATAATTGAAACTAAGATGCCTTTGAGGCTTTTGTATTATAATATAATTTTTCAATGTTATGATCTTGTCATTTAATATTTGATTCTACATTTGTAAATTTGAAATTAACTTTCTCATATTGGTGATTTGATCCCTTATAGTCTTACAAGTGCAACCATTAGTTGCTTCTAATTGAACATGTAAGCACATATGTTGAATATGGTTTGGAGAAGCTATAGGATGAATGTATACATTAAGAATAATAGTATATTCTACCTCACATTTTGGAGAGGTAATAACATGGGCATGGTTATAGGGAAAGTAGCTATCACCCTCTTGGGGGAGAGGAAGAGAAGGCATTTCTTTCTTGTGCATAAGATATGACATTGAAACTTGATAGGTGGTATTTAGATTATTTAAAAACCATGTAGCCAAGTAATTAGGTATATCTAGGTATAAACCATATATATGGGATTGAATACATGTAAGTGGAGTTATAAGTTGTATAAAAATATGACTATATAGACTATTCCACATTAGAGAGAGCAAATAAGGGATAAAGAGCATGACATTGTGCACTAATGCATAAAGAACTTTTATATGTGATATGATATGTATAATATGTGTGGAAATATAAAATTCAAAATTTTTCCATATGAGAGATAGAAAGCAAAGGGTAGAGAGCATGCAATTTTGCATTAATGCATAAAGAGCTTTGACTTGTAACATAATATTTATAACATATTTAGAAAAATAGAGTTTGAAAATTATTCCACATGAGAGAGAGAGAGAGATATTATGTAAAAGAAATATTGAAATTTTGTGCATGTTTAGTAATAAATTTTGCAATATCATCACTTATTATGAAAATTAAGCATGAAAGGGAAAGAATGAAAATTTGAATTAACATATGGTAAAATTCATCATTCATGTACATGATTGGACCAAGTACGGTCTCCTTATTATTTTCAATAAATTTAAGAAATATTTGGAAATAAGTGAGATCCATTTTTTTCAATCTAATTATAGATGTAAGGTGATACCTCAAAGAAGCAGTGGGACTTAGTATATGCAACTAGGGTTTGAAATATGATTATTAAAAAAAATACTATGAAAATTTTAAATTTAAAGAGAATTTTAAAGTTAAGTATGCAAGTAAAAAATCAAAAATTTAATGGAAAATTTGTGATTTAGAGAGACCTAGTATATTTTTGGGAATATTGTGTATTATTCCTAATTTAGTTAAAGGGTCTGAGTATTAAAATTAGTAAATATATATTTAATAATTAAGATACTAATTTGTGTAAATTATATTGTAATTTTGACATTTTTAAAATAGTAATAAGATGGATAAAATAAGACTTAGCTGGAAATTGGCTGATACAATCAAGACAGGGTCTGAGATTCACTATGTAGGATTATAGCACTGTCACAAACTAAGATCTAAACTTTGTTTCATTATTAGATAGGATTGTTGAAAGTGGATTTGAGTGGCACCAATATGATAATATATCTTAGCCACTATTATCCTAAGGATATGAGATTTTTGAGTTTTGTTTGCCAAGTCTATGTGACCCTATCCATAAAGTTTTGGTAGTTGGAACTCTATAGAGCTCCTTATAGAGAATATTTTCTCTTCAAACCCTATAATCCATTGTGATTTGAATAATTTCAATAAATAATGGGGGTTAGTGTGTGTATAATTCACTAAACATGTATCCACACCCCTTGTGTGGGCACACTACCTACGTACCAATACTCTGAAGAGGGATCAAGCCATATGTAGTTCTCCCACTTGATTTGATTTATGTAATTGAGTGTATGAATATGAAAAATTATGAACTAGATATAATTGAGTTGATTAGGGATTGGTGTAAAAATTTTAATAAGCTTGTAAATGTATTGACTGGTTATATATAGAGAACATGGAAGATTACTTGAGTAGTCTTGCTTGCTTTGTGATATTTACTAACCCTTTCAAAATTATCTTTGAATGTGATTTTATAGGGATCTATTGGTCATGGGTTGAATATTCTCACATTAGTTTGATAAGGAGAAGGATGGGGAACCAAAAGGAAATGATCATTGGGGAAAAATTACACTTAGACAAGAGTGCCAAAAGTGGATAGGAGTGGCCACTAGTGCTATAGTCCTAGTGTGGCACTATTATCCTGAGTAGATGGGACTTAGGGGGATTGATCTATCATGGAAAGAGGAGTCTAGATAAACTAGGATTAGGTCTAAAAGGTTATGAATGATTGGGAAATAGTGAAAATGATTCCTTTAAGGATCATGAAAGAAATTAGGAGGGACATATGGGTTGGGTTTCATTAGCCACACTCAAGTTACAATTTTTTTCATTTTATAGGACTATAGGATCATTAAGTCTCAAGACCTCATATGATCCCCAAATACTAAAGATTGGGTAAATATGGGATAAAATGGATAGTAGGCCAATTAAATTTTATTTAATTTAAAAATTAAAAACCCTTTTATAATAAGATGACTCTACTAGGGTTTTGCTTGATTCCCAAGACACAACAATACATGAGATATAGTTCTCATAACTATGCCCAACAAAAATTAATCATTCAAATTTACACACAAGGTGTTCCAAATCAAAACCACACATAGGTGAAAATTTAACCCAAGTCAAATTATTTAAGATTTTACTAAAATCAATTCGTTAAAAGGAAAAACCAATCGATCTTGTTTATGTCATAATGATTTGGAATTTAACAATATACACAGGTATCTTCCATCAAAGCTCATACATAATTCTCTCTTATAATCCAATTGAACTTAATCAAGATAATATAAGTAATTAGTTATAAAAAGGGGTATACTAGTCAATGATTTACATTTATTTATTCAAGCTGGGTCCCTAAACATTGAATAAAATAATAAAATGCACGAATTCATCTAACCCAATTATATACATATGGCAAGATCATGCCATTCCAAATTTGTAAAATTGGTTTAAGAATATAATCTCAATCAGGAATCCATTAAGGTGGGAATGTATCATTTTCCAAAATGAAACTTTATAATTGGAAGGGCCCATGATTAATTGTTTAATTCAAAGAATATGAATATATTTCTAAATAGAACATGCGCTTATATATATTGCATCTAGAAAATATGAATTAGGATTTTCTCTACCCCCGTACCATTTTTTTCTCAAAGCACATGATATAATAATAATAATAATAATAATAATAATAATAATAATAATAATAATAATAATAATAATCAAATAAATCAGTCTTAGGGGTAAATTTATCCCCAAGTCAAATTTATTTTCTGAGAGATTACATACATACATACATATACATATATGTATACACACACACATGTGTGTGTGTGTGTGTGTGTGTGTATGCATACACACACACACACACACATATACATACATACATACATACATACATATACATACACACACACAAATACACACACACACACACACACACACACACACACACACACACACACACACACACACACACACACACACACACACACACACACACACACACACACACACACACACACACACACACACACACACACACACACACACACACACACACACACATCATACACACACACACATATATATCAACATGATTTTTCCCAAATGATTTAAGGATCCTGGTTAATTTAGTTTAAATATAAAAAATATAAAAACAATGAATAATATGCCTTCAAGATTTAAATGAAATCAAGTCATTTTTTTCTATTGCAAGCATGAATCGACTCATAAATGTGTAGCTGTAGAGTAGGGTAAAATGACCCACAACTCACACATGTCTCATAAAATAAAGGGAAACCTAGCTAATTGAATCATTTAAATGAAAATGTTGGGATCATATAAAAGTAAAATATATCATGTATGACATCAAAGATTAAATTCACATAACCAAATAATAACCCATGGCATATAGGGTTGACACATTACCCAATTAAATAGATCAACACCATAGTAGGCTTGAAAGGGTGAAGTCATGGCATATATAACACAAATGAACAATTTAGCCTTTAAATTTAATAACATATTAATCAGGATAAGATGTATAACCAAATCACTATTCATAAAACATGATTATATGTTTTAATTCCCTTCTGGATGGTTTATGTGTCGGGTAAAAATGGTAATAATAAATATAATGGTCATTTAATCCATGGTGATAACTAATTTCAGGCAAGGACTAACTTACCAATTTTATTCAAGGAAGAGGAGGCTAAATTGGAACCAGATATTATTTCTTCCCTTTCAATGGTGAAACAAGCTTCACTCCAAATTTCACTATGTATTTGTTCTATCCTACAAATTTCTCCATGTTGTGTATTTCCCCATGCTACATATTTCTCCATGTTGTGTTATTCACCTACCCTTGCATTATTCCTTTTTTTATTTTCCTTTGGTATTTCTCTCTACTTTAATCTATGCCCCTACTTCTCTCCCCACACCATCATCTTCCTATGCATCTCTCCTTTACTCCCCCTATCTCATGTCTCCCTTCCCCCTCTTCTCTATGTGTCCCTCTACCTACCCAAACAACCTCACCATACTCCCCCCCCATTCCACATTCAATGTGGAGATAGAGAAAGTCTCTCCTCCCTTAATCCATTGACCCACCCTTTTGTGTAACCCTCATGCCAAGCTATCCCTAGTCAATGGTCATTAATGATCTTATACAAAACATGGGATAAAGCTAATAAAAAGATAAACATAATTAATAGCAATTTTAAAAAATAAATTATATATATATATATATCATTTAAAATACAAATTTACATGTTTAAACACCACAAATAATAAAGGCAAATAATAACAATCAAAATAATAAAATTAGATATTATTTTAAATGTTATTGAATGTCTAATTATCATGCTGATCAATTAACCTAGCCAAAGCAACACTTAAAAAATCCCCAAGGAGATAAAACATGTGGAATAGGGGTCATGGGGAGGTAAGTCTAAGTAGGTCTTTTAGGAGTTCGATTTAAGAAAGGGTGAGACCAATAAGGATGAGGTGGAAAGGAGCACATGGGAGGGTAAGAAAATGGAAAGTTTGATTGGATGGAAATAACACTAGATACACAAATGTAAGGAATAATAATAACCACATAAGAGGTTAGACAAAGTTAAAAGTGACAAGGCATAATAAACTGTGACTATATAACTAATTAACACAATTGATTGAAGAAATGACATTGCTCAAGAATACGTGGTTACCTATTTTAATTTATCTAACTTCTCATAACCACTCTACTACCCAAAAATTTGATGCCAACATATAGCTTAGCTCATAACTACACCTATAACCACTGAGTGAATCCATTAGTAGTATCTAATTTAAAATAAACAAAATGATAAAGTAGTAATGAAAAATAATGAAGTACATCAAATAACCCATACATTATCAAGTGGAGAATTATAAACATGATAAATGCATCAACATGTAATCAAATATCATAGCATCTGAATCTAATAATGTAGACTAGCTAATCAAGGGAGTTAAACAATAGTTACACATGATAAATTACTCATTTAAGTAGTTATGTCTAGGTACACAAGGGTGAGAATGTATCATCTTCCCCCTCTTAGAGAGGAGCCATCGAGATGACTATAACAACAACCAAGAACTCAGTTTTACCAAGGAACTAAATCACTCTCTTAATAGAGGTTCCACTACTCAACCATAAATTTAATTATAAAAATAATCAACTTACATAATAGTAAGCAAGAGGATGTAGTACTTCATCTAGGTAAAAATACATTTATTATCCCCAACATAAATCATAATTACAATCATAAGAATAGTTTTGTCGACTCACATGTTATTTTATGACACTAGAAGAATAAGGAGCTGCTTATCCTAAGTCCTTATAGTAATAAATGCTTACATACACATCTCAACTCAAGATACATTATAATTTTATGATGCACATATCATTTAATAAAAACCAAAAATAGATAATCACAACCTTTGAAAAAGGTCTAAAAACTTTAATTATGTTCTTATTAGCACACATACCAATGGTATACCACTGTTTTAACATAGTCATAATAAAACTAATAAAATTCAGTCACCCATATAGGCGAGACCTTCTAAGAAGAACAATAATACTAGCAAAGGGAACAAATTATCTCATCTCAATAAAAGTCAACAAAAATCTTCATTTCCTTCCAAGCACACCTATTTCAGCTAAAAGCTTATGAAAGATGGGCAGCATAAATAGGTTTTTATTATTTAGATAATTTTTTTTATAGAGAACCAAACATTAGCTAGACATCCCTGTTATCATGAGGAGAAAATACCATAGAAACTACAACTTTTATGATTGTAGTTGAATATTATACAATCCCATCAAAATTTTAAACATAAATTCAAACCTAAAATAGTGCTTATAGCAAAACACATTATGTCTTACACATAATTTAATCATCACTCATCATAGAATGCTATCATAGGATAGTAACCCATTTTGAACAGTTACTTCAAAATCAACCAATATCATTCAGAGGATATCATGTCATCCCACACTATCCACATTGAATAATAGGAGAAGCCAACCTAGAATAATAGGAGAAGCCAACCTAGGCTATACATGCTACCCAAAGGTTATTGCATTCTCTCCAAATACTTTGTGAGCTCACATGATGGTTATAGGAATAAAAATTACACCATGATACTACACTTACCTCATGTTAGAAAAAGACAAAAAAGAAAATATATAGGTACCCAAAATAACAAAATCTATCTGATTAAGACTTGTAGTGTTTATTATGAATAAAAGACTAGCATACTATCTAGTCATGCATAAAAAATTATAAAAAAATATTCATACTAGAATATATGTATAATAAGTATAACAAGTAGTACCTCAATCATGACATGTCTACATTCACATGCCAACACATGCATGCATTTTAACAAGTACCTCCTTGTTGATTTACATACACATCCATAATGTAGGACCTATTAGTGCTTCATAGGGCTTACATAAAGAGACTCTACATAGGTTATTTAACAATAACCTTTGGCATGTGGTTAAAGGAAAAATAAACCATAAGGTGACCATTATGGAGGAGGGTTCTATAGCCAATATGTTTCTCACATGGTGCACACTCTAAATAAATTAGGTGGTTACCTCATGGAAAGGGGCAGAGTGGATTTTAAACTATGAGAGACTCAACTTCCTAAACCATACCTAGTCTAACCATTATGGAAATAGTGTTTCTTTACCCTGAACCTCACACTTGCATTGATGTTCATATTTAGAACAATGATGTGGGATTACAAAATACAATACAATACTATACCTTGGTAGGCTAAAAACACAAGTGTTTAGATTCAAAATTATATTTTAAAAACATAATATCAAACATATAACATAAATAGAGTACTAGGACAAGCATTGGATAGTAAAAAAATCTCACACATTTCACATGGCTAAGCACTTTCATGCCTCACAAGGCTTATGCAATAACATATAACAATGTACACAAAAGAGGGAGATATGCAAAATGACACAAATTCTAATATATATAACTATGCTGAGGGGGGTGGGTGTGTGTGTGTGTGTGTGTGTGTGTGTGTGTGTGTGTGTGTGTGTGTGTGTGTCTATATATATTATATATTCCACATTACAATAGTCAAACACACATAGGTTTGTGAAGCCCAAGGGTTAACAAATCTACATCAATCCACCTGATATGTAGATGTCATGCAAAATATATCATATATCCATCATAAGATATCACATGATTAGTCCCAAGACTCTTAACTTACGCAAGTCAATCACACTCATCCCATCAAGCCATCTAGGCTTGAGTCATACCCTTAGTCCTCAAAATATACTAGACCTCAATATCAATAGATGGATTACTCATGTAAGCAATTAATGGACATGTAGGAATTACCTTAAAATTCCAAAAACAAGCTTATATCATGATTCAATCAATTGATCTAATCCAATTCTTTCAAATTTTGAATGGTGATGTTTGTTTATAAATAAACATCAATTTTGGAAAGGGTGAGCTTAGTCAAGTCACAAAGAGAGTATAATATCACTACTATGGGAATTATAATTTTTCACAATCAACAGGTTCAATTAGAACTTTCAATAAACATCCCCATGGATGTAAGAAATATCCAATGTCTTGATAGACATCCTCATAGGTGTCAAGATACAGTCAAGTTTGAATAGACATCCCCATAGGTGTATAACCTAGATAGGATCAATCAACATACACATGGAATCAATCATATCCATGAATAAAACATACATCATAAACATAAAACTAATCCATGATCACAATAAACATGTAAAAACTAGTAAACTTCACCCTTATTTTGTAGTTTGAAGTCACTTGCTTCACCAGTTTTAGCATAAAATAGGTCACATGATCCAGCTTAACTGAGCTAAAATACATAAGTTCCAACATCACATAAACTTATCTATCTATAGGATACATAACAACTACAATTCAGCTAACTAGGTAACAAATTAACCAATAAAACCTCTTCAATTTATTAAAAGATCCCATACATTGGATGATCTAATGCCTCTTAGGCATTGTCATCACAATAAAATTAGGGTATCACTACCTCTAGTAACTTTTAGTGACACATAGTCCACGCTAAAATCTATGGTTATTTATCATAGTTATTATTGTAATGACATTGTGAGAAGCTTCTACATAATAAACTTTTTATAAAAAAAAAAGGAGGTAGGGCAACCTTTCTATCCACAAACACTCATCTTTTGGAGATGTGTTCACTCCACTGAAATAATCCATAGGATGAACATTGGTTAGCACACCCACACAAGTTCATAGGTTTTCAACAACTCAAGGAAATATTTTTCATGAGCTAATAGCTCAAACTTTACTAACTCAAAAAATTTAGTCCTTTTCACACCCTATCATGCCTCCCATGTTTAAGTTGAACCCTTGGTCTTCCCTAGGTCATAATGTTCCAAGTATCTAAGGAAGGCTTTCCCATACAAGCCAACCATAGATACCCAGAAATCATTCCCTTGATTTTAAGAACAAATCCTATATCACCTAACTCCCATTGACCTACCCATACAAGTCAATGGTTGATAGATGAGACTTGCCATGATGCAACTAGATTTTGGAAGGGTTAACCCAAACTAAGGCAATGTGTGATAACAATTCAAATTACATAAAATTTAGATTCCTTAGAATCATTCCTTCTAGGTAATGCATGAAATCATTAAAACAATAAGAAAAATATCACATCTTATCCTTCAACCTGAAGGCTAAGTGTCTTGGGAATTACTTCTTAATTCTACCTGATTAGGAGAAATCATTGGTCACCATGTAGCAATTCTATAAAACCTAGAGTTTTCTAGTGCAAAAACCCTACTCTGATACCAGATAAACAACCCAATTTTTTTTTTAAAGTTACATATCAGAGTACACATTAGATGCATAATAGACTCAAACCTTGTTTAATGAAGCAATTGATACACACTTAGCTTACATGCATATGCACAACCATAAAGGTTAGTCTTAACCTTATAAGTCATTAATTTTCATAATAAGACCATGACATGAAAATTGAAAGAACAATGTTCTTAATGACAATCAGGCATAATATCCAACTTTCTAAACACATATAGAAACCCATTATTGGATTAATTAAAAATGGAATAAATTAAGTCACATTAATCATGTAAAAAAAATCAATTGCATAAGATATTTTGATCAAATATATGCATGCTTATCGTATTCTAAAAATATGGAAGAAGATACGATCATGTCTTAATACATCATCTAATAAATAATGATATAGTGGTGACCAATCCTTGAATTGTTATAATCAATTCTAAATTGGAAAATAGCCAATGTGATACCATAATTAAGGGGAGATCAAAACACCCCCAAGTATATTTAATCTCAGTAATATTTCCATAACATAACTCATGTTCAATTTAATAAGGGTTTCATTTAAGGAAGGCATATTAGCCATTCTACTTATCCACTTATAAGAGTAATTATAGCTACACACATATTTAGGAATTTATTAAACATAATAATATTTGAGTCATAATTTCTCCTACAACTAAGGATTTTGGTAAGGGATTAATTCTCAACTTTTGTTCACAACATACTAAGTATATTCAACATGATTTGGTAATTGTATTTTCCATAAGAATAATTAAAAATTAAACATACAACATCATGTTTCTAATTACAAACGAAAATATTAGAGTAGGATGTTTTCTATAAATTCCAATATGTATTGGTCAAGCCTACAACAATTTCCATCATGAACCATTTTATATAACTCATAAATATTAAGGTTCCACCTGAATTTTAGTACACATTCAATCTCATGCTAATAACAATGTCGTACTCAATGAGGAATTTTTACTCAACAAAATAAGAAGGTAATATGCATAACCAATAAATAAAAGATATACTCAACATAAACATATCTTCAACCAATTCATTCCTAGCATATAAGTAAGGGAATGTATCATAAAACATTACCATTTACTTCACATTGCAATGATTTAGGGTTTATTTCCTTAACCATGAATTGGCAATTTATTCCAAATATTAAATGAAACACTTCCATAATAGACAACCTTAACAACTATCCAAATCATAACTTATTTGTTTCAATAATTAGATCAATTGACATCAAGAGATATGAACCATACAATGAAAGGATTGACTAAAGACAACATTCGAGGAGTCTCTATACTCCATACATAAATGCAAAGCACTAAAGCATAAATCCATCTACTCACTCTATCATAAGGGTAGCTATAATTTATATGAAGAAAAATGAGCCAAAATCATATATGTAGATCTAAGGAGATAAATAGATAACACTCAAAATATATCATACTAATTAAGATTCAACTTGTTGATAATCCAAGCTAACACACTCAAATATGATAAACACCAAAATAAATGAAACCCATTTGCCTAAGAAATTTGTACACCAATATTACCATTTATTAAAGAGACTATATAAAAGTTTTATAAGAATTTCTCAAATAGTTATTACTACACTAAGTATGCCAAAACCAATTGTAGGTTATTACCATACTAATAATCAGGAATGTAGTATGCTACTATAACATTTAACAATGACAACCAACTATCAATCCTTGATAAAAATCCAAGAGAACATATCTAAGTATGCATGTATACCAAATTAAGTGATCTATGGGAATACACCAATGATAATCATAAGATAAAATACTTTATTAAACAAGTTTCTAGGGTTCTATACTAGGTAAACACTTGTTTGTGCCTGAGTAACTTTATTCATACTATCCATCAATAATATTATTCATCTAACAAGATTTTATGAATAAATCAAGAAACCCATAATGTAATGATATAACCCAATATTTACTCTAAGTTAGTGACAACATGAAGTCTATATTAACTTAATAAGATCACATGATTAAACCAAGAGTAATTTTGCATTATTTATAAAAACAAAATAGTTTAGATATAGGGAGAGACACTAATTAAGCATCCAATAACTTATCAAATGATATAAATTACATACATCAAGGTAACAATTTCATATTATTTTTATTAAGCTTTCATTCCCCTTCCCACATTCCATCAATTCAGGTTAGCATATTAGTACAATTAAACAATCTCAATCATGATAAAATACTAATTATGTTCATAAGTCAAATAACCATTAAACATTTTCAATTAAGATAATAATGTATAAATAACATAATTAATTCATTATGAACTTAATTTTTAGGTTTATGAGATTTTAACTAGATAGGCCCTCCCAACAATCCCTATGAGCCCAATCATTGGTGGCCCTTACCACCCTAACCATCAGCTAGATGGTTGTTCCAGCAACTAAGGTCAAGGAAGAAGTTATGACTAAGTTGGATTCCAAACCCAAGGACATCTCAATAAACTGGCATAACAACAACATAAGGCAAAATATCCATTAGGGTTACACTTCATTTAATCATAAGTAGATTAGATAGCATCACATATAACTCAACCTTTATATGCAACCCAATTAAGATCCAATAATAAAATCAAACAAGCAAGACAATCAGGTAACCTAATCATACAAGCTTCTAAGGCAACAATCCAATATAATAATCTATCAAAATCTAGAATGGATCTATAAATCCAAACAATCCACAAGGGCAACAGTGATTCTAACATGCATACAAACCATAAATTGGTTTTAAAGTAATAAATGATATGGGGGATTCCAGGGATCATTATGAGGTCTCACGACCTCATATGATCCCTGAATACTAAAAATTGGGTCAATATGGGATAAATGGATAGTAGGCAAATTAACTCATTTTTAATTTAAAAATTAAAAAATTCTTTTATAATAAGATGATTCTAATAGGGTTTTACCTGATTCCCAAGGCACAAAAATATATAACATATAGATCTCATAACTATGCCCAACATAAATTAATCATTCAAATTTACACACAAGGGGTTCCAAATCAAAACCACACATAGATGAAATTTTAACCCAAGTCAACTTATGCAAGGTTTTACTAAAATTGATCTGTTAAGAGGAAAAACCAATCAATCTAATTTATGCCATAATGGTTCAACATTTAATAATATACATAGGTATATTCAATCAAAGCAAATACATAATTTTCTATTATAATCCAATTGACCTTAATCAAGATAATATAAGTAATCAAATATAAAAATGGGTATACCAATCAATGCTTTACATTTATTTATTCAAGTTGGGTCCCTAAACATTGAATAAAATAATAAAATACATGAATTAATCCAATTGGATTACATACATATGGCCAGATCATGCCATTCTAGACTTTTATAGTCAATTCAAGAATAGAATCTCAACTAGGTATCAATTCAAGGTGGGCATGTATCATCTCATAAAACACAACCTTACAATTGAAAGGGATACTAGTTAATTGTGTAATTCAAAGAATATGAATATATTTCCAAACATAGCATAAAATTATATATATTGCATCTAATAAATTTACCTTAGGATTTTCTCTTCCCAAAAATCATTTTTTCCTCAAGACACATAATATAATAATAATTAGATAAATTGGTTTTAGGGGTAAATCTATTCCCAGGTCTATTTATTTCCTGAAAGAATACATACATACATGCATACATACATACATGCATGCATGCATACATGCATGCGCGCGCGCACACACACACACACACACAATTATGTATGTATGTATGTATGAATGTATTTATATATATGCATGAATGCATGTATATATATATGTATGTATGTATGTTTATATATGTATGTATGTATGTATATATACATACATACATACGTATATATATATATACACACACACACACACATATATATATATACATACATACATATATAAACATACATACATACATACATATATATATATATATATATATATATAAACATACATACATACATACATACATACATACATACATACATATATATATATATATATATATATATATATATATGTATATATATACATATACATACATACATATATATCAACATGATTTTGCCCAAATGTATTAAGGACTTCAGTCAATTTAGTTTAAATCTAAGAAATATAAAGACAAGGAACAATATGCCTTCAAGATTTAAATGAACCCAAGTCATTATTTTCTATTACAATCATGAATCAATTCATAAATGTATAGCTAACAATGTAGGGTATTGATCTGTAAACTACACTGATAAACTCAAAGTGATGTTTTAAGTACAAATACTAAAAATTCTCAAACTTAACAAATTCTTGAAAAACTCAAAAGAACTTGTAAAATGTTTGGCAAAAATGTTTTCAGTTGTTGAGTTGGATTGGAATTGTCAAAAGACTTGTTACTTCCATTTACCAATTATACCAGTTTTTAAATAAAGTTGTGTTATAGTTTTCAAAATGAATTACTTTCATGAGTTCATTTACTAATTAAAATCAAATCAGCAAATTGAAACAAAATCATGCATCAAAATGACAATTTCCAAAACATGAAACGTGATAATGGAGTTTGGATCAATAATTGATGCCTACATCTCTAGTTTCTCCAAAGGAGTGGACCATTTCCATTAAGGGCACTTCAAATACCTAGAAACAATAAACAACTTTCTTGCAATCTGATATCTCTATGCAAGAATTCACCTTCACCATGACTGAAATCAAGCCCAGCACCTTCAAATTCCATGAGTCTTCATAACACCTACAAAATTGCTTCAAAAGTCCTAAAAATCTCCTCTATGGGCTGAAATATACTCCTCCAATATGTAAATTTGCTAAATAAAGTATTAAGACTAAGTATTATGGCTATAAAATGGATAAAAATCCATTACATAAGCTTTATCAAAGCTTTTACAAAGTCTCAACCTCTTAAAATAAAAAAAACACAGTCCAAAATTTGATGATTTCAAATAGAAATTGGTGCCCTATATAACACTTCAACCTCCATAACTGAAGTGGTCAAGGCCTATCCCTTTTGGGTGGTAGGTTAGGTGTTCAAAACCACTGGCCCTTTCTTTTAGGCACTTTGACTGAAGTTTGAATTTTTCTCCTCCTTGTTTGGCAGGTCAGCCTCCTCCTTAGGTGCGCAGAATTTGTCTTTATCCCACATGTGTGGGTTGAGTGGTTAAGCAAGGATTAAAATAGCCTTTGAACACCTAAACCTCCATGGGTTTATCCCACATGCAACATGTTGGGGATGAAGAAGGCTTGAAAAAGTCTTTGGCCACCCACTTATCACATGGCTTCAGCCACCTAAGACTCCTTTGACTCAGGTATACTTGTGGATTCGGTCTTATGGAATGGCATTATCTCAAGCTGACTTGGTAAGGCATGTTAGTTTTCCATGTGACTCGGCTAAAAACTCTTGAACCATTCTCCTTCAGTCTCATCACCTTGCTTGGTCTCACACTTATCTCACGCTTGTCTCCATGTGGCATGTTAATGATGTGGCATGTCATCGACCCATTTTTTTGTAAGCCTTAGCATTTTCCAAGTGTCAACCTCTGATAGGTCCAAATTTTGAAACCACCTTGAAACATGTGCCAAATGTTGTAAGTGACATTTTTTTAACAAATCTTCAAATGTCCATAACAAGAGCTCTCAAACTCGGTTTTACATTCAAAAAAATGCGTTAGAAAACTCTCAAAGAGCTCTATAGTGTGCCACCACTAAAATTCTAACTTGAAACTATTATCAAAACCCAATTTCTGATCACACCTCCATAATGGAGTGCTTTTAGTCTCCAAAAGTCCAATATCCCTTGAACCTACAAATTGGTCTACTGCATCCATGAAAATAGAACCCAATCATAGCAAGAGGTATAAACAATTACATTAAAATGATTCACAATCAAACTACAAAAATTCCTAATCTAAAGGCATGAGTAAGTGAATCTGCAAGTGACAAAGTGATTACAACATACCAAAACTACCTACCCATGTCACATCCTATAAAACAGTGAACTGTCAAAAATTGAAACAATTCCCAATGTAACTACAAAACAAGCTTATAATGCCAACAAAATATAATAAATGTTGTGGACATGTTGTAATATAATGCCCTAGTATGGGACTTATATGCTAAGAAAATGCAAACAACCAAAAGTGTATGCTACCTAACATCTAAACATGCCCATAGGGTCTTAAAAATGCATCTATACATCCATGTGCCAAAAATAGATACATTCAAAATAGTAGTCAAATAAGTGTTGTAAGGAATTAACTCAACCTACAACATGCATTCTACTATTATCTCCAACTGATCAAATGAGTTCAAGTCCTCTAGACAACTCACACAACATAAATAGGAGATTCAAAACCTTAGAGTTATCAAAAAGTGAGAATTTAAAAACTTCATATGATAAACCTATCTTGAAGTGTTCCCACCAACTCTAATCTACATCTATCAAAGCTTATTCATTCCCTTAGGTAAATTCATAACTGTGCTTTGTACAAAGAATGTAGTGGTAATCCACTTAACCATTTCTTTCTTCCTAGTGAAATTGATTGTCTCTATGGATTCATTATCAAATGCATATTGTTGACTTAACTTCTTTAATAGATTTTTACTTGTAGGTTTTACCTTATCTTGGGTTGTATTTTCAACTACATTATGGATTGAATTAGCTTCATTAACCTTAGTGAGAGGTTTGTAAATCATCTTAGTTCTAACATTACTTGAATGTGAAGATGCATGAAGCTTAAAACATCTATCAATCTTATGTCCACTCACTTTACAATGAGTGCAAACATCCTTCTTAGGTGAGGGTCCCTTTTTGCCAATTCCCAATTTTAACATGAGAATGGTCTTTCAAACATGCAATCTGCTTACAAAAATCTTTTTGTTTCTAACAAGTCTTAGCACTATGGTTATTCATCCCACAAAAAGTGCATGGAAATGATTGCATTATTTTTGTACATTATATCCAAACTTCTTAAAAGTATCAATTAGATCAGAAGATTTAGTGTAAGAATTAGGAGGTGGAATCTCAATACCTATTTTACCTTTACACTTTTGAACTAGTGGCCTAGAACCTTTGCTATTAGAAGCTCATATTCCTTTAGCCATGGAAGAAACTTCTCCATCATCCACCTGCACACTAGTATAACCCAAACCTACATGAAGAGGTCTATGCTCAACCTAAATTGGGTTAGTTATAACTTGTCTATCTCTACCAAGTCCTCATCCATTATAACCCATTTTAAACAACAATTTAGATCTTATGCCCTTAGTGTATCTTTTAAAATCACCAAAAACAATATTACTAGAATCTGAATTTGAAATGGTAGAAGAAGATGAAGATTCATGTGGTGATAAACTTACACTGCACTCAGTCATAGTGTCTACATCTGAAGTTGAAGGCTTTACCTTTTCACACTCACCACATTGCAATCTAATCAAGAGTTCATCCTTGGATTCAAGCTCTGATTTTAAACTTGCAATCTACTCTTTAAGGGAATAGAGCTTGCATCTCAAGAATGCATTCTCATCCTGAATTTGGCTATTGATGATTTCAAGATCTTCCATCTTGGCTTTATGTGACAACTTACCCATGGTTTTCTGCAAACACACTAATTTCACAATTGCACACTGCATTCTAATCAAGTGATATGGATAACCAACAAACTGAAAGTAAATGTCAAAACTCAATCAGAAGCTAACCCAGCCTTCTAACCACTCTGATGCCAACTTGATCCATAAACTACATTTATAAACTCAAAGTGAAGTTTTAAGTACAAATACTAAAAATTCTAAAACTTAAAAAATTATTGAAAAACTCAAAATAACTTGCAAAATGTTTGGCAAAAACATTCTCAGTTATTGAGTTGGATTGGAATTGTTAAAAGACTCGTTACTTCCATTTACCAATTAAACTAGTTTTTAAATAATGTTGTGCTATAGTTGTCAAAATGAATTACTTGCATGAGTTCATTTACTAATTAAAATCAAATCAGCAAATTGAAACAAAATCATGCATCAAAATGACAATTACCAAAATAAGAAACATGATAGCAGAGTCTGGCTCAATAATTAATGCCTACATCTTAGGGTTCTCTAAAGGAGTGGACCATTTCCATTAAGGGCACTTCAAATACCTAGAAACAATAAACAAATTTCCTACAAGCTGATATCTCTATGCAAAAATTCACCTTCACCATGAATGAAATCAAGCCCAGCACCTTAAAATTTTGTGAGTCTTCATAACACCTACAAAATTGCTTCAAAAGTCCTAAAAATCTCCTCTATGGGCTGAAATATACTCCTCCAATATGAAAATTGGCTAAATAGAGTATTAAGACTGAGTATTATGGCTAGAAAATGGATAAAAATCCATTACATAAGCTTTCCCAAACCTTTTACAAAGTCTCAGTCTCTTAAAATAAAAAAACACAGTCCAAAATTTGATGATTTCAAATAGAAATTAGTGCCTTATATAACACTTCAACCTCTGTAGCTAAAGTGGTCAAGGCCTATCCCTTTTGGGTGGTAGGTCAGGGGTTCAAAACCATCGGCCCTTTCTTTTAGGTACTTTGACTAAAGTTTGAATTTTTCTCCTCCTTGTTTGGTGCTTCAGCCTCCTCCTTAGGTGCTCAAACTTTGTCTTTATCCCACATGTGTGGGTTGAGTGGTTAAGTAAGGCTTAAAATAGCCTTTGAACGCCTAAACCTCTATGGGTTTATCCCACATGTAATGCGCTGGGGATGAAGAAGGCTTAAAAAAGTCTTTGGCCACCCACTTATCACGTGGCTTCAGCCACCTAAGACTCCTTTAACTTAGGCAAGCCTGTGGATTCAGTCTTGTGGAATGGCATTATCTCAAGTTGACTTGGTAAGGTGTGTTGGTTTTCCATGTGCCTTGGCTCAAAACTCTCTAACCGTTTTCCTTCGGTCTTGCCACCTTGCTTGGTCTCACACTTATCTCACGCTTGTCTCCACATGGCATGTTGATGGTGTGGCATGTCATTGACCCATTTTTTTGTAACCCTTAGCATTTTCCAAGTGTTGACCTATGATAGGTCCAAATGTCAAAACCACCTTGAAACATGTGCCAAATGTCATAATTGACATTTTTTGACAAATCTTCAAATGGCCATAACAGGAGCTCTCAAACTGAGTTTTACATTCCAAAAAATGCATCAAAAAGCTCTCAAAGAGCTCTACAGTGTGTAACCACTAAAACTCTAGCTTGAAACCATTATCAAAACCTAATTTCTGATCAGGTATGATGACCCAAGCTAATACTTGTTACATAAAATAAAGGGAAACCTAGCTAGCTGAATCACTCTAACCAAATTGATAAGATCATATAAAAGTAAAATCTATCATGGATGGAATTAGAGAATAAATTCACGTAGCCAAATAATAAGCCATGACATATAGGGTTGATGCATTACCAATTCAATATATCAATACTGCTACATGCTTAAAAGGGTGAAGTCATGACATATACAACACAAATGGAAAATGTAGCCTTTAAATTAATAATGTATTAATCAAGTTAAGATGTATAACTAAATCACGACTCATAAAACCTTATTTTACTTTTTAATTCCCTTTTAGTAGGTTTATGTGTTATGTAAAAATGGTAATAATAATATATATATATATATATATATATATATATATATATAATGGTCTTAATAATAGTCAATTTCATCCATGGTGATGACTAATTTTAGGTAGGGAATAGCTTACCAATTTTATGTAGGGAAGAGGATCCTAAATTAGACCAGATATTACCTCCTCCCTTTCAATGATGAAATAAGGTTCACTCCAAATTCCACTATGTATTTCTTCCTTCCTACAAATTTTTCCATGCTACCTATTTCCCCATGGTTCATATTTCTCTATGTTGTATTCTTCACCTACCCCTGCATTATTCCATTTTTTCTTTTCCTTTTGTATTTTTATCTATTTTACTTCATGCCCCTAGTTTTCTCCCCATGCCATCACCTACCTATGAATCTCTCCTTTACTCCTCCTGTCTCACATTTCCCTTCCCCCTCTATTGTATGTATCCCTCTACCTACCCAAACATCCTTTCCATACTCCCCATCTATTTCACTTTTAATGTGGAGAGAGAGAGAAAGTATCTCCTAATTTAATCCATTGACCCACCCCTTTGTGTAAACCCCATGCCAAACTATCCCTAGTGAATGGTCATTAATGATCCCATACTAAACATAGGCCAAAGACAATAAAAATATAAACATAATTAATATCCATTTTAAATAATAAATTATATATATCATTTAAAATGCCAATTTACATGTTTAAAATCCATAAATAATAAAGAAAAATAAAAACAATTAGAATAATAGAATTAAATATTATTTCAAATGCTATTAAATGCCTAATTATCATGTTGATCAACTAACTTAG